>JARK01001547.1:173895-218607 GCA_000688135.1 Ancylostoma ceylanicum
CCGCGATCGGGCATCTGTGGGCCGCACAGCACCGCCGCGATCGGGCATCTGTAGGTCACACAATGCCGTAGTGAGCTGCATAGCACTTCATAATTTCCTGCTCCGTACATTATGCAGCCTGAAAGCTGGTAAACACTGTCTCACTCGTAGGCCGCGGGACTGCCAGCGTAGGAGGCTGGTCCCGTCGCGAATTCCTGAGAGCACTATCTAAGTCTCTTGCTTTTTCTATGGCGACTGTATCCATCATCATCGTGACCAACGGAACCAGCGAAGGTTGGGTCCCATCGCGAGTTTCACTACATCCATGCACCTATGATGAAACATCGGCCGACCGTCTCGTAAGTTTCGCCTCACCCTCCAACACGCTGTATCACGCTCTATGGGCGGAGCCCATGATGAAAGAATGCGATCACGTGCCGGCCCCCCACGTCTGCGCTCTAGAAAATTTTGTTGCACTACCAGGATTTATATAAGAGGATCTTCTATATTACTATTCTATTGTGCCAACCAGGCTTGTTAGGTGGACAGATTTATTAATTTATCGCCTGACGTTTCGACTTTATCGTCGTCTTCGGAGGCCTAAAAGTGGTTTCTATTAGGTTGAGGAATTATAAACGTCTGTTTGAGGAGCAAATAAAAATTTTTATTAGGACAAATATTCAATAGCCCAGTATAAGAGATACTTTTTTCCTTAATCAGTGACTCTTCTCCTTCCTCCACACAAGAAATCAAATCTCTAGTTAGAGAGTTCCGTTTGTTGTGGGTCAAAATGTTGACCCATCCAAATTCTGGTTTCTTCAAACTTCTTGGAGTTTTTCTCCTCCACGGAACGATTGGTCCACGGATGCAAGCGAAATTTTGATAGTGTCAAACCTTGCCTATGAGGCGGCATTTGAACGAGACCAAAATCCAAATCTGCAAATGGATGCAGTCGGAAAAACTGATTGGCACCATGGATTTCGGTTCAGTTACCCAAGTGTGAGGGTATTTTCAAGGAGTAGATTTTTGCACGGATGTGGCCGGGGAGAAAAGCAAACTTCCTCTTACGGCTTTACATGAAGTTTCGTGCAGTTCTACCCGTGATATCCCTTGTCTAAGTTTGTACAACTGGCAGAATAAATTTCCACATTTTAGATCTGTCAGCTTCTGAACTTATTTAAAATTCGGGAGTTGAGGGAATCGACACCGTTCCCAAACCATTAGATGCGGAATGGATTGCTCTTTGAAGTGAGTACACACTCACCTTCAAAAATTTTGATGTGGTTGAGAAATATGATCACGAAGACAGCAGACATTTATAATTCCTCAACCTAATAGTTCTTATCTGTGTTTCAGACCACCACACATCTCATCCTACTCTGCTAGGTCTCAACCTTCTCTCAAACTTGCTACCATAGAAAAGCATCTAGGACAAAAGATAAACGCACTCTGGATCCACCGTTATTGCGGAACAGTCCGCACCAATCTTGACTGTCGTTGCGGACAAGTGAGAAATGCCACACTGTCCGTGTTTGGTGCTATCTACAGTCTATAACTCGCATAACGATACGAACGGCAGAAAATCACTTGTTATCAATAAGCATTCATTCTTGTTGTTCATTTCTGGATTCTTTACAGTAATCCAGAACGCCTCGAGCGCTTTTCTCGCCGAGATCTCAGTCTCACATGTCAAGATCGTGCATTTGATGTCGGAGTCATTTCCACAATGCGCTACGTTCCTGTGTCTGCCAAGCGGTGATATTAGACTACTTCATCTCTTGCTCGGTAAATGCTCCTTTACGCGTACGTTGAGCGCTCTCCCTGTTTCCCCTATATACAGCGCGTGACAATCCAAGCATTCAATTTGATATATAACCCCTACCTTTGCGCAATCCCCTTCCTTTCCGTGCGGGCATACTATGCAGTGCTCTGATACTCAGTGTCTATCGTAGAGCCGATTCCGGACCAACCGCTTTTCAATGTTGTCATTGGGTATGCTCACCAAGACAACATCATTTTGCAGTTCAGCTCTAAAAATGCATTTTTGAATAGCCGCGCTAACTTCATCTGGAATGAAGGGTAGACAGAGGTAGCTTGTTTTCGCTCTGATTGTGGTTACGGTTCACAATATGATGTTTACGCGAATGTTGTGATACGAAGTAACCATTGCTGCTGGCTATCTGGGAAGTCATTTTTCGTGATTCGTTGCGCTTATGATCGCCAGTGCACACCATTGCTGCCGTTCTGAACATGTTTCTGATGACGGCACGTTTGATAGCTGTTGGGTGAGCAGATTTGGCGTTAATGAGGATGTTCTTAGAGCTCTCCTTGCGATACCATTTAATTCGAATCCAGAAATGAACAACAAGAATGAGTGCTTATCGATAACAAGTGACTTTCTGCCGTTCGTATCGTTACGCGAGCTATAGACTGTAGATAGCACCAAACACGGACAGTGTGGCATTTCTCACTTGTCCGCAACGACAATCAAGATTGGCGCGGACGGTTCCGCAATAACGGTGGATCCAGAGTGCGTTTATCTTTTGTCCTGGATGCTTTTCTAGGTAGCAAGTTTGAGAGAAGGTTGAGACCTAGCAGAGTAGGATGAGACGTTTGGCGGTCTAAAACACAGATAAGAACTAGAAACCACTTTTAGGCCTCCGAAGACGACGACCAAGTCGAAACGTCAGGCGATAAATTAATAGATCTGTCCACCTAACAAGCCTGGTTGGCACAATAGAATAGTAATATATGAAAGTGAATAATTTCTTTATCTTTTTAGGTTACAAGAGACGGACGAGAACAAGTTTGCAAAGTTATACGAGGAGTAGAGCGTCACGTTCATCCGCAAATGGAGCATCCTCTCATGAAATGATCTGTGATTGAACTTTGCCGAGAATCGTGATGACTTCCATAAAAGATGAAGATATATTTGATATGTTTTGAAACATGATTCTGTATTTGCTTCATCCATTTCTAAGGCCCATGACAAGTTCGCGTCGCTGGTTAAAACAGAATAGTACAAGTTGTAACATCTTCCCAGAGAATTTGCGTCAAATAACGCACTGGTAGTTGTAAGAAAATGATTGAAGCTGAGTGCTGGGGCCAGCACTGTCGCTGCTAAGCTATGTCTTGAATGATACCACGGAAAAAAGCTTTAACTTTTCCGTAGGTAGGAAAATCAATGCTTGTTTTCGTAATCAGAAAGATCGCAATCAGCATGAATACTGAAGAAGTCAGTCCAGGACTTTGTCAATTTTATCGCATTGAAAATGATATCGATTTAACCAAGATAATTGATTAACTCTATGTCTTCTTGTTCAGGTTCTTGGAGTGAGTGTAATCGAGGCAATCATGCTGACGAGACCGTTTTCTCGGCGTTTTCTGAAATAGTTCGGTGTACTTTTGTACGCTGTTATTTTCCCATTTTTATAAAAAAAACTTTAAGCTATTGGTTTTAAAGTAGGTAAATGAACTACGAGCCGAAGAACGTAGTCGGATAGTATCAGAGGTCATACATTTTGGCGTTTCGGTTCTTCCCATCCGGGGTTTCATGGCCAAAATGAGAACGCGCGCTGGGGTAGGGGAAAAGATGTAGTTTCTACAGAACGTCTCACATTTGCCACAAAATTCTACCACTTTGTCTGCGCAGACAACTGATGCCATTGGACGCAATGCAGTTACTTTCCATTGGGCGGTAAAGAGAAAGTTTGCGACAGAATGGGTAAAAAAGCTCTCCGCTCGGTCTCTGAATCAACCAAGAACTACAGTCTTTTCTCGCCATTTTTCGGAAGTCGAGGGTCGAAAACCCGAAAAACACCAGAATATCAGAAGTTTCGGAAGCCGGGATGCGGCTCTTTCTTGCTAGCGATGAAGGAGGAAGTGGGAACCAAGAAGCTGTCAATGCTTTGTGGAAATTTGGATCGGAAATTAAAAAAAAAAAACGGGTTGGCCAATTAGTCTTTGCTTCGAATGTTGATATTGCCATAAGTCAGGTAGTTGGGAAGTTTTGAACTAAGAGGAAAACCTTTTCTGTTTGCTCCGCGATCTGTTTCGGTCTGCACTTGCATTTGTTTCACTTGGTGGATTTGCTGATGAGAAGCCGAATGCTGCGGCACGCTCAAAAACTCCCACAACCTGAAATAAGAACGGAGAATTATTAATTCGTAGAATTGTTGGGATCATCCGAAATGCAAAGCACCCAAATGATTGGAACCCCGTAGACAAAAATTTCCGTGGGTGTTGCCTTTGAACCAGAACCCACCTCGGACATAGTCACTCGTTGTGCAGGTTCCCTCGTAAAGACATGCTCCGCGATGAAAACCCGAAGGGGCTCGGGGCAACACGGTGGCATGGATACGAACTGCCCGTTAGTCACCTGAGAAGGAAATGTCCCAACGTATGAAGATTACAAAGTCAATAGTGAAGCAATTCCATACAGCCACTTTCACTTCAGCGTTCGTTTTGCCCTCCCACGGCTCTGAGCCATCGGAGAAGATCTCGAACACCACTATGCCAAAACTGAACACGTCCGTCTTCAACGAGAAAGTGAATGTTGAGATCGTTTCTGGTGCCAGCCATTTGATAGGGAGCTTCATTGCTGTGCGGATTTGGTACTGAACACCCATGCGGGAGAGTCCAAAATCACTGATTTTCACCTGAAAGTCGACTCATGTTATAGTGGGAAGAAATGTGCGGAGGGAGGTAGAACTCACAACTTTGTCCTTCGTGATCAGACAGTTTCTGGCAGCTAAATCCCTGTGCATGCAGCGGTTCGCGTGCAAATACTCCACTCCCTGGGCCGCCCCGAGGCACATGTTTATTTTGTCTTTCACTTCAACTTTGCCTGCATTTGCTTTCAGCCATGAATTCAATGCTCCACCTAAACTACGTGACATGAATAACTAGTCGGGATCATCACTAATTTGGTCAAAAAAGAGCTTTCTCAACAAAATGAACATCTTGGAGAGTGAACGCTTTGGTCAGGTGTAATATCAGCACTTGGAAGACACCGTCCAGCCGCAGAATCACGTTTGAGATGAGCACATGAATGGAATTACCCTGAAGCTGTTGGTGACAATGTGGCATCTGTAACTCCATGCAAATCTGCCAAAAAAAAAAACGCGTTCTCCAGCCCGAACTCCCGGGGAACCCGTGGGCGGGCCTAGGCGCTTCATGAGTAATTCACTTCTGGGAGCGCACTTTCTGGGGAAATTCGCATTCCCTGTGAGAGTTCCTCATCCATTCCCTAACACTGTACAGGGTAGTCCACATGAAATGCGACACAAACAACTATCCACAACTTTGCACCAGTCAATTCAAATGAGGAATATTTAGTTTTATTTAATAGACAAGGAAACTCTACATAAAATCGCACACGTCATATTCAGAAGGACTGCCTTCAACTTCAGTGCAAATATCCAATCTCTTCCAGAAATTTTTAAGGATGCGCGCAACTATTTCTCACTACCATTTTCCTTCCATGCTCTTTTCAGTGACTTGTGTTCAAAAGAGCTGGCTTTTTGCTTCAAGGTAGACCAGTTAGCAAAATACTGAAGATTGAGATCGGGCAAGTCACTGAAAAGAGCATGGAACGAAAATGGTCACCAGAAATAGCTGCGCGCATCCTTAAAAATTTCTGGAAGAGATTGGATGCCTGCATTGAAGATGAAGGCGGTTCTTCTGACTATGACGTGTGCGATTTTATGTAGAGTTTCCTTGTCTATGGATGGATGGACAAATACCCTTCACCAGGAACCCGGAAGATTGGTCTCGCTCCACTCCACTGTCTTCATTGCCTCGTGAGCTGGTACCCAATTTTATGAAGGTTCAGTCAATGTCATCAGCGTTTTCTTTGGCCCAAGGGATGACTGCAACCTCCAAGAGAATGGATTTTCTATAGCCCTCCACCCCTCTTGTGGAGCACCCTGTAGAGATTGCGCCTCATGTGTGATGAGCAAGGGAGTACCTGATGCGGAAACCCTATAATCTCCAGGCTCCACCCACATGCTCCCCAAGAACCAGGGCTTGAGAACAAGTAGTTTCAGAAGTTTCGCACGGAATCACGTACACCCTTCTGATCAGCAGCCTCTTGAAGATTCCTACCGTGCACAAAGCCCAAAAATGATTTCGAGGTGGGACGCTGTCTTCAAATGGCGTTAGTTGCGCGAAGAGTTGCTCGAGAATTACAAGTACTTTTCACTAATGTTCATTAGGTTGTCACAGTGTTTTCGATCAATCTACTTACTATTTTTTGAAAAGTGTAAACATTTTTGGGACACTTTTACATGCAAATGTATTGTAGATTGTCATCTCTATGATAACCTGAGTTAGGTTTAGTACCTGTCACGAGTTCCAACAAAATGTATAGTGGCTGCTCATCAACTGCGACACCATAGATACGGACGATGTTGGTGTGTTTGAAATTTCGCATTAGGCGAGCTTCTTTCATCATCTCCTTGATTTTCGCCTTGCACAGATCCGAGGACCCTTTCGTCTGAACGTGATTGCTATTTCCAATATGAAAGGCCTTCAAAGTTTCAAACATAGACGGTCCTTCATCATGCACGGACTTACCACTTTAATCGCCACTTCGACGTTTTCCCCAGTTTTAAGCTGGAGCGTACCGGCTCGAACTTCACCGAAGGCACCTTGCCCAAGAAGTTCACCCTGCTTCACGTCGCTGTGCTTGAACTCCCATGGCTGCTGCTTGATGGGATTCGTCAAATTAAATGTGAACTGGAAAGGAGCTACGCTGTAATGAAAATCTGTGATAAACACTTCAGGCAATGAGTAAATGAAGCTATGCAGGAGAGCTCATTTAAATACAATCATTCAGTTCTGCTAGTCAAACATTTGCCAAGTGTGGGCATTCAAAATATAATATGTGAATTATTGAATTTCAATGCAGTAGCAACAGTTAAGAATGGACTTCAAACCTTGTTGAGTTTTCCGCTGTTTCGCTGGTAATATTCCATGAGTGCATGAAGTGAGTCAAATAGTCGGTTCGTTTCCACGAGATATTTATTCTTTCGCCTTCGTACAATAACATTTTTCAACTATAAATTGTAAAAATAAGATGAGGAGTCAATCCTCCTTGGACTTTGAATAATCCATGTTTGTTTGCTTTCAAATTTTACTGCATTACCCATACTGGACATGATCGAAACCGGGAAGCTTTTTATCAGGTTGTTACATAAGTTTCCGCTGTTTTGAAATTTTCGACAAAAAGGTTTCATTAAAAATCAAATAAGAACAGATACAAGTCGAAGTATGAATGCAATGGTCGATGGACTTCTGCCGTTTTTACTGCAGGAGTTCTGCTCTGCTGCTTTAGAATTCGGTGAACTACGAGGCAAAGAAGGATGTGGTGGAGGGCACTAACTATGTCAAATGGATTTCCGCACGGTAGCCATTCTTGTGATCTGGTAACTGGTGCTCGGTTGGAGTAAGATTTGTGCTACATAATGCGCAGCTAAGAATTTCTCAGTGAGCTCTCCGCCGTTGCAAAGAGTTCGACAAGCAAAATCAAGGCTCCCTTCGCAGTGTGGCAAAATGGCGTGATTTTCACAGGATGCTTAGAACTAGCCATGAAATTCTTCCGATTGGTGTACGCAGATGTTTGCTGTTTCCAGGCAGTTTGCTGTTTCCAGACATAGCATAAGGAATTCCACTTCAATCCGCCTTAACTCCAGAGAGAAAAATGGCATGATCAAAATTTCGGTTTACCTATTTTGATGCCTGAGCTTGAGACCACCCGAGAATAATATGGAGAGGGAAGGTATGAGGGGGAGTAAGAATGGCCTTGAGATTACTCCACCTAAATTTGGTTAGCCTACTTCAGCGTTATGGTAAAATTATAATTGGTGAAAATGCTCCTACCAAATTTGCCTTTCTGAAGGGTTTATTCAGAAATTAATTACATTTCCAAAACAAGATAGAGAAATAAGCTTTACATTCAAGAATGTTCGCGAGATCATGCGCTTCAAAATGATATGTAGACATATGCGAAATTTAATCGGTAATCAAATATTATAAGTGTTCAAAAATTCCAAGCAAAAACAGAGGAAACTTATGTAACAACTTGATATTTTCCCTGTACCTATCAAACGTTTCTCTCAAAATGTATTTCAACTAATCCTCTTAGATATTAATCAATGATCCTCATAGCACACTTTCTACTGGAAGTTTCAGGAAAAGCTCAAGTTATGTTTAGAAGCCACCTACAAAAGCCATTATGTACACGTTTGGGAAGGATATCATCTCACAAATTTGAATTTCGGTGAATGGAAATTCCATAAGAAGGTTAATTAACGAAACACTGTCGCTTCAATTTGCTTTTCACTGTTATGAATACCTATGTTCCAAAAAACACTTCAGATTGTAATCTCTACTCTTTAAGAAGTTATGGACGAAAAACCAAAAGTTGCGTTCGTTTCGCTGGCTGATACAGATACGTAACTGATGTTTTTTTCTCCCGAGGCCAAGTGTAGCGGATACAGATCCTGCTCTGTTGCTCAGATTCCATTGAACTAGTGTTGAGGAGTTCCCACACTTGAAGAAATTTTCCAGGAGCGCAGTTGCATAAAGCGTCGCACAAAGGGCAATTTATACTACATGCGGCAGTTTGACGAGCCTGCGTCTATTCTCGTGGTCAACACGATCAAAACGTCCGCAGTAGCAGTAACTGCCACGCAACCCAGTCGCAAGGCTGATGCGTAGCGGCCACGTCGCATTTCGCTAGCCATGGCGCCACGCAGCAGCTTTGCGCCATGCAGCAACCTTGCGTGGCGGTTGCGTGGCCATTACGAACTTTGGGATCGTGCTGACCACGAGAATACATGATTAAGGATAGGCTCAGCCGGAGCATTGACGCAGCCTAGACGCACGCGTTTGCTGGCTCGCGGTTGTCGCGCGCTTTTTTCATTGAGGATGTATGTATGTTGTGCGTATTTTATGTTGGCCAGATTTCCATGGGAAATCTTCCCTGCGAACGGATGCATGAGTTTGACGCGCGACTGATGCAAGCATTTGAAGGAGGGCTAGGTCAAGCACTCACAGATCCTATCCAGAACACGGTATAGAGCAATGCTCACCTTTCCTTTTTTCCGCCCGTCTGGGGCGTCATGGCCGGGATTGCTTGGTTCTGGTTGCATAGATTTAGATTTTTCACCAGTGTTTTCAGTAGACACCGACAAAATAATCTCTCTTCTAATTTTGGTGGGGTCATTGTCGACCTGTAAAATATCAAGAATGCATATAATGCGTGTTATCGACGAAAAAGGTAATAAAGTGTACATTTGTATCAATTGCTGATGATGGACCATGCTAGGCCGGTTCATTCACTGTTTCATTTCGTGCGGTTTGCGCATGTGCAAGTTGCGCTGCTGCTGTACTCCTCGAGGAGTACAACGGTTTGGTTAGTACGACACAGGCCCCAGCACGAGGTCTTCCCCGAGCCAAAATCAAAACGAAGCCCCCTTTGAAAATCCAGCGTTTTACGAAGCACCATTTAAATATGCAACAGGAGGAAACCACCATAAAATCAGTAGAAAAGTTAAAATCAAAAGAACAAAAAATAGTTCTAGCCGTAAAATTATCGTTGACAGGTTCTGCAAATTCCCTAACGACATGGTTCAAGCCGAAATCGAGTTCACAGTTACCACCATAATCGAGGGAATACAGAGCCTTTCCATTCTGAGAGTGCGTATGCCGTGGCAGCGGCGCTACTGGCATTGGGACATGATTCTTGATTCACTGAAGATTTCAGCTCAATCGGTTGCCTTTGGACTGCGCACGAATTCTTCGAATCTCCTTTTTTCTCTAATCTGAGTCTGTAGATTACGTGCTCCAATCGAACTCCTCGACCGTGATCGTATCAAGCGGTGCTGTTGACTCTATAGCGCCGCTCAAAGTACGAGCAGCCCCCTGCAAGCCCTGCAACTCCTTTTTCGACCTCAACATTAACTCCGGACCCCAGTACGTAGCCACTGACCCCGTTACGAAGCCCTCTTTGCTTTTCGACCCTTTTACGAAGCCCACCTTGCCCCCGGGAAGACCCGTGCTGGGGCCTGGTACGGCACTGGTTTTGGTTCACATCTACGTGCGGTTTGTTAGCGTCGCGGTTGCAGAACGGCGGCGGGACCTACTCGATCCTCTCGCTTAGAGCATGCTCTCTCCGCATCTCCTGTTCAGGTTCCGCCACGATGGTGCAGTCGAGCAAACCGTCTTTTTGAGAAGGACTGTATTTACTGCCGACGGCAGCTGTGACAGCGTCTGTCGCTTTCAATCAATACCAGGAGTGAGGCGGTCGTTTCCAATCAATATCGGGCATGCTTGGAGGTAGACACCCGCACTGCATGTCTTTAGTTCGTGAATGCATCAATATTCACTCATTTCTTGATGCCCATAGATGGTATTCAGACATTTCCATTAGTTTGTTGGTGGTAGAGGAATGGCACACAAAGCGAAAAGTTCAAGCAAGGTTTCTTCAAAACGAAATCGTAGGAATAGAGATAGATTTCCGGACAGACTGACTGAAGAACCAATTTCAGGTTTTAAAGTCAAATATAACTGCTCTAAAACTAAGCGATAGAAAGAAAGGAATAAGAAGCAAGGCAATACAAGACTCTCCTCTCTTTTATGAGGGAACCAGATGACATTCTCGAATCCGCTATGGTATGCTCGCCCCAGTTTTATCTTTCAAGCTAAGGCGAAACACGGCTGGGACTGATGGATTTCTTTCCAGAATGCTCGTTTTTTTTCTTTACCGTCATGTTAAGCAGTGTCAGTAGTTATAGCGTTCCAGTACTTCTGTTACCTCAGACTTGGGTAATTGAAATCTAACCTTAACTATGAACCAACAATACACACAATATTGCATAGAAAAAGCTGTGTATAGCATATAGAATACAGCGTGAAGTGAGGATCATAAAATGAGGTTGACATTGCCGCAGCGTGGATCACACTGAGTTTGTATACTATATGTACATAAGGATGGAGTTGCACGGATGGTATGGGCGATAACGTGTGCACAAAGAGTACATTCAATATGCAAGCCTATTGATTGAAGAAAATGAATTTGCCACATGGATAATCTCTCGGAAGTAGAAGTGGCAGTGAGGATTGCTATACTCCTCAGGCGTAAAGGGACCGCTGGGATGGTCCTTGGTTCATGTGTTCCAGTTAGTCACTCAGTTTGGTCCTCGATCGATCCTTACGTTGTCTCTCAAGCGCCTTCATCCTATACCGACATTCTTTTTTAGGTCGAGATAAGGTGGGCCTGCCGCCTCCTTTTGACTATTTCTCCGCTCGTAGAGCTTAACTTATCGTGACGTTTGTGGGTGTGGTCTGTTCCTTGATAGAGCTGTACGTTCCTGTTTCGTCTTCTCGAATCGGCGTTCGATGTGGCGGAGCTCATCCTGAGTGCTGGGTGACTCACATTCCAGGGGATGTAGTGTCTTTTGCGAGATGGCGCGACTGATTTGTGAATAGTGCTCCTTGATCTTCGGTACGGATCCTTCGCAGGACTTGGAACCCCGGTGTTTGCGGGTGCGGCTCCCTGACGGCATCCCCCTTTCCGTGCAAGTGAGAGGTCGTTGACGGCCTTCGAAGTTTTCAGGATTTCATTTTCGATTACCAGGAAAATCAACCAAAGCTCGCTCATAATCATGACGAGGGCGTTGATCTCAAGTTTTGGAATTGTCAGGTTGTCCTTAATTGAAGTAAACTTTGATTTGGCAATAACCAGGACTAAACTTGCTTCGTAGACGAGATACGCGCACGCAACTAGACAGGTGAGGCAAATTCGACACTGTAGCGTCGTTGAAAGTTCCTGGTCAAAGTGGTCCCATTTGTAATCGTGCTTTTACAATTGTTTCAGAAAAATTACCGGAAGAACTGCTAGTGGTGTCATCCATCTCAGTGGATCATATACGATCGCTACTTGTTCCACAACCGTTCGATTTGTCACCCGATGTATGTTTGTATGTTTATTACATAGGCAACCCTATGTCCGATATAAAACAGCATAAAAAAACCAATGGTGCAGAACGTGTGCATGGAATTAATACCACACTCACACTCAACGACAAAAACATTTGTACCATTAATAACAACAGAGTTTTACGATATAAGACGTCTGAGCATCAGGAACTCATTGTACTCATCAACTTTGGAAGTCTCCTTGGGAACTACTGATGAGGGGCGCCAAGGAGACCACACTTCCGGTATAGTTCAAGCCCCGAAACCGGATTAGTGTGAAAATTTAAGTTTATCCTCCTTAACCTTTTTTCGAAACCCGTTACTTTTACATATTGCTCTAGAATTGTTGTTGGTAAATTCAGCAATGCCAGATATATCGTTCATATCATACAAGCTTTTTCAATAAGACATTTCCAAACAAGTTTTTTGAAAGCCCTGTTACCTAACACTGATAGTGATAGTTTCTCTGATACTGACAGCTGATCGTCATCGTATCGCTTCCTGAACTTCAAAGTATTCTGGATACTTTGAGCATGATGGATCTCCCCAGAACTGCGTCTGGTAATCTGTAAAGCTCCGTCCGAAATCGTCCTGAATTCGCTAAGGTTCATGTTACTTTCGGCAAAAAGTAATCGCATTTTTTCACAGTCTTCTAAAGCCCTGTACGGAGTAGTAGCAGTCATCAGCAGGGTGTTCACTTACACGTTGCTCTTGATGGCGTACGCCAATTCTTTGTCGTCAGCATCGTGCAGCATCGCTCCAAGCTCTCCAAACATACATACGACCTACAGCTGGATGTGGTAGCACGGTCTTCTGTCCATTCATTAAAAAAACATTGATCCTTGTAAAAGTTTGGGGAACTTTTACTCCTGAACTTGTGCTTTGGTGCAGCACTGTCACTTACAGTCTAATTTCAAGTGGCAGTGTCGCGGACGCGATGCTCCGCTTCTCGAATCTGCAGTGGCCGGGAGCACTGCACTGCCGCGCTTTGCGGTCAATGGTTACTGTCGCGGCGCTGCGATGCACGCCGCTATGGCAGGCTTGGCCGCCTTCCCTCCATGGGCTCCGCCCACCCCCAAAACGGCATATATAGGCGCCGCTCTCGTGCAGCGGTTTCTTCCTATGCGTGCGCTCGAGATGAGAGTTCAGCCGGAGCCGATCGATTGATGATGGATGGGAATTGGCGGACCCTAGCGGTCCGGCACGGTATCGATTGATGTTGGATTGATGTTCGTGATGTGATGATGGTTCGACATGGTATCGATTGGATGATGGATGTAAGAAGAAGCGTAAGTCCCGTGGCAGGATGGAGGGAGCTGCGCCGTCGCCACACGCCTTGGCAGCGGCGGCAGGGCGCTAGAGGGCGCGGTCCTCTTAGTTCTCCATAAGACTATCCATTAGGTTCCCACTCTGAGCCCCCGTAGAACCCTTTCTTGTAGTAATAGTAGTGTTAGTCTTAGTAGGAGTTGTATTAGTATAGTAGTAATACTATTGTAGTATTGCGTAGTTATAATAAACTTATATAATTTAACTAGTGTAATTCTTTCCCTGTATTAGGGTGCGGCGCCTCGGCTGGCCATAAGTCGCCCTAATACCGCCTTCGTGTTCTAACGGCCATAAACTTCTTGGATACTGGGGTGGAAGCCGAACGATGGGGAGCCCTGGTATGGTTACGGCAATATGCGATGTGCTGTGGAGTGGGGAAATGGAGCCCCCGAAGTCCAACCCTAGGTAGGGGCACCACCGATCCGCAACAGGAAGTGAAAGGCGTAAGCAAATCGGATTACCTAGTCTACAAAGCAGACGGTTAGAAAATGACCTGGTTATGGCATACGAAGTTCTTGAAGGAGAAACGTCATTTGATTTGTTCGATCTCTTACTCACTACAGAACAAGGGGTGCTCATTTAAAGCTGAGGTCTTCTGTAGCGAAAACTCAGGTTAGATCAAAATTCCTTCCTCGAAGATTCGTTTCCACATTTCACATTCAACTCGATTTGGGGTGGTAATGTGCTGTCAATGTCGTTGCAGTCCTCCAAGAAATTAGCAGCTCGATCAGTGGTTTCTCATTAGCAAAATATGTCAATTTCTATGTATTGTAGCAGTTTAAATGATTGGACGTTTTTCTCGTATATTACGAGTCTGTTAGCGTTTGCTTATCGCAGCGTAGCGTATCCATGAGCAATTGCGAGTTTGTCATTCAAGCTCGAGGCATTCTTGAAGTGTGCCGATGCATCGAATACGACACGGAGTTTGGTAGTGTCTTTGTGAGATGTGAGTATTGGCTGGTGTACCAGAGAAGGTACTACATCTTCATCAGACGGTGCGTTTGAGTTCACTTTTTTGATGCAATACTGGACAGTGAGAGGAATTCCTCTGAACTCACGTGAAATCCACCGATGCAACGAGATCCGGTTTCAGTAGGAGCTCGTTTTGGATGCTGTTGTTGCCACGCGGGACTGCTTCTGCGTATGTGTATGGCGGATAGAATATGGCGTGAGGTGAGAATCATAGAATGTGGTTAACATGGCAGCAGCGTGGATTACACTGGGTTTGTACATATACAAAGATGGACGGAGTAGTGGAGATGGTATGCGCGACAACGAATGCACAAAGAGCACATTCAATATATTATACGAGCCCATCGATTCAGAAAAATGAACTTGCAACATGAATCATCTACTGGAAGTAGCAATGATGATTGCTATAGTAATCATATTTCCACGAACTCAATTCAGTTTTGCACAAATTTGGCAGAACTCACATTCACATTTTCCAAATTCACGTTTCCTTATTGAAGGCAGCACTTACGGAAATTTTTATATCAGAGACGTCGCCGAATTCCAGGGATTTTAGAGAAGACAAACTCATAGGCAATGATGAAAGTGCGTGAAACACGACAAACAAAAGAAAATGAAAGCGCTGTTCTCCGTGCGTCGAAAGCACAGACTAGTGCTCCGCTGCTAGGGTGTGCGAACGTTCCGCAGTGAAACCCTGAGGGATGATTTGCATCTCATACACAGCATTACGAACACTGCTGTAGGTCACACGCCGTATGCCTATTCAACACTGTTAGCTGGCGCGACGGACACAAAAATTTCAGCACTTTCATCACAGCGTCCACGGCAGTATCTCTGTAGATGGACGGCTATTCTTTATTTTCAACTTACCGTTGCGATTTTATAGCAACCACTACACGGTGAACGACTCACTTCGAAACTAAAATTTTCTACGAGTGCTGCCTCTAAGGATGCTTGTCATATTTGAGCTCAGCTTGCAGGATGTCTCTAGTAACCCTTCAGCGGAATGGAAGGGGCTGACAATAAGTCAATAATGCTGTGCTGTCATATGGTTCACATTGTGAGGAAATCCCAGTAGGAATGTTCTCACTCGCCCGAGGCTAAGCGAAAAATGGGAAAACATCGATGGAGCCGTTTTCGTGCAGGATCCTTGTCATATCCAGCGTTTGGGAGAACGTTTATATGAATGAAGATTTTGTATGGTCCTGTAGGATGGGATGTATCGATCTCCGCAACAGTGATCTCATTCGATATCGTTAACTTGAAACTGAAGCTTATGACCTAGTTTTAGCTCTATCATAACTTAAAAATCTTGATAAATAAACTTGGCCGGCAGTAAGATGTCACTCAGCGTGCTTCAGTCAAGGTCTCTTTGCACATCACACCATTCTAGACCCAAAAACATGATGATAGTCATATTCCAGCGCGACGAGATTAACACCCCACACATGCATACTTCCCACTCTGCCGCAAAGGTGACGATCTCCTATCCCACAGTGTTTTGAGAGGAACACGCATGCTATCAGCGCCTCAACTGCAGCGGCGAGTTTTGCAGGCAGTTCATCTCATCACCATGATACTGCTATACTACAGGTCCTGACCGCTGGAGATAAAGATATGAAAAGATGGAGTTAACGTTGTGAAAATCGGTGTGATTGATCAGACAGGATAATAGAAACTTGCACAACGTCCAATCACTATAATCGTATACTCAAACAAGCAGCCATTCGGTCTCGATGTCAGATACCCACCCATATCATTAGAATAACTGGTGTGAAATACCTCCCTCTCTATTATTGCGCGCAAGATTCGTTGACTGATTGAGGTTGCAGAAAAGATGTGAGAGACTTACTTCACTAACGCGCAGCAAGTAATCGCCAACATATCTCACTAATAGAAATAAGTCTTCTCGTGGGAGAAAGCCATGGTAGAAGTCAAATTCTTTTAACGTCTGCAAACACACAGAGGACATTCAAGGTGACTCAGAATGAGAAAAAACGATACCTTTTCTTCCTCTTTGTCAAATACGTGCTCATCCTTCTCTTGTAATTTCTTATTCTCAGTGCTCTCTTCCTTTATTTCGGACTTTTCTGGCGGAGATGACGGTCCGTGTTGACTTTTTGGATGACTTTTTGATGAGTTTTTTGCTTTGCTGGGTGCACTTTCAAACTATAAAACACTCCTTCAGCTTTCTCCTTGCTTTCCCACTGAGAATGTTGACGCCACACTCCTGGTACGAATATTCGTTTCGCTCGCATAGATTCATTTTGTACCCACGTGAAATTAAAACGGTACTACATTACGAATTTTTTCAAAGGAAATAAGGAACTTGGGTACAGAAGAAAATTTTCGGAAACATCATCCCTCTGATTATCAATACACTCAATCAACAAAACTCCGTCGTTTCCATCTTAATGTTCTTGTGCTCCACTACAAACATGCCAGTCTTGTAAGCCAAAAATTCTATCATTTCGTAAGGTTGGCAAAATTCGATTCACGGATGTAACCAGGATTTTATGCTCAGCACTGTTCAATTCTCTTTGAATTTTGCTCATGGAAACACCTCCATTAATTCATGCCACTACGCGACCTGGAGAGTCAAAGACATGAGTGATTTACCCCCTCTAACACCTCATCCTTCTACAAGACATCTTTCATCCAGTCTGTACACTCAAAACCAGCACAAGAAACACAGAAGTTCTAACTAGTTCGCAATTGGACGTATGATCGCGTCTGCACAACTCCTGGATACGTTAGTTGTCCGCATGAGAGGTGACTGTATGACCTCAGTTCTGTCGATTCCGCCCCTTTCAATTCTGCCTTTGTTAATTTTGAGTTCCGCTTCCTTTCATTTGCCGGGGTCCGAACCTCCTTCTTTATTGATTGATAATCCACTGCGCAATCCACTCGGCCATCCGTGCTGCTTGGTACTCTACCACTCTAGTAATAGCTTCGTTTTCTTGAGCTCATCATTTGACCGGTATGCTGGGCCACATGCTGAGCCTATGAAAACCTAGCGTGCTTGGTTTGGGGTTCACTTTGGGGTGGGCAAGTGTGACCAGTTCAATACGAGTATGTAACGGTTTATAATGGGTCCTTGAGTCTCGACTTTTCCTGGTTTTTCCGTCAAAGTTCCGGATTTTCAAAATTTGAGTCATTTTAGGATTATGCAGAAGGTTCGTGAAATGGTAGTGCTAAAGGGCGGTTCTGTTGATGACGTCAGAGGTAGTCGCGAGGGCAGCCAGAGCACGTGGCGGGACATCTGCCATATGTGTTGGGCAGGTGCCTCGCGATTTGGGGTCTTCCCCCTGGTACAACTGGGAACGGAACCCTTTCCCACCTGCAGTCGACCCCATGACTGTTTGACGTAACTCGGAAACAAGTTAGTGCACTATCCGTGCAAAGCGTTCATGCTCCTCAAACATTCAAACCGGTCGTACTTTTGAGTGATTGAACGAGTTGCTCGCCTAGCTTTATGGGAAGATCCGACAAAGATTGACAGGAGCAGTCATTTGGAACTGAGTGATAAATGAGAAAGGAGGATGACACGGTCCATGAGAAACCGACATCGCTATTTGCTAATTCGCTATCTTTTCAATCATGGATCAATCCTTATTCCATCCATTATTCTTCCAGCTATAGTAGTGGTCATCCTGGCTCAATGCTGTTCCTTTGCGGCCATATATCTTCCCCCAATACTTATCGAACAAATTTCGGCCAGTACTGCTCTTCCAGTATCATATATTTTCAACCAGTCTATGATGTATTCAGAAGTACCTAAGTTGTGGAAGCATGCCCTTGTTACGCCTATTCTCAAAAAGCAGCCTTCGTCTAATGTTTCCAATTATCGTCCGGTAAGCATAACATCGTTTTTTTGCAGAGTATTTGAAAAAATCCTGAAAAAAAAACACATTATGACACATCTTTGGTCGAATGATTTGATTCCGTCTAGCCAACATCGCTTTGTTTCGGGACGATCAGTTGAAACAAATCTACTTGAATGTCTCAATGACTGGTCAGATATTCTGAATAGAAGGTCATGCTGCGATATTATCTATTTTAATTTCGCGAAAGCATTTGATCAGGTTAGTCATGGCAAATTGATATCCTTAATTAACAATTTGGGTTTTCATCCAAAAGTTTGCGCTTGGCTTTCCCAGTTTCTATTTGGAAGAATATTTCAAGTCTGAGTCAACACATCTTTATCTAATGTACTGGAAGCCCGTAGTGGTTTCTGTCTCCTATTGTCTCCAAGGCGAGGTTCTGTCTCCTATCTTATTCCTTCTATTCACATCCGAAATCCCCGAACTTCTGCAAAGAAATGGAGTCTGTTGCATGCAATACGCAGATAATGTAAAGATCTACCGTGAGGTTACCCAGTCGGGGATGTGAAAAGTTCAAGATGCGGGTAAAATGGAGTTGGGGGGGGCCACCTAACAAAAGTCGATAATTTGGCCTGTCCTACACGTTTTAACTTGTTAGCTTACACGTTTAGGACGTTCTGACTTGTTAGCTATCCTAACGTACAATAGTTACCTGAAATGCAAACACGTCAGAACGTGTTGGACAGGTCATATTATCGACCAATACCAAGTGCCCCCCAACTCCATTTCACCGTAATCGATTTATTGATTTTTTTTCTACTTGGGGCGCCTAAAGGTCGTTTATACTTAGGAGATGCGGCGTTGCCGAAGCGACGTGAACAAGGCTAGCCCGGCCGTGTGGGGCGCTTAGCATAACAGGTCATAGAATCTCAGTTTTAAGTCACTTTGAGTTCTTTCCCTCGTGCTATCTCATTTTGGTGCTCAGTTCAATTGTAAATACCATAGGCATACGTAACTTGTGCTGTGATGAACCATCCTGACAGGTCCATTTTCCTCTTCTTTTTTCCCGGTTTCTTCATCCTCCGTGACTACCAGCTCTTTCATGGACATCTCTGTCTAGAGTATTTACTTTTTTGCTTTATTATTTATTTATAGATGATAGACAGATATTAGATGTCCTAGAGATTTATTTTTGATTTAATAAACGTTTGACGTTGCCATGGTGCCTTTAATTTTTCCACAAGATTTATTTAGTAATACAAATACGAACATGGATTCATTGTATGAAATGTCTGAAATACTGACTGCGGCACCTGGAAAATGCCTAGGATTTGACTAGGACGGGGCGGTCACTGCTTGCTGCGGCTCCTCTGCTGTCGGCTTCTCCCGGAACATTCGAATTCCCGGAGTGGCGACGACGAAATTCACCATACTGCGGCCCTTAGCAATATTGCCGATGGTTCTGTTGTCGTTTGGAATAATTGTGATTGGGATCTGAAAGGAACGAGCAGCAGCCTTTATCCTTAAAGCTGCCTATGGGCCTCAAGATTAGCCACAAAGCCTCCAGGGAGGTAGAGCTCAGGAAGAATCCACACTCTGGGTGCACTTACCAAGCTCTTTCTGCTTCTTATAGGCTCCGTGGTGTAGTAGATTTGTATGCCGTCAAGGTATTGCCTGAAATGCTTGTAGATCAAAAGAGTAAAGTTGCAAAGGATATCCATGAAATGCACTACTAATAAGGCTATTTTGTGCCTGTATTCATATTCACGGCTCTCCCGCCTTCCCGGGCCCGAATGCATTACTGAGATTACCCATGGTAAATGTGCTAACGTACCCAAATTTACCCTTTATCTGGCGCTCCATCAACGAGGTCTGAAATGATATTCATGACGCTTCGCCTCCAAAAGTTATGTCTACCCCGCAATTATCCTTAGTAAACTTCACCTATCACTAGTGGATAACTAAACTTTACCCCTTTCTTTACCGCATGAGTTGAAGGTAGACTTTTTACCAAAAAAGAAGAAACTTTGGGGGTAATCGCGATAACCACGGGTGAGCTCAATGATGAATGCCACTCCTGGACGCTTTATTGAAATTACCCGGGGTAAACCTCTTTAAGTCTGCGCTTAATGATGGGTAAATTTATGGGCATCAACACTTTTACCCTGGGTAATCTCGGTGACCATTGCGGTCTCAGGTTTACCTACTTGGTGCCATTTGCATCCAGCTGTCACCCACGGGTGTCTATACCCATGGGTAAGGATTACGCATCCTTCCAATGATGCATCCACGCCTGCTGTTTCCAGGGAAAATTCCAGGGACACACAACCTATTCATTGCAGGTTGATGGGGGCGGGGGGGGGGGGGACGTGTTCCAGTGCCCGGAAGAAGGTGAAATCTACCATTTACCTGCCAGAAAGCTGGAAACTAATAGGCAGGAGGCTCTGTTGGAGCTTCTTTGCGAACTACTGGTGAAGGTGTCTATGTCTCCGGGACGATAAGGGCTTGGATGCATCACAGTAAGGATGGGTAATCCTAAAGCCAGTGGTATGACTAGGCATGGGTTACAACGTTTCATAGACAACTTGACGCATGAGTAAATATGGTGATGGGTGCCAGATAAAAGGCAAGTTTGGGTACTTCATCATGTTTACCATAGGTAATCTCAATGATGTATCGAGGCCAAGAAGGTTACCGCTACGATTGAGTTCAAGACCTAAAGCCACTTGTGAAAGTCACAGGGGTATAGGAGCGATGTGTTAACATCCTCATAAACTCGATGCAGCACCCTTCTCACCTCAACTCAAAGCAGGCGCATCATTGAAAGGATGGGTAACCTTTTACCCATGGGTAGCTGTATGTATGTGACGGCGAATGTGGCTACTCCTGTTAATGGATGCCAGGTAAAGAGTAAATTTGAGCACGTTAACGCTTTTACCGTGAGTAATTTCAATGATGTATCCGAGCTCGGTAGTGAAATAAGTTTTTCTGCTTAATTACTGGGCATTGTACCATTCCACCTCTATAATTACCCAGGTTTTCAGTCATGGAGATTTGATCCCAGCAGAAATGTAAAACTTTCCGGGAATGTTCGTGAATACGGGCACAGGGTGCCCAAAAATCTAGGTTAGCTTTCTGAGCTTGAGGTGTTCCTCCGGAAAACTAATTCGAAAGCGACCACACTTACAATTTCTCCTCCACAACGTCCAGTATATAGTCCAAGGGGAAGTCAGACGGCAGTTCGAACTCAATTTTGCTGCGTACAATCGTACGAGTGGGCTGAAAACTACTATTTAGGCTCAGTAGCGCACGCCCTGTTGTACGGACACGATAGCACTGACCTTTTCAAGGATAACAACGCGAATTTGCAAGAGTTCCGTTGGCACGAGAGCGTTTGGAGTGTAGCATTTGGCCTAAAGTGACGGAGGAAATCAGATTGTAGTCTGCAAGTTGAGCTACTAGAATTTCTCAGAAGTGTGCACGAATGTGTACGAATTTAAACATACCACTGGTGGATACGGGGTGACATTGAGCAGCACTATTAGGTATAAGGAGAACTCACCCTTGATACCATCCTTGTTTGATGTGATGGCTTTTGCGAGGGTTTAGGACTGTACGTCACGCCCATGAACGGATTCGACTTCTCTGACGCCACTTGCCTATAGTAATCGTCTATTCATTTATTCCTTTGATAACTGGGCCGCAGTACTATGCTCAGCAGCATCTCCTCCTAATTGCTGCCACCCTTTCCTCAACTGCTGCTGGAAGAAGAAAAGCTTGGGAACAATTGAGGGAACGATGGCAGCAGCTAGGAGGACATGCTGCTAGGTACATGCTCAGGGATAGTGAAATATGGGATTAAAATAAAACACGGAAAACTATGAACTATCACACATCTTGGACCACGTCTAGAAAACCGGGTCTAGAGCGTTATACCCGGAAAGGGCAGTGCGGCTGAGAATGGTCAATTCACCCAATTAGCCAATCACAGAGCCGGTCCGCTCCGCCCATTCTGGGTATAACGCTCGGAAAACCAAAAGGAACCAGAAATTATGGATACATTAGACATTGAACCTTTGAATAGAGAAAACATGGGACTGTTTAGTGCTCAGCGTACCTGTACTCAGCGTTTGGCACACGATTAATAAGTGATTCGCGATAGCATTTCTCCACGCAGCATCCAGGAGTTCCTAACGCCATATATATTTCCTACTTTTTCTATTTTAGTTCAAAAATGGCAAAGGTAACATACCATCAGCGTTAGGCACAGATACCTGTTCATAACGACACTGTGCACAGATCACATGAGAGCAGTCTGGATACTTCATCATCTTGCTGTTGTTATAAATTCCTCGGCAAGGACCATCACAGAAGTGTAGGTCTGTGAGTGATTCTGGAATGAACGACGTATTTCTGCAGATTCCTCCTCTTGGCAAATGTTATTGTAAGCAGAGAAATTCTCGTCATAGTATTGGCGCCGTTATAGTGATGAGTATCTATTAGGCTATAAGAGAGTCCAAACGAGCATGCATGCAGTGAGCATGCCAACTAGCGGCCGGTAACCCTTCTCCTTGAAAAGACTGAAGAATTCTGTGCTGTTTCCTAGCGTCGCACCGACAGAATCGTGGCGGGACCCGCACAGATCCCTCACTTAGAGCATGACATTCCCCTATCTCTCGGTCCGGTATTACCGTGATTCTGCACCTGTGAAATCCATCTCTTGCATGAGGAGCGTTATACCTAGCAAGGGTGGTGCGACTAAGCTCTGCGAATGGTCAATTCACCCAATTAGCCAATCACAGAGCCCATCCGCACCGCCCACTTCAGGTATAACCCCTTACACTCCCATCTCTTTCCAGAAGGGCTATACATGTGTGCGACCCTCCCTGAAGCATTGGTGAATCCTACAACAGTAGCTTAAAGGCAGCACCGACGGAAATCTTTGTGTTGGAGATTCCGCTGAATTTCAAGGTTTTCAGGGACGATGAACTCATAGGCAGTGATGAAACAGCGTGAAACACGACGGAAGACGAGAAATGAAGGCGCTGTTTCCCATGCGTCCACAGCGCGGACGAGTTTTCCGCTGAAGGTATACGGGCGTATCGTCACGAATTCTTGTGGATGGTGCGCATTCCGTACTCTACACTGTACACTATTCCATATACTACATGATACATTGGGCTAGACCACATCGTTGCATACCAAATCAATAGCGTTAACTGGTGTGGCGGACACCAAAATGGCCACGCTCGCATCTGTGTCCACGGCAGTATCTCCGCAGATGGGCCGTTTTTTTCTGTGTTCAAGTTACCAATGTGATTGTCTGGTAGCCGACCACACGGAGAACGACTCACCTCGGAAGTGAGGATTTCCGTGGGTGTTGCCTTTAAGCTCCCTCGTCTGACATGCAATAAGTCCGATGACCAAGCATAGAAGAATTTGAGCACAATCAAAGATTCACCACTCGTATTTCGATTCTTGATCGATTTATTGATTTCCTGCCATTTTTCCTTTGTATCTGACGACGGATCCGTCCAACGTATATTGAACTTGAATATTTGCCTAAAATGGAGAAACACGTGTGCGAGTATGTGTGTCTCATGTTACGGTGTACATTCCATTGAGATATTATGAACATTGTCCTAATAGACAATGTTCCAGCGCTTCAAGGTCTCAACACATAGAATTTCTCTATTCCCTCCCATTCACTGCCTTTAGAATCCACGAGTCTCCGCTAATCCTGATGAGAGCACTCACACATTATTCGCCCTCTCACGTGATTTTGAGGGGTTTGTGCTTTATTAAAGAAGGGGGTAGGGATCGTCGACTAAGGTAAGATAATCTTGCGTGCGTATCTACCTTCCTTCCTCGTCACCACAGCAGAATCCCATTCCACGTAGCTGAACTTTTGCGGAACGACTGACGAAATTTGGTAGATGATCATGGATATCGCTGAAAGCAAAATTTTTTAAAGTTTCTGGAACACTCTACTTCTCGCCAAGCTGGTTGGCAACCAAGCCCCAATTTGTGGAGAAAGTCGTATACTTACACATCGTCGTAGAACTTTGTTAGATTCAAATTCGATCCTTTCCGCTTAGTTCCACTGAAAATGACAGTTGAATCTCCTGTGAAAACACTACTTTTTAAAATAGTGTTCTGTTACTTGATTTAAAAAGCTTTTAAAATTCCCAAAGACTTGTGCAACATGCTGAACAGGTGAAGATACTAACCCACTCCTTTTATTAATACAAGTTGACATGCTACCGGCAGTAGTGGAATTACTAAAATAAATCACACCGGTTTGGGAGTTGATGTCAACAACGAGGAATCGTTTGTTGATATACATTACTTGTTGTGTTATTGTTGATATACATTATTTGTTGATACTCAGACACTTCATTCGGCCGGCCTGCACCACCATTACCGGCCAGCTTCCAGAAAGGTTCCCGCGACGTCGTTCGGGGAACATTGGCAAGTTGGACGTTCCGAAGCCGGAACTTGCTCCCGGGTCAGGCTCCTGTGAGCTTCAAATCGTGCAAGCACTAAGATAAGCTGGTACGAAATACCCAAGGATCTTCCTTTCTCAGTTTAACCATGCAATTTTCACTTTTTGGGTGCGCTGGCGTGCAGATTCGCGAAATTGGCCTGGAACGGGTCCACCGAGGCGTACTGGGTACTGATACCAGTAGGAGTACGTAGTACCAGTAATAGTGATACGTATAGGTACTAGTAGTACTAGTACGTACTGACACTTTGCCTAGCGATGTTATGCTGAACAAAGATTTTTGACG
This sequence comes from Ancylostoma ceylanicum, assembly GCA_000688135.1. Taxonomy (NCBI): domain Eukaryota; kingdom Metazoa; phylum Nematoda; class Chromadorea; order Rhabditida; family Ancylostomatidae; genus Ancylostoma; species Ancylostoma ceylanicum. The sequence goes on from JARK01001547.1 coordinate 198,770, forward strand.
TATCCTATCCACAAGCTACACCGCTTTCGGTGATGAATATTACCTTGTCACTATGCTTTTTGCAGTTGAAAAGGGCAATTTGTACTAGATTTGTGAGTCCCATGTGCGTGCGTTCACATTATGAACGACTGGACCAGTAACATTACTGACGCAGCCCAGACGCAAGGCAGATGCGCGCGTTCACGTCCTATCGCCCATTCACGGCGTCCTTGTAATGCTTTCATTGAAGAGGTGCATGCCGCATTGACCGCTTTCCATGGAAAGCCTCAGTATGTGGATGCTTGCGCCTGACGCGCGACTGTCGCACGCACCTGGTATAAATTGCCTTAAAGGCAGCACCCACGAAAAAATTCGTTACCCAGGTTTCAACGCGATCTTGGGTATTTAGCTATGAGGAACATAGATAAAGTGTTCATTTGTCCCAGAACTCATTGTGAAGTGGTTTTCGGATATTACCAATTCATTGCTTCATAGCAAAGTGGCCGAGTTACGCGGATGGAGTAGATCAAGAAAGTCGATAACGCTGCCTTTGTTGTCGACAGATTTCTTAGCGCAAGTGGATATGTGTCTAATTCTGCAGGATTCTCTGGAGAAGAAAAATCAGAAACAATAAAGAATTAGAATGTTCACTGCAGTAGCATGCCTCATGAAAAGAAAGAAAACTTATGGTTAAGTGTGAAGAGCCAAAAAAACTGAAATTAATACCATGCGTGAAAATTTGACAATTCTGTGTAAAAGAAGGGATGATATGGTCGAATAACAATTGAGAGGAGCTAAATAGGAGAAATCAGATTATCACTGCGGGGAATTCTTCGAAATGAGCATTAGTAACAAGCGTTGCCACTGGAAAACTGACAGAGTGGGGAAGAAAACAGCTGATTCGCATTCCGCCACAACTCGCCTGAGGATCCCCGGATCCCATGTTCAACTTGTTATATCTCGAGAATGTGGATACCTTTGGTGGCGCAACTTGCGTAGAACTACTGGGACTATCGTTCAGACCACAAAACATTCAAAATTTTTGACATGAAAATTATCGTGGGTGCTGCCTTCAAATGCAGATTTTCCCGCTTTGTTCAGCTTCTTGCCTTATTCTCCGACGGCCGTACCCAGCTCACTGTTAGTACACGTCTCAAATCACGAGTCGAAATGAGGTGATTTCGCGCATTGAATTCATCTCATATCACATGTCGGCCCCCACGTCTGCGCTCTAGAAAAATTTGCTGCACTACCAGGATTTATATAGGAATCGTAGGAGAACTCAGAATCTCAAGGCTTTACGGATGCTCTCTGAACGTACAGTTCACTACTTTTCAGATTTGCATAAGAATAAACTAAACATAACGAAAGTTTCATTTGGCTTCGAAGCCATTACGAGAACTCATTTGTGATAGGTCTTCAAAAGTTCTAGAAGAGTTCGCAGTGGGAGAATTTTTGAGCATATAATAATTGCAGCCCTGCGTTCAGAATAGCAGCGTCATCCACCGTCTAGGTGGGAACAATTGAAATTCTATTATTCATGATAATAGTATTATGATTATAGTGTTTGTTAACTCAAAGCCTAATAGAATTAACTTATTCAAAGCTCAACATCAAGAAGGAACTTCACGAATGTGTTAGGCAAGAGGAGAATGCGGAATAATGCTTACATTGTTATGTCTCGAATCCAACTAGGGACAATCAAGTCTAATGAACTTCTGATAACTTGAACCTTTACTTCTTTTGGTGGCTTAAAGAATTTCAGGACGGTCTTCGTTTTCATCCTCCCAAGTACATGAGCTGGTAATTTCTTTTTACAATTAAATAGGAGGTAGTACCAGGATAAACGGCAAATGAAACAGGAATACAATAAGAAAGTGAAGCCTCAAAGATGTCGCAGAAACCTCGCAAGTATGCACTCTGGAGGAGCAATGATTGAAAAAAGGTCTGAGCTCTCTGCCCAGGCAGAAGCTTCTCCCGGAGCAGACGAGGTTGGATATGTTTGCAAGTGAATGGGCGGCAAGTATTACATTGGTGAGTTTCCGCATTACTTTTCTTGACAAGTGTGGGTAAAATGGTGAGTTTCACATCAATCACATGAATAATTCTCTTTTTCCACTTGCTTCATGTGTATGCATTATCTACAGCGAATACCGATTGAACATATGTTTAGGTGTCATTTGCCAGGATTATCATAGCAACCGAATCAATCACCATTGGCCTTTTATTTGTCGACAACATTCCCGAACATGAGGTGAACATAGGATACAGGTATGGCGTTAGCAGTTTATTGGTATTAAACCGCGGGATCCTTATGGCGTATGGAACACGGATATTAGTTTCGGTGGGCTATTTCTGAAAACCAGAGAGACAGGAGATTCACTTTACAGATGACCTAGTTCGCCATGGTATTTTTTATCCTTTTCAAAATTGATATCTAAGCAAATTCTGGGATAAGCTGTCTCATGCGCTTATGTGTGAATGGTTCTAAGTCTCGAAAAGAACACAAACAGCTGTATAACTTGCTTCTGCCGTACCAGGTTGTTACGGTGGATCTTTATTGACCTAACGTTTCAACGTAACCGTCGTCGTCAGAGGTCTGAAAGTGGCCCCAGTTGTTTGATCTGTGCTCTAGACGCATACGTACGATAGGGGTGAGACAATGGTCGAAAAAGTGAAGGTTGTTCCGCAACCATAGCTTCAATAGTGCTGAGGAAGGGTTCACCAAAGTGAACGATGACATATACTAGACAGTGAAAGCTGTTTCAAATATGGATTCAACCAAAACTGTTTTAATATTGCTGAGTAAATGAAAAAAAGATCGTTTGTTCGAAGATGGAACGTCGAAGCTGAGATTTGCGCCGGCTTCCTGCTTTCGTGCCGGGGACCAGCGCCCAGCCTAACGTAGGAAATGCCCCAGCTCGATTTTTGCTAAATAGTTCGGTAGTTTCACAAAACTGTATGTTGCGCAGTTGTCAGCGATTTTCCTCACGAAATTCCCTACAGAATGACACCAAGTGCGACAAATTTAATCAAGAATCCAGGGAGAAATCAATTTTTAAAACCTAGACGAGGGATTTGCATCCTTTAAAATTTCTCAACAATCTTGAGAAATCGTGAGTTGCGCAGTTGCCTATTGAATTGGCGACATCATTGCGCATGCAAAGCCCATTGAAGCAGGTGCCGTTATCTGAAACTGGCCCAGAAAACGGGTTATGTATGAAAACGCTTTTTTACTTTATATCTCTTTCAGATCAAAAATTCAAGGTTTGCGCAGTTGTCAGCTGCCGAGCCCGTAAGATTCCGACTAGAATGGTATATAACACTTGACACTTCCTTTCACGCTGGGCTGAAAAAGCCTGCCTGAGCCAAATGCCCCGTGTAGCTCAGGGGGGTTAGCGAGAGAGCACGCAACATTGGAGGGCGCCAGACGCGAGGGTGAGCCAGACGGGGTATTTGGCTCACCCTGGTTTTTCCGTCGGGAGTGAATGAAAGTGCCAAGTATTATATATCATTCTGCTCAGAATTTCATTCTCAATTCAGCTGACAACTGCGCAACAGCCAGTTCCCTCAAATAAGCAAGATAATCCTCTTTTCACGTTTCCATGAATTTCTCAGCCATTTTCAGTTGCACCTTTGTGATCTTGCTGTCATCTAGTCCTCAATAACATCGGCAAGAAGTCTGACAACTGCGCAAAGTTCAATTTCTCAAATGAAGAACGATATTGTCGGTCAAACAGTAATTTTGCCGCAAATTCGCATCAATTTCATGGGAACATTTTTTTCACAGGAAATAACCGGCCATGTATGAACATCGGCTTTTCTTAGACTGTATTGTGTGAAGAATTTAAGCCACAACTGCGCATTTCATGTAAACCTGCTTCGCCCGAATTACAATGCATAGTTTCATTCCCTTTTTTTGGTCCGGGACTGCGTCCCGGACCCAACTTATCCTTTTCGCCATAGGTGAAGGTTCCCCATCCGGGCACCATCAAAAGTGATGGTGGCCTGAGACACGTCTCAGGCGATCGGACGTATGTCTAGACGGTTGAACGCCTCATCGCACCCTGCCAGTTCTCGACTTCATCTCGGACAAGATACGACAAGAGTACCCAGAATCGAGGTCCGACCCACCAGTTGACCCACCTTCCGCGGAAAAGTCCGCATCACTATCTCGTGATCGCTACAACGGACGAGTGGTTCTTGATCGATGTCCGAATCTTATTTGATCTGCAGATAGCTCACACAACGATATTAAAGGGAGCAGATCACTCGTTAAGATCCAACACAAACAGCGACTATCCACTCCCGGAGGAAAGAGTAGTTGCCGGAGGTGCCGGATGTTGTCAGATTACCGACCAAATCGCAAGTCGTAGCTATATCGTAGCTTCAAGTACAAGGATCCTCCTCAGCAATCACTCCAATGACAGCATGGAGGAGCAGCAATAGAGTGCAGTATTGTTCCGAGGTTTCTATAAAGGAAAATTACCGAATAATTTATCGTTTCAGAACATCAGCATCAGCCGTACTCATTGCAAGAGACCGTATACAAGCAGAAAATCTATTACCAGGTTATAAGATCGAGTGAGTTTTTGAAGAATTGACGGCCCGTTCGTGCATAACGCTTATACTTAGGATCAACTGGTTTACTAGATCATATGTTTTAGCTTCACTCACAGATTTGACCAGTGCGATGAGCAGCTAGCGGCTGGAATCATTGTTGATATGATCCATACGAAAAAAATTGACGCTTTGATAGGACCTACCTGCAATCGCCGTAAGTCAGTTGCTAATGAAAGTGCCCTACGGCAACAAAAAGATTTGAAACGATCACTAGGTTTCATACTTCAAAGTAACAAATAGTGAACCGAATAGTAAACAGGTACAAAAGATCTGCTGACAAAGTTTGTGCCCTTACAAGACGTCCCAACCGTCCTAATTTTTGACTAGTTTCAGCCGCATTGGTGGCATCGGTCCTATGTGCACACTACAATATTCCGGTATTCACCTGGGGTCTTACCACCGCTTCCGAGTTGGACGACATCCAGAGGTTTCCTACAACAGCAAAACTGTCCTCGAATTCGTTTAGGTAAAACTTTACATAATTAAGCAAGTTTGATGCTAAGACGCGGCACTGCAGAAATACATATTTACTTCAGCTTGACTAAATCAAGGTAGTGTGGGGCTTTGGTGTACGCATAGCAATTGTGCAGTTCGCTCTCTTCATTTTTTATAGGGAAATGAATATTCAAAAGAGCTGGCAACTAGCGAAAACCATGGAAGTGCCTTGAATTCCTAAACTCTCTAAAATTTCAAATCTCAGAAGTATAAAGAGCGAAAATTGTTGTAAGTACTGCCTTTATATTGAATTCCAAGCCTCGGCATTGCACTGCGCTCCATTCTGCTTTCATTTGGCTGGAACCAATTTGGGTTTCTGTACTCTGCAGAGCACAATAATGAGAAATGCATCTCCATCAAAAACGACCTTCAGGTATAAGTACCTTTTACTTGCTGTTTCGAGTGGAAACTAATTAATTTCAAAATTCAGAAGGCTATTTCGATGACGAATGGAATGACGATAAACTACATTGGTGAATTTGTGCGTTTCAATGAAGAGTCAATTTTGATTAAGCTTAAAAAGATGGCAGCTAGAGCTCGTAGTGAGTTTTGGGAGATGCCACGCTCTTGTTCTCCACTCACAGTGGTGCTGTCAGCATCTTGCTCATCGGGTCTGTTTAGTTGTTGTTGTTTGCGTACCAGAGGGTCGTGGAATGAGGAGAAAGCTCCTACTCACCATCCATGATGGAGGATACCTTACTGATGAATTTGTGTATATTTTCGCTGACACCAAATCTAAGGGATTCAGTGAGTTTGTTTTCTTTTCAATTTCAAGTTCAACGTGTACGCTTTTATGGTCACACCCTAACCTTATACAGGTTGTGAAAGCAATAGGATTTTCTTGATCACTATAGAGGTGTTGAATTTAGTGAACATGGCAATCCTACTGAATTTCAGGTCGACCTCTTCCCGGTGGCAAAGTGCATAATTATTGGGTTGATACAAACATCCCTGGTGACGGTAGGGATAAGGAAGCTCTAGAAGCTTTCAAACGCGTTTTCACTCTCTCCGACGTAAGTCTCGTGAATCACAAGATGTGAAAAACTTTCAGAGAGAAAACCGAAAAAGACCAATTTGTGAGATTTATTTGCGAACCATGCTATCAACAAAGTCATGACAAAGACTGAATCTTGACAGGTGAACTGATAAAATTCGGAGACATTTAGTACAATAACTGTTGTTTAGCACGCGGGTGCTGGTCTCACGGGTTCAAATAATAACAACTTCAGTGAGGAAGTCATTGCAAGGATGAAGGAGCCACCCCTCGAGTGTGTTAGTGAATGTCAAGGAGAAAAGTACTCTGCAGTAAGTCTTATCCAGAACTTCTTTGCCTTCGAAATCTCCACGTTTTTGAAATAATGAAAGCCCCGAATGTGACCGCTAGCTCTTCATGAGTAACCACTAAAATCGAATAGCCTTCCGAGAAGAAAAAAACTAAAAAACGTTTTGGATATCTCTTTGTACTTGTTTCGAGATAACAGCAACTTGACAAAAATTTTAAATTGTTTATGGACCGTTTGTTACCTTGCAGTGGAAAACAGTATAGGAACGTAGTATCGAAACAAGTTCGAGTTGGAAATTATATTAGGTGCGTGCAAAAGTTCCGGGGCAGTTGATGAGAATTCATTTTTTAACCCAGATTTGCTACGTGCGGTTGTCATATCAGAAAACGGCTCTCAAGTGAGCTGATAGCGTACAACATCTGCTATCTGCACTAGCTTTGGTTGGGCTGTACACTGCAACATTGCTGCGTTTCAGGCTTCGAAACAAGTTTATGGTCAGTGAAGCAATCAGGGGAATTTTACTTTGCGAGTTCAAATTAAGATGATCGACGAGATTAGCGGTCCATAGCAACAATAAAGCGTTTGGAGAGGGCACCCTCTCTAAAACTTCAGCGGCTCGTTGGTGCGCGGGATTTGCCAAGGGAGATGAGAGCCTGGAAGGCGCGCCACGAGCAGGTCGGCCGTCTATCCTTGACAACGCCGTCGTGAAACAGCTGGTCGAATCAGACCCTGCGCAAAGTGAGCAGGAGATGGTAGGGAAGTTATTCATATGTCGCTCAACTGTGTTGCGCCTTTTAAAGAAAATTGGTAAAGTGAAGAAGTTGGACAATTGGATCCCGCATGAACTTAACAAAGCCCAACAATTGCGACGCCCTGAAGTCTGTAGGTCATTGACCCACAGATACGGCAACGATCCGTTTCTTGAAAGGATTATTAGCGTTGATGAAAAGTGGGATATGTACGATAATAGGCGGAGGTCGTGCCAGTAGCTTGACCCACTGATCCGCCCAAAAATAATGGTCAAACCACCTCTACCTCCTAAAAGCAATGTTGGTAGTTTTTTTGGTCCTCAAGTGAAGTCATCCCCCATGAGTTTCACTCAAACGGGCACACTATGACCGTCGAGTACTACCCTCACTTCTTTGAACTGTTAAGTGATAAAATGTTGGAAATAAGGCCGACATTGGTAAACAGGCTTGAGCCACTCCTACTGCAGGACAACGTCCGTCCTCATGTTGCAGTATTGGCCGTGCAGAAAATTCAGCAACTGGGGTTCCAGATCCTGGCTCACGCCCCACATTCGCCAGATCTGTCTTGAACAGATTACCACCTTTTCAAGCACCTAGAGCTTTACTTGCGAGCTGAACACTTTGTCAATCAGAGCCTACTCGAAAACGACGTCCGTCAGCTTTTCGAGTTTAAACCAGTTAATTTTTACGGCGTTCTGAAAAATTAGGAGCAACTACTGAACTTTTGCACGGACCTAATAAAACATTTTGCTATAATAGAAGATCAGGAAAATTTCCCAAATCACTTCGATAATTTTTGAGGCATCCCAGTTCGCCAGTCAGTTGCACGATGCTGTGTATGTTTATGCACGCGCCCTGAACAGAACTCTTACAAAGAATAAAACGAATCTGCGTAATGGAAGGGAAATATTGAAGAACATCGTCATGACTTTCGACGGTATGAACACGGTTTTCAATATTTGAATACGATATCTTGGTAGGATGAATGCGACCTCTTGAAATAACTTCATTTTACATCAGGATGATGTAACAATTTCGCAATGTCTGTTTTGCTTCTCCACTTACTTGTTCGGCCCACGATGTTCTTCAATTTCAGGACAATCAGGCCAGGTTACTATGGGAAAAGATGGTACCCGTCTCCCCACATTTTTCCTGGACAGTCTCAATGAGAAGGGCGAGCAAATCCTGCGTGGAACAGTTTCTGTTGATGGTCACTACGGAGTGAGTTAGCGAAACTATTTTCAGAGGTTCTAAAATATAATAGCACCTGGATCCTAAGACTTTGAGTAGAGCTGGCCAAGCTTATGTCAGCCTGTCAGCTCTTCTGGCAATTTCAGTTTTAGAACGTCTCACCGTGGAGTTCCATAAAAACTAAGTTCGATGAAAACTAGACTTCTCAATATGTCAACCGTTGTTGGAGATAGAGACTGTACACAATGAGCTAAAATCAGGGAAACACATCTACAGATTCACATCTAGAGTGAGGAAGCAAATAAAAACATTTATTCCCAATTAAGTCAACTTCTCATCCTTCTTTTCTCATTCTTCTATCTCTATTTTTTGACTATTCCGACCTATAGTGTAATCAATTGTGTGCGTCGCGCATCTGATGACTGAAAGGTTATATTTCAATCCTTAAATTTCGAGCAAATTCCTTATCAACAGCCAGACCCTGCAGTTATTCCGAATTGAGATGTCGTGGTTTATAGGTACATTCAGAATACAGATTAACAAACAAGTTGCTAAGGAAAGATGCGTCATTTTCATTGAAAAAAATCCGTTACATTCTCTCATATGAGGGATTATTCAGGGGCTTCTTGTAGTGTGACTTCTAAGAGAACTCAATATTGTGGGAATTCTAATTTCTCGGATGTGCTGTTCTTGATGCATTTTTTTTCGTTATTCTGGAGTACATCTTCTGGCATACGCTTATTCTCCTCTTATGCATATTTGCTCGTTTTGCCTGAATAATCAAGCACAATCCACGTGCTCTTCATGAGAATTAGTTTTTGAATGATTATGTGCAAAATACAATAGCGTCGATAGTCAATATTGTCACTATTATTTGCACAGACATATAAGCCAACGTATACCGACGAAAAGGAGCTGTGGTTTACAAGAAATGGGCACCGACCGCGTGCGAAACCACTTTGCGGATTTGAAGGTAAACAAGTAAGTATTCTTTCCGTAGTTCTAACTTACACATTGTCAGCTGAACTAATTTAGCAACTCCTCACGATTTTAGTGAGGTAATTTTGACCATAATTGTGCATAGACATCAAGAGATTCTTATTCCTTTATTAACTTGTATTCCATGACTTTTCAATGTCGTGCTTGCAGTGTCCAACGCAATCATACGCCGGTTGGATAATTGCTGCATCTGTCATTACATTCATTGCAATAATTGGGTGCATTGTGGGAATTTTTCTTTCTGTCGAGTAAGGCTTATTCGTTAAGTTCTACATACGAGACGTTTACGAAGCAGTGAACCATCTAGATTGAAACGACGGGAACAAAAACGACTGAATCAATTATGGCAAATACAATATGCCAAACTAGAGATGCCGCAGGCGCAGGTTAGTTTTTCACATTTTCAGATTGACAATTCCATTATCCGTAAAGAGAATTACATGGGCGAGTGCCTCAAAGGCAGTATTTAACCGAAACCTGGAGACTAGAAGTGCGAGATTCGATTGCGCGAAAAAGGCGGAGAACCCTAGAAATCGGGATGCTTTATTCATTTCCTTTTTTTCGTGTCTTTCTCGTCTAAGCATCGTACATTTGTCACAAATTGAGCAAATAGATAGATGTTTTGCAATACATATTTACCTTTGATAGAGCGAACAAAAGCGTTGAGAAGTGCAGTACATTCGCTGCGTTTTTGATGAATAATCCTGTTTCATACATTTTTTTTCGCCAAGACATAGACTTAACTTTTTTCAGCTCAACATCCTGAAGATTCACGGAAATTTCCTTAGTTTCTCATTATACTAAAGATATAACCCGATAGGATTTGCAGACTAAAGAGGAATTGATTCTGAACACGCAAAGTCATCACGTTGGATTGATCACGGATCTCAGAGAAGAAAGCCGGAACTTTAGGTTCTTTCTTTATGAGGTACGTAGTAATGCTGAGTTCGAATACCTCCCTCATTTCTGGAATGAATAATTGCACACTGGATGAAACACTCATGATCTATTCAGGGGGAGCCAGTAGCAGCGAGAAAACACTTAGGACGAGTGCGGCTGGAATCCAAATATTGCCACGAAATGAGGAAGGTGGGGTGGTTTTTCAGTGAAACTATAATTCAGCTACTTTCTATTCTGATTTATTATTTTTATTTTCATTTTGTTACCCTGGCGATCAATCATCCTCGCATCGCGGAGTGCCGCACATGAGCAGAAAGCTGCCACAGCATTACGCGTAGATATGGGCGGTGCTGCGCAGCGGAGCAGACGGGCGGTATTCTGTGATGCGAGGAAGATTGACCACTACCGTACAGTGATAGAAGTGATTTTTTAGCAATTCGTGAAGCACGCGTCGCTATCGCGGTGTTCACGCTAGAATTACTATCATTATGGGAAATAATAGGGTTTTTCATCCAGTTTGACGCCAGTTATCAAGAAAACTAAATAAGGCCGTAGCAGCGCGAGCTTCCCAAGTCCGCAGAAAAAAAAAATCGCGTTTTCCGTCGATGATCACTATACGTACAAATGCCCTTGTCCATATTTGCCAATCGAGGTGTCGTTAATTTATGAATGCCGTGTTCGGCATTGACCAGCCGGATTCGTGAGATGCGTAATGCACTCAACGTCGCCTGGTCACCGCGGCTTCAAGAGCTTGTTCCAGATCATGATCGACTTTCTCGACGTAGTGTGAAACTTCGTAACCAGAAGTTCTCACTTCATTAGCTTTTGTTCATTGCACTCACTGGCTGAAAAAGACTAAATAAGCTACTCGTTAGCCATTGTTCAAAAGTTTTAGCTGCGCCGAATAGAGCATGACAACCTGAATAGATTTGTTGGAGTGTGTCTTGATGGTCCCCAGCCACTATCGGTGTGGAAGTATTGCCGCCGAGGAAGCTTAAACGATGTCATTATGCAGGCAAACGTCAACATGGATGCCTTCTTCATACTGTCTCTTCTAAAAGATGTCGCACAAGTAAGTTCGCACCTTAACAGTTGAATCTCTCCATTAATTTATGCGAATTCAGTGAACTAGAGGTTCTATTTTTTATTTCCTTCTCAAGGGAGTACAAAGTACTCCTAGGGTCCATATTTGGATCACCGCAACAGGTTCGAGCCCGAACACGACTTGCTGCTCAGGGGAAACTCTCTATCTGCCTAGTGGCGACCTGCATTCGCACCCGTACCTGGGTAATACAACAACAACATCACAAGTTTTGGAATTTTGCAGGGCCTGTTATTTATTCACAACTCTTACCTTTCGTACCATGGAAACTTGACATCCAAATGTTGTCTAGTGGACGATCGCTGGCAAGTCAAGGTATCCGATTATGGGCTGCAGAAAATGCTTTTCGTGGAAAAACGCTCATTAGACGGTATGCACTAGATTTAGATGCCTGAGATTTGTGATGAATAGTCTTTTTAATAGACCTTCTCTGGACGGCGCCTGAAATATTACGTAACCCAGATATGAAAGGAACGCCAGCAGGTGACATCTATAGGTGCGCATTTTAATGAGGCAAGAATTCTTCCGCAATCAAAATCCATTGCCTTCCTAGTAACATTGTTTATTCTCCAGTTTTGCCATTATTTCTGCGCAACTCTTGACAAGATCGAGTGTATTTGGTCTTGGTGATCGTGAGGAAGATGCGGAAGGTCAGAAATCACTGAAAAGCTTTATACGGCAGCTGTGCAAATTTTTTGAGGTTCCCTCTCTTTTAAGACTTGATCTACATGCTGAAGAGAGGTGGAAGTCAACCAGTGCGACCCGATCTAATCTCAAAACATGTTGAAGTGCACCCAAATCTGGTACGCCTTTCTGCTGTTGAAGAGGTCGAAGTTATCGTGAGTGATTTATATCGTCTAGATTCGTCTAATACAAGACTGTTGGTCGGAGAAAGTCGACGCTAGACCGTGTGCGAATGACCTGGACTCCTATTTGAAAGAAATGACGGGCAACAAGTAGCTTTTCTATCAAATTGATATAGCTTAAGAATATTAAACAAATCCTTATTTGCACCAAACATCATTGCAAAGTTCAGAGATATTCATCCTGCATGCATCTTCAGAGATAAAAACCTCATGGATCACGTGTTTAATATGATGGAGTCTCACGCTTCGACACTAGAAACTGAGGTTGAGCAGCGCATGAAGGATTTAGTGGAGGAGAAGAAGAAATCCGATAAGCTACTCTATAGAATGTTGCCGAAGTGAAATATGGAAATTTATGATACGCGGAGCAAGGTTATCGCAAATTCGTTCCAGGCAGGTAGCGGAGAAGCTAAAGCTCGGAGAACCTGTTGTTCCAGAAACATTTGACAGTGTGACAGTGTTCTTTTCCGATGTTGTCTCATTCACTAAAATTGCTGGAAGAGGGACACCATTACAGGTATGCCAGAGCTTTTCTCAAGAAGGTATGCAATTGCCGTTTTCTACCGAAGAATAATTATATCCAAAATCCACTCTTAACCTTTGAAATGGATCTATGTTTATTAGTCACATTTAGATACAAAAAGGAGGGATGGTATATAAGTATGACTCCAGTAATGAGCGGAGGGTTAAACCGTTTTCCTGTAGTGCAAATGCAGCGTTACTCGAAATGGTGAACATGGAAAAAGCTGCGTAGTTACTGATCATATGGAAAGCTCATTGAGGCGGGTTCAACGGAACCTAGTTATGCACATGCTTGAGGACCAAAAATCTATGGATTCAGAATACGTCTGTACGAGATGAGCTGAAGGCAAACTTCTATAATGATAACATAATAGCAGCAGTGTGGGCCGGCTTTATCGAAAAGATCTAAGAGTTCCTCCACACAGGTCACATTTGCGCACTAAGAGAGTACATAGTTTGTAGCAAAAATACCAATACTCGGGATCACAAAGTATCACATCAACGGACGACAGAAATAAACAAGATTCATTTCAGAGCTTCGGATACCTTAACTATCTAGACAGCACCACCTAGAAACACGACAATCCAGTAATTTTGTAGTGTGAAGAATGGTCTGGTTTTTTCAACTTCTACTGCCTAATCTGAGCACCTCACGCTATCCTCGTCATCATACGCATATTGGTTCGAAACGTGGTACTTCCTCTATATGTTGGGAGGAAGTAGCACGTTTCAAACATTGCTATCATCTTATCAAATTTTCACAATTTTATTGGGTATGATAAATGTTGACTTGTGGTCAAAGTTGGCTGTAATGGCACTAGGCTGAGAATTTGGTGTCTGAAAAATCCACTGAATTGCTTTGAATGCTCATATTATCTGGAAGAACATGATATGAGGGCGTAAAAGTAGCTTCGTGTAGCTCACTCACATCTTTCCACATGAAGGGAGTTCACTTTTTATCGAAATAGCTACACCGCTGCTTCCTAGTGATCGCCACACATTGAATGTAGTGCATGTTATTGAGATCAGCTTTGTGAACTGCAAAGTGTTGCTTATAAACTGGTAGAAAAGAGCCCTGGTTGCCAGCGAAGGTACTCTACCATGTCAATTGAACAAGCCTGTTTTGTTGGAGGCACTAATTGGAGTAGGACGACAAGTCTTTTTTTTAGCTATCCTGCCTTCCTTCTTTCCTGAGTAATAAAAGTCACTTGGATAAAAAATGTCAACATCAACATGTTAAAGGTTATGTTTAGGTTGTCAATCTATTAAACTGCCTCTACACGGTGTTTGACAGCATAATAGATAAGCACGATGTCTACAAGGTAATTTCCAGAATTTTACTTCATTATTTTCCAGCACATCTTTGGCGGAAAGTGCAATTTTCTTCTGTCATACCAGATCTAGGAAGCTGGTACTGCAACTTTACCACTCAACAAATACATCTCGACTAAACAGACTTACTTATAGCTTTAGTTTTCGTATAAGGTTCATGCACGAAACGAAAACTAAACTGAACAGACTAAGAAATTCGGATACATATTACAACTAAAGAATTCCCCTTCGTATGTTTTTCTTAGGAATAGAGTGAGCGCCGCTTATAGCTATGCATAATTTGAGCTCAGCTGTAGCACGATGATTTCTTAGTGAACATTCACAATGACAACAACAAAAGCAGTTGCTTCGTAATGGGCTGTACTACAAACATTGCTATAGAGCAATGTATTGTGTGCTCATATAGAAACGCAGGCGATCGCGCTAAAATGAAGGATCTGCATCAACTAGAAAACTTTACTTGTCATGTCCACCGTATAGAGCAATCAGGTAGGACCCTGAATGTGCGGACTAAAGAACACAATACCACAAAAGTACAAGGACTTCCCTGTCAGGGCAGCACTAGACTGGAGATCGCAGATATTCCAATGTCAGGTGTGAGATAGAGGCGTTCTAAATTTCTGTAGTGGAGGAGCCTGAATAGTCGCTAAAAATTTGGAGATAGACAGCGAGAACGAACTTCTATCATTAACAATTGACCTTAATTCCAATGTCTCTTTTATCGCCAAGCAAAACTCTACTGTAGATACACTATGATCCGGGCACTAAGTGTCACTATCTCACCCGTTGCAAGCGATCTTGTGTTGTGGGGGAAGACAACTGCACGAAATGGTGGAAAATACGAGCAGCTTAGACGATGATTTTGGGTGCTGTCATCATATTCTTTCAAAGGCAGCGTCAAAGAATTGGACTGAGACGCTTAACAGTGTATTACAAAGGACGCTGGAACAATTTTCATGCTTCTGAGGAAGACGATAATCATCGAAACGTAGAGTCTCAATAAGAGTTTCTACACATGGTGTGGCAAAAAAATTTTTTTTATGAAAGTATCCACATTCCTGTTTTGATTGGCAGCATCTTCAAAGGTGGAGACAATCGGTGATGGATATCTCTGTGTTAGTGGGCTACCACGTCGAAACGGCAAGGAACATGCGAAGGAGATCAGCATCATGTCGCTTGAGTTCATGGATAGTCTCGTCAACTTCAAAATACCTCACTTGCCACAGGAGAGGATAAATTTAAGGATAGGAGTGCACTCAGGTTTGTGCCAAATGTTTGCTTGATGGCCGTTTTACTGTAGCACTTTTTGTTTCTTCTATATTACATTTTCAAGGGCCTGTTGTCGCTGGTGTAGTTGGACTCACGATGCCTCGATATTGTCTTTTCGGAGATACGGTAAATACGGCCAGCAGGATGGAAAGCAACGGCAAACGTCAGTGTCCTTTCATACCTTGGAGGCCGCTTTCGCGGTGATGATCGTGTCCGAAAATATAACTGTTCCACAGCCTAATACCAATAGGAGATACCAATAACACTACGAAAGTTGCACCACCCCGGGCATTACTATGACATTATTAAGGTACAAGAGACAGGAGTTATTCCAATATTCCAACCAGAGGAGCTGCAGCGTGAAGCAAATACCTGTTTTCTTTTACAGTCACTCCCTTTCTCTACTAGCACTTGCTTCTACTTCCCTTTTACTCCGGGCATTACTTTGTAACGACACAAACAGGGCCCAACGAGACCGCCTAAGAGGCATAACTGGGAACGACCAAAACCATCTTCTCCGTAGAGTTTGACAATATTCACCATACCTGTTACCAGGATGGAGCTGAAGTTACGATTATAGCAAAACATTAGAGAGCAAAATTATCGTGAGTGCTTCCGTCATCAATTATCGTTCTGGTTAAAATCCGTTCTTGAAAGCAGCACCGCTCCCTTCGCTATTCAAGATTTTTCTGGAGAGAAAAACTTGAACACTCTCTTGTTTCCTTCTACCACTCACACAATATTTGCTCACACAATCATTGCAATCAGTAAATTTTTAAGACAGTTGCCAGACTTCGTATCGAATTGAACATTCAGATCTGAAACGACATTATTCATCAAGCCTTATCTTTTTATACTGTGTATGTATCCCAGCCACCTTCTACAAATGAGTAATTTCAGCTGGCTTCATACATCTCTCGTGTGATGCAAATAAGGTATTAGAAGAGCTAGGTGGTTTCGAAACAGAGCCGCGTGGTGAAGTAATCATCAAGGTTCGTTTTTCATATGGGAGGTGTTGGAAACTGCAGAGTGATTCTATGTGTTATTATGTGTTGTGTATGTGTGAGAATTAAGGGAAAAGGTGTGATGGAGACGTACTGGTTGAAAGGAAGGAAGATAAGTGGCAACGAAATCTCACAAAATCTACGGCCATCGACATTGACTGAGGATCAGAAGTCTCCTTTAATCACAACATCAGCTGAGAATAATTCGGAAACGAGACTTGGCATATACAAAGAATTTGTCAGGTGTGAAAAACAAAACTGATCTGGTCTTGTGTTGTCTGCACTTTAATAAACATAGTTTCTCCTGCTGAAGTCATGAGTTATTCTTCGTCTAAATAGGCGTTGCTAAATTAAGGAAGAACTGTGGTTAAGTCTTTCGAGAGCTGTATGATCACCTCAGGAGTGCATCATTAGCAAACTATGTATGTTTTGTCAAAAATTGGACATTTGTTTTCTTTTAAAAAATAGGATTTTTTGTTTTATGTTTCCAAAAAAGAGTAAACAGAAGATAAATTATGCTCGGCGTCAAACAGCTTCATAGACGGAAGCGCCTCGCAGTCAGATTCGCAGAAGTTTTAGACAAAAAAAAAACAAGATTAGACTTAGAAAGGGGAGGATCATTATAACAACAAGCAACAAGCTTTATGCGATTCTAAATTATGTACAGAATTATATGAATAATGGGAAGATGAACATTTATATTAAACACGATAAACAGATATAATGAGCATAGACAATGCAGAGATCACATAATGTTTTTCATATTTGAACTCTATCGGAATGCCACTGCTTGCTTCTTGAACTCGGTGTAAATACCCTCGTACTCCGGCGTCACACTTCGTGTTGGAGCTGATGAAGGTACATCACATATTGGTGGTGGGGGTGGCGTTCTGTTATTTCTTGCAGGTGCTTCCTGCACAGGGAACATTTGCCGTTGTCCTTCATAAGTTGTGCCAATCAGCCAATATGTTTCCATCACACCTTTGCCCTAGAACCAGTTTTGAAATGGGAACAACAGGTGGAGGATCTCGACAGTAAGAAGCCTAACAAGGCAAATAGAGCGATTTTCTACACAGACTACATACCTTGATAATAACCTCGCCTCTTGACTCTGTTTGAAATCCGCCAACAAGTTGAAGCAGTTGGTTAGCATCCGAAGACAGGTGGATCATTCCAGCTAGAACATGACAACTATCTTTTCTCTGAATGTGATCCTTCCTACTGAAAAAAAATGAGGAGCGATCGCGGGGATAACTAACGTTTTCCATTACTTTCCATTCTGCTGGCAGTGTTGACGGTGTCACCAAATAGGCAATACCTTGGCATGGTTAGTCCTACCACACCAGCGACAACCGAACCTAAACAACGTTAGGCGAACCTAGTTGTCAATAGATCTTATTTGGATTTGGTTTGAACACATTGGGAAATGTAGAGTTATAGGGTAAACCAATTCATTGAAGCAAGCGAATGAGGCAGTAATTTGCTCGGAGGTCTTTTTTTTAGAATTTTACTTTTTTTAGTGCTCCAGGGGACGCAGAACCATTTTGAACAAATTGCTCAAATGCACAATCGAACACGACAACTCCACCACTAACCTGTATGAGCACCAATTCTCAAGTTTATACGCTCTTGTGGTAAATGTGGTATTTTGAAGCCAGCTAGACTTTTCATGAACTCGAGAGACATGCTGCAGATCTCTCTTATATGGTCCCGGCCATTTCTATGTGGTAGGCCGCTTACGCATAGGTAACCATCGCCGATGGTTTCTACCTGAAATCATAACAATGACGGTTAGATACAGAAATGGTTAGCTAATATGAGTGATTGGTCGTCTATTCTAGCGACGCATAGTACATGTTGTGTAGTACAAAAATATAATAGTATGTGAAAATATTCATTCAAAGTGGACCATTACGCAGCGCAGAGTTGCCACTGTGCGCGTGACACTGGTGTATGCCTCAAAAGCAAATTAAATAAATAAATAAATAAATAAATAAATAAATAAATAAATAAATAAATAAATAAATAAATAAATAAATAAATAAAAGGCTTTTACACTGTTTACAGACGCCACTCTCGATCTTATTAAAAATGGTGGGTGGCTGGTGCCTTATTTTCTATTGCGCATTCTAAAAAGCGATAAATACACATCAGCCACTCTGTGAATGAATAGCAGCACCTTGACTTCCAAAACAGTGCTATGATCGGCCACCCAGCTTCATTGCGGAGAAAACCGCTACTTTAAATCGGGCATTATTTTTGGCACAACCAAGTAACACTTTTATAGCGCTATGGACAATTACCACCTTTGCGCGCAGCGTCAAACCGTTTTCCCTTTTGGACGTTGACAAAAAGAGCCAAATATGATTGAAAAGGTGCCTAGTACCGCAGTGGTCGTCTTGGACCAAAACTGAACTTCTAATTTTGAAGAAAGTCCGAGAAGAGCGGTTCTCTATCTTCTACACTATCGCCCAGGGGCCTAACGCGCGCGGGTGGTAAGTGCCCGATAATCCTTTTATAGAAGTCTCCGTGTCACTTGCCTTGTACACGTCGTGAGCGTCGATTATACTGTCGAAGATGGTGTAGAGGTCGTTCAACAAATTTACTACCTTAATGGGAATTTCTTGTTATTGATTTGTAAGTAATGAACATGTGCGAGAAGACGCGAGACCCTATACATAAATGCCAACCTGTAAAGGAGTCCCTCTCCCAGCAATTTTTGTGAAAGACACAACATCCGAGAAGAATACGGTGACACTATCGAATGTTTCCGGTTCAACCGACTGTCCAAGCTTCAATTTCTCAGCCACTTGTCTTAAAGTCATAGAGTGACAGAATATTAAAATTAGTAACATCAGAAGCCACCTTTGAAAGCTCCCAACATACATACCTTGGTAGCATTCTGTAGAGCAGCACATCACTTTTCTTCTTTTCTTCAACCAATTCCTTTGTCCTATCTTCAACTTCGGCCTCCAAATTGGAGGCGTATGTTTCCAGCATGTTGAAGACGTAATCCATAAGATTGTCATTCCTCAATAGATAGATTTGCTCTTGACAAAATTAGTTTTTCAAAATCCGTGTAAATGATATCCACCTGAAAGAGTTCATGCTTCTCATGAGCGATTTGACCGTGTCGATGGGAGGCCTTTCTGAAGGTCGTTCTGTCCAGCAGTCACGGATCAGATGGAGCTTCAAAAAATACGTCCGGGAGTCAGCTACTTGTAATGAATGGAGATTTCTTAGATTTGAAAGTGGATAGGTGAAAAAAGTGTGTGTGTTTATGTTTTCTTCTCACTTCTTCCGCAACTAGCAGCTTCTGCCAGAAGTGGATCACAAAGATATACAGACTTATTTATTTATTGATTCTCACTACAAAGTGCCGAGGGCACAATGCCACCCTTCAAAGTGGAGGTGGAAAACAAAGGGGACACTTGTTAAGGAGGTCTTTGGAGGCACTAGTGGAAAAAGAACGTTTATACATACAGTGAACTGCGAACGGTCGTAGACAGAGGTGCGGGGGGGGG
>JARK01001547.1:218731-230691 GCA_000688135.1 Ancylostoma ceylanicum
GGGGGGGGGGGGGGAACGCGGCGCGGGCACTCTGGTTGTCTGCTACACTTCCCGAGGCAGCGGGAAATCACGACGTATCGGTTTTCCTCCGTGGGTCTGCCCAGCTGGCCCAATGCGTCGGTTCAGCAGACGACCAGAGTGCCAGCGCCGCGGTCCAACTTCTTGTCTACGATCGTTTGGAGTTTACTGCATTATAGCTGGACTACAGATATCTTGACATCCAGAAATAATCCAATACAAATATGTTTAATATCCTGATATCCTGGTGTCTTAGCCAGGTGTATTTTTGATCCTTTTCCAAACCTCATATGGCTGGAGAATCCAATTAGAGAAAAATGGCACACTCACCAATGCAGGGCTAAGCTCGAGGTCTGACTCCACCGCCAGGGAAGGACGTGTCGGCATGTGGCCGCCTTTCTTCACCATATAGAGAATTTCTGTAAATTTGTAAGAATTAAAATTTCAGGAATATTCTACCACCCACATCACTAGCAAAGTCTATAGCAACACAACAGGCGGATGTCATTTAGCTGAAGAACAAGCTTCAAGAGCATATGCTCAAGTCAGGGAAGATTGAACTCAATCAGGTGTGGTAGGAGGTTGGGCACCAGAAATTCTGCTGCTTATAGCTGAGTCAGGATCTTCTCTCAAACCGTATTCTCCACCATTCATTTATAGCGGAGCACGAGTGAATGCGGAGCTGGCTATGTCATGGAGACGGATATACCCCAGTGCACCCAAATTAAGGAATACCCGGACGGTAAGTCTAAATAACGACCAGCAACCCCTCCAGGTTGCCACAGGTTATGATTTCATAACGGAGCCGATCTCGAAGTTGAGATCACACCACTGGCGCGGGGTTTCAAATTGCGGCGCGCAGATCCCTTGAGGCATTCTGGATTTATGCCAAGAATTCAAAGATGAACCTAAAGAAGAATGCCTCTCCATCTCGGGAACTCCATTCGTAGTTAAAGGCGTTCTTCTGATCTGCGCTGGACACATTCCTAACCTAGCTCGCGGTGGTCGGCATATCAATCCACTCAGTATATCAAGTCTGAAGCACGGTTTTCCAACTGCGGTTTTTCCTACGTATGTGATCCAAAACCTGGCCTAGACCTTCGGTAGATGGGCGCTCGTCCAGAGAAACCACAACCGATTTCCTCTTTCAGGCTCTGAAGGCGATCTCGCCGAAACGCAAGCCGAGAACCAAGATAATATCAACGTCGTGTGGTTTCATTAATGCTGAACTAATATTCATTTACAGTTCAGGGATTGAGTGATTCACTAGTACAGGCGACCGACAAAAGTTATTCACTAAATGACCCACTCACCATCAGGATCTTCTTTCCTGTTATCCAAGTCCCAAGGTGCTGACTTAGTGACCAATTGAGCGCATATGATACCAAAGCTGAAACATAAATAGTAGCTGAGTATGTATTTTTAAGAAGTTGATTAGCATCCTAGCTAGCAGACCGCGGCGCGGGCACTCTGGTTGTCTGCTGCGCCTCCCGAAGCAGCAGGAAACCACGAGGTGTTAGTTTTCCCCGGCTCTCTGCCCATTGTCTCGGTGCAGCAGACAATCAGAGTACCCGCGCCGCAGCCCCGCCCCCTGTCTGCGGCCGTTTGAAGTTCACTGTATTTCCACTTGCTATGTAGCGAAATACACTCTGATCCCTTTCTTACCTATAAACATCTCCTTCCTTGGTACCGGTCGTGGCGTTGTTCCGCAGAAGTTCCGGCGCAGTCCAGAGCATATCTATGGATTTGATTTCTCGGACTCTCAAATTACTGATGCGGAAATTGCTTTTTTCTAGCAACATACCTTTGGAAATACGCTTATCGAGTGCTCTTATTTTGTGCAGACCATAATTCGATATTTTCACTTGCCAGCGATCGTCAACTAAGCAGCACTGAGATGTCAGAGAACCATGGCATTGTAAAAACGAGTTGTGTATGAAACTTAATCCCTGGAACAATATGGGTATGAAATTTTGATGCCTAATTATATTATTCTAGAAATGGAAGGAAGTCTTTTAGGCTTTCTAATTGCTTATTCTTGTCCTTCACCTGCGTTATCCAAGGGATAACCCTGTGTGTGTAGCATTGTAACTTACATGAACGATATCTCGTAGTAGTGAGAATATGAAGAAGCTGTCCATCGTCATAGATCCCTTCATAATGACATCGTTCAGGCTCCCTCGGGAACAAAATTTCCAGACTGACATCAACTGCGGACCGTCAAGGCATAAGCCAATAAAACGGTTCAGGTTGTCGTGTTCCACCTCGCGCATCTGAAGAGTCTTTTTAATGATCGGTCCACAGATGAGCATGAACTACTAGGCGTCGAACTCACAAAGTGAATTCTATAACAGAGACTTCAACGAACCTTTCTCATCTCATGACAGTCTTCGGGCGCCATCCGTGGTCTAGCCTCATGCTTCATAGCCGCAACTTGTTCCTTCTGTGAGAATAAGGCTTTAGCCCTAGACTAAAACCCTCTATCAGTGGAATGGGTCTGCTCGTGACTATGCAATATCTTTTCACGCAAGGCTGTGCTTCATAACGTGCTTAATATTATTTATTAATTTAACCATTTATTTACTTACTTTTCATCATAGCATTTGGTGTACCCGAATGTGTGACATATTGAACAGCAGTGCCCTACATTCTTCTGAATATAAGACACATCTGGGTCACTACCTCTGACTCAGTTGCCTTCCTTTCTCTGACTGCTCCGTTACCTATAGTTGGGCAGCTGTGAGTTCACCACCACAGACGATGTTCCTTCAACGATTTTTGTCTATATTTGGAATGAGAAAAAAGTAAGATATTATTAGTAAATGCGACTACTGTCTTATTCAATTCGTGTTCCAACGCAGGTAACAATAATTATCATTACAAATAATAACTTGTCTGTCTAAAATCTTATCTCAAGTGCGGACCAAATCCTTGCATAGGAAGGAAGTGTTGGTGTTCTGATGACCTCTTGGCTGTCTCATTGTAATTAAGGAAGCAGTCAGAGAAAGTAGAGCAAGTGAATCTGGGATCTCGACCCAGCTTTGTCCTTTATTCAGAAGAATGTAGGCCACTGCTGCTCAGGATGTCCGCCTCCCGGTGTACCCTACCAACTGATCTAAGACTGAAAGCTAGATCCAGAAACACGAGATTGAACACAGAAAAAATTAAAAATGAACACAAAAAGCTAGCTAGACCATCAGACAGAACAGGTGCCCATTATGGAATGATATGAGAAGTTTATATGACCCAACTATTATTAACCGTACGTATGTAGACTACCAAGGGCCGCAACCGCCACTGAGATTACTCAAGGTAAACATATTAGCACTACACATGTCGACTTAGGTCGGAAAACTCGAGCAGATTTCGCTTATTCTTTGGAGATTTACCTGCATTTGCCGAAGGAATCGGGAAATAATTCGGCGAACTAACATTAGCAGAGCGTCAACACGCCCACCCTAGGTAATTTCAATGATGCATCCAGATCCGGACGCAGTTTCCGACGAGGATCTCTTGTGCATAGGTTCCACAACTATGTAATGTGATTTCATCTGTGAAGATTTTCGATATCTGTTTTGAGGTCCTTTCCGCTGAGAAGAAGCCGTTTGCTTGAGAAGGGTATACTTCAGTAATTAACCTGATAGTAGTAGAAGTTGAAGTTCCTCCTTTCAGTTAAATTCTCGAAAGTAATCCTTGTGGATGTTGAACTGACTCCACTTTGGAGGGAACGATGACTGGCCTCGCCTTTCTGGAATGATATGTTCGAATAGGATTCAATTGGCAAGAGCAGTGCAAACCAAACCTTTTTATTGATGTTTTCAAGAGAAATGAATGCTATTTGCCACATTTGATTCAAGCGTTCGATTTCCCTCCTTCTGGCTCTGAATAACAATTGAACACAAAGGCAAACATCCCGATTTTTCAATTCTTTAAAATTTTTGTTTTTTTTTTCCTTGAGAAATAGGAACTTACTGCATCGAATAAATAATTCCAGCTACGGCTGCAATAATGGCACAAAGGACTATGAAAGCACCCACGATTACCCATGTGAGGTTTTCAAGAAAGAAATTTCTTGGACACTGAAAAAAATCAAGATCTTGTTGAATGACTGCTCTAGCCATGTGTAAACGGATTAAACTATTCCATGGTCTATATGTCAAACTGAACTCATATCTCATATATTACCATGTCTCCACTGAATCCACACACAGGAACATCAAGCGGTCGCAGTCCTCCCCATGCATTCCACAGCTCCGCTTCGTTTGTATAGAGCGGCTTGTAGGACTAAAATGCGCAAGAGTGAAGCAATTAGAGTCACTAGTTCACCAATAAAAGTCAAATTGAATAACATAAAGACCATCGAGATTTTCGCACATCAAAACAAACTCAGCTAAAGCAGTTGTGAAAAGATTATAACTCTAGTTCTTTAGTATGAGACTGCTGCTAGCACGGAATTTTTAACTTCAAGTTCGCATGGATAAATATCTTCAAAAAAGTGGAACAAGAACCACCTCATAGATCTGAGGAGAGAAAAAAAACAGAAAAAATCCCATTTAATATCTAGAAACCTAATAAATAAATAAGTAAATAAGTAAATAAATAAATAAATAAATAAATAAATATTACCGCATAATAACCGTCAACGAATACGGTTCCGTGCAACACTTGTTCAAAGTTCCTATCCAAGCCGTCAAAGTAGAAAAATGGCTTACGCGTGCCATTCCTACCCATTATGACTTTTCCAGATTCTCCTGCAAATAACTGATATGTTCCATGACCTTCACGAAAGGAATCAATTGAATCCAGATTCGGAAATTTTTTGGAGAACCTTCAAATTCCATTTCAATATGAGATAGCAGCTGTGCTCCATCACGATAAGCGGATGCGTTTTGTGCTAGCGAGGCGTTGAGTGCACGAGCGTAAGCGTAGAATGCGTCGTGAAGCTGGCCGGCGTACGCGCTCGCCTGAAAATCTTATGAAGTAGATAGTAGATAGTTTTCTGGGGCTGTATCTTCATTATAACGACACTAATCCAATTTTGCACAAAATATTGAAACCAAAATTGCCTCTGAAAATTTATCTATGAGGGTTATATGTCATGATAATCACTGATGTGAATTATCGTGAGGGAAAAGGGGCGTAACCAGACGACTCCGATTGGATCAATCGGGCAGCCCGTCACGCCCACCTAACAAGAC
This sequence comes from Ancylostoma ceylanicum, assembly GCA_000688135.1. Taxonomy (NCBI): domain Eukaryota; kingdom Metazoa; phylum Nematoda; class Chromadorea; order Rhabditida; family Ancylostomatidae; genus Ancylostoma; species Ancylostoma ceylanicum. Next base: position 223,948 of record JARK01001547.1, read on the forward strand.
TTTTATTTGCATTATAAAGTAATTTCAAAGATTTGGCGGCCCATTCTCGGAGAGGGGTTAAAGTCACACTTTGTTTTCTGCTACATGTTCCATTTACTGACGTCTACAGGTTCTTTATTAAAAACGTATTCAGCAAAAGGTATCCGAGAATACGGAAGGGTAAAATCGTTAAGGAAGACAGGAAACTCACAGTTTGGAATTCCTGTCCTTTGCATTCTTCGGTGCAGTTGAATGGAGGATCTTTCATGCGTGATATGACGAGTTTACTGAACCCCTCATACTTGTCAGTAATACTTCCCATTCCCATATGCTAAAAAGTTCTATGATTTCCATGTACCCTGCTGTGTCGCCGTCAATACTTAGCGTGATCGGAAAGATTTTTATGGCTACCTCCAACACTCTTTTTGTTTATACGTAACGAATCATGCAGCACTTCACTCACATCTGAAATGACAAAGGTTTGAAGAAATGCTTTCTTTGCTTCTTCATCCCGACCGTCCTTTTGATCTGATGGATCTTCCCATATGAAGCGTTCTTTTGCTCCAAGATTCACACCTATGAGTAGAGATTACCATTGCGACAACCACGAAACCTCGACAATATAACCGAACATTCAATTCAAAACCAACTGAATCCCTGAGATTTGGTATCAGCGAAAATGTACACGTATTCTGAGGTCAGAAAACCGCCATCCTTTGCTGCCATTATAAATTGTCTCTTGAAGCCGTAACCTTCTGCCAAGCAAACGACGATGACTAAAAAGAGCTATAATAAAATTTCCTTGCTGGGTTTTCGCTTGATAGGGTTCTCGGGCACGCTGGTAGATTATGGTAGATTAATGACCATAGTTCACACCAAAATCCAATGTAGTAGTAAAATATTGACATTTTTGGGGCGCGTCTATCAGTGGCAGACGCAGAAAATTGGCAGGCGGGGAAGGGGCTGGGGGAAAATTGGGGACTTTGCCGTTTTGGGGACGAGAGTATTTTTTTCAATACTCAGTCTTTAGTCAGTCAATTTTTTGAATTTGGAAATCAACATACGTAACAACACTATGATAACAAAGATGTATGTACAACAAAATCGACTTACTTGGCTTCTCAGCAAAAAAGAATTCCGCATTCCTTTACTAGTTTATCAATTAGAGTTAAAAAGAGCTAATATTTATACTTAAGTTTTACGAGACGCCCGCACTTGTTCTACTAGGCAGCACTTTGTAAACCGACTGGCACGAACTAAGAACATTCTATTAAACATGAGCTACAGTCGATTCACAATTTAAGGTTCATACCTACGCTGTTTGTTCAAAAGTAATATAGGTCGTCTTGGTTGAACGAGTGAAGCATCCAGTGTTTTTATTTGTAAGCTTTCGGCATATGTTATGCCTTTTTCAGATCTTAAAGTTAACAATACATCACTATCTTATCACTAACTCACAGACAGATGCAACCAATGAATACCTAGTGACTGGACAATAATAGTTGTTCGACCTCGTTTGCCAGGAGGTAATTTGATGACTTACTTTTCAACAACTCAGAATAGACTGTAATACAACTTGTCATGTTAAGTAGACGTGGAATTCACCCCTTACTCGTTCCTTACAGAATAAGGTTACCAAGAGATCTACCAAAGATTGGGGAGCTACCACGGATCATGCCCCAGATTATGCTATCAATTTTAACACTTCGCGCAATTCCTACCTATTGTTGATCTCTGGGTTGTGTCGTCCTATTTCCACCGCCTTTATGATCTTTCTTTCCAACGTATTTGTCAGATTTCGGTGGAATACACCGACTTTGAATGTTGGAGCGTATTCGTAGGTATGTTTTGAAGTGCGGTGTCTCGAAAAGCTTTCGGATGGATTCGTGGATGGATTCATTAGAGCTCTACGATGTTCGTCTAATCGTTTTCGTAAAGGCCTCATGGTCTCTCTTGTATACATGTCTCCACAACTTTCACATCGTAAGGGGTAGACAGTACCTACAGAGTAATATAGGTCTTAAATATTGTTGTCTCTCTTACTTCTGGCACGCTTGCTAACATCCTTCAATGTTCGGATAATGCTGGCATTTGTTATACTCAATATTTCGGCAACATAGCTTATAGTGATGTCTTCCGTTCTCGCAATGGCGTTCTGGAAAAAATATTATTTTTAGCTTGTCGAAAGGGTCAAGCTCAGGAACGCAAAATAAGTTTGAAAAGCCACCTGTACATCGGTTTGCATAATTTCACACTTCTCACTGTTTCCCTGCTCTGAATAGACGAACGCAAACTGATCCCACTCGAACGATCGTAGAACAGAGCTGATGGCAATTCCGAGACTAAACATAGTTTTTTTTTCTCCAGATTGATTGCTAGCACATATGATTTCAGCAAGAGTGTACATATGCTGCTATTCTTGGAAACAGGAAGGGTAGATCGTGCGAGGATTACGTGGAATTACAGGATCATCTCTTGCAGACGACTGCAGTCCTTATTCCTTGATCTCAATCCATGATTATGTATTTTAGCGTAACTAGTTCAAAGTACTGCGATGGAAGGAGTGGAAACGACTCGTATGTAGCTCGAACAAAATGTGCGGGAAAGGCCACGTCCAAACGCGGTGCAAATTCCGCCCCTGGAGTTCAGCCATGCTGGTAGACGCGTATCCAGGAACTGCGGAGGATCCTGTGGTTTGGCGACCAAAAATTCATGATGAGAGGCTCAAGTTCTACTGTTTCTTCTACCCTACTGGAGAACGTTCCTTCAAAAATTCAACAATCTTATGCGGGAAAACCCTTACCTGAACGAATTCACCGACATAATTCCTGTTGTGGGAAATCGACCCATATTGTCCAACGCCGAAGAAGTGCTGAGTCCCCAGGTGAAGATCGGAATGTTGTAGTAGGCAGCATTGATGGCTGATACAATGGCCGCTGTAAAAAAACAATTGCACTGTGTAAAATTCCTGAAAATATATCAAGTTTTGGGAAATGTCGTTAGAATTGTCGAATGCGTCGCTGCATTTTCTGCCGGCTTAGGGTGAACTTTGTGTGGTTTCACTTGTTTACCCAGGGTAATCGTAATGATGCATGTGGCTCCTAAAGAAAAAGTGAAAACTCACGATAACTGCACGTTGGTCCTATGATAGCATCAACACCCATGTCTCGGATCATTGTCACAGTAATCCCTGCTGCCCGTTTCTCTTGGCACTGGTCGAACATCACCATAAAACTAGAATAGAACAGCTATAGTGGTACTGTACTTATTTTTTACTACAACACTGACTTTTTACGTTAGAAAAAAAAACGTCTGAGACACTGATTTTTTCTAATAACCACCAGTTAACGATCTACATCAGGGGTGTGCGTTCGAAAAAATTCAGGGTTTCGTTGATCCATTAATTCATTACGTTAGGTCAAAAATGGTCATTACTCGTTAATGCGTTAATTCGTTACTTCAGCCCTGATTTCCACCTACACTTACACACAGTGTACGGGGGTATTCGTATGAATACTATGCAAGATCTGATTACTACCATAGTACGTACTACATATATACTGCGTATGTACCTAAGTGCTAGTGTGCTTTCACGTGCCTGTGAAGCCCATCTGGGAATCGTGCCAATGTGTTTTGCACTACGGTCGTGTAATATGCAGATTATGCAGCGTGAGTGAAAGAGCAGCATGTCTTCTCCTATGAATGTCCGGAGAACATCTCAGCAAATCCATGATTCATCTTCTTTATGACATAGGAGAAGAAAAATCTTCATCACATTCTAGCAGACATCAATAAATTTGTGGCAGATGTCCACAGAAATGGTCTACCCTTTTCGAGGAGTACAACACCATATGACGCTCCCTTTTGCGAAGCTACAGCTTCATCAGGGTCGGAATTCATGGTACATTATACGAGGAAACTAGCAATGGTTAGCGTAACTGGTTATTTTATAGAGCACGTAATCTTAGGAAACGCACGTCTTGAAAGTGAGTTCAGTAACCTAACCTAGATGCTTCATTGAGGTTAGTCAGGGTGAACATGTTGACGCCCGTGTTAACTACGGGTAAATTTGGGATGTGTTAATACGTTCACCCTGGGTAATCACGACGATGCATGTAGCCCCTGATTTCGCAAGGCTTTTTCGTTTCTAACATTGGGAAAGACCCTTCACGGAACTGCTGAGCCAACCCCCCCCCCCCTCCTCGCCTTTTTCGCTCAAGGAAGAAGTTTGCAATGGTCTTAAAAAGATATGTCCTGACTTGAAATCATATCCAGGAAGCAGTTGCTCGTCCATGATGCGATCTCTGGCGATTAGCACTGCTGCCGCGCTGGTCCTGAAACAAAAGTTGAAGCAACGACTAACAAGTAGTACTGTTTTTTCTCTGGATTCAGAATCATTTTTTGGACTTTCCCACGCCTCCCAAAGTTCCAGCTTCTCCTGTCCCGAAATTTTCATGAAAATTCTAATGTAGATTTTTACAACTTCATTAACTTACTTACTTGTATTACTGAGTCTGAGATGATTGAAAATTAGTGATTATGAAAAGTGCTATTATACGTAGGAATAACGATAACTTGGGACTTACTTGTAACCAACGGTTGATCGCAGTTGGGGGTCGTCTGTAACCATCATCATACCGATGTTTAGGATCCGAGCCGAGGCCCTGCCTAGCAGACATATCTGTAAATGAGTTGATTGATTCCAAGTTGCTATCCTCAGGATTAACTTGTTCACAAAGGTCATGCTTATGTCTCTAAGGGACAAAGTGGCGCTCTCCTGACGCAGAGGGACTACGGCTGGGAAGAGTTACAAGAATATCACCAGTTAATGAACAGCTGCCCTAATACCTTGTATAGGACCAGCACATTATGTGTTTCTGGCGCTAATACGTGTCCCTTCCACCAACTCCCATTCTCCAAACCTAATATCAAGCTCTGGGATAATCCGCTTAGTCTGTATTCGTAGGAATCTATGAGCAGTGGTCGTCTGTATACCACGAAGGCAAGAATTCTATAATAATGTGGATAAGTATAACAACTTGCAAGTCGTAGGAGTACTTATAGCGTTCATGTCGCCCGTCCGTCCGTGGGAGATGGCGTAACGATACCCTGGTGGTACATGCGGTTATACTTGTTCATAGTTAGTAGATTTATTCGTCCTCGGCTGGTTACGGAAGGGCGGGCGGATGGATGAGGTGTGATTACGAGCTACACTACCAGTATTATTTTCGCTGTTGCTGCACTATGGCGGACTGCAAGGAGAGGGTCTCTTCTACGAAAAAAAAAACTTTCATGCAGGAAGTAGCATGGAAAATTCAGAACTTCAGCCAGCAGGATTGGGTTGGTTGCGTATGACAGGGATCGAGTTCCATATATCCTTGCTTTCATGGATTATTAGATCAGATAGAGTACATTTTACGAGCAAATAATGAAAGGACGAAGGGGCGTGATGCACCGTGTGCATCACGCGGTCAAATGGAACTGTAGGCCCACAATCAGACCTAAAGACACAACGGAGTCGAAATGCACTAGCAGAATATCACCTTTTTTCAAATTTTGAAACAGAAAAAACATTTTTTGCTTGAAATTTTAGGTCGTGAAAATCATCTTAAGTTAATCTAGGCCCATATTTATCCAATGACGACTCGGAATTCCACCTATGGAGATGTTTTTCCTTTAATGAAAAACAAAAATTACCTGCAGCAGCCAACAAAATGCAATATGCAGCAGCATGTGATAAAGCGCACGTCGCCTTTAGACCAAATGAAGGGCAATATGAGAAACTGAAGAAGCCAGTTGATCACCTATTAACCCCATATTATTACTAGCCAAGGGATTCCTCCTTCGTTTCCAAGTAATTCGTGATCTCAGCTAGCTTATTGCCAATGAGTGCTTCCTACATGTGATGGATTAAAAACGAGACTAAGTTGGTTTTTGGGCAAAGAGGGGTAAAAAGGGGAGCACCAGGAAATCCTTGTCCACGGATTTCTCCAGCATGGTCAAATTTGTGCCTTGAGATTTCTATTATCAAAGACGATCGCGGAAACCTTATTACCTATAAACCTTATCCTTACCCATTAATCACATGGGCCATGATACCCAGGTCCGAATAATTTCTGACATTCAGATACATAGATACATTGTGGCGGTGCAAGTCTCGGAAGGAAAATTTAGTGGGGGATCCAGCTTCTGCGGTAGAGGTTAAGGTTCTGAAAATTTTCCTGGATTTTCCACCCTTGGTGTCTCAGAATCTCATTGTCAGAATAAACATTCAAACTTCATTCGATTTGATTGAAACTTGACTCGGTGGTGAACAATCGTCATCTCATTGTCACTATATACTGCATGGCTCACTTGAGCGCAACCGAATCCAGGAATCTGTCCTTGATCCTCATTATTTCAAGATTGAAAATTTGCCGAAGAATATTCCTGAATATACCAAAGCTCGAACTGCAACTCCTTGCAGACTCTCTGCAGCAGTCGCAGTTTTTGCTCGGCGCCAACCCATAAGCACAACGCGTTCGTCACCTCCTCGGTTGACCTTCGAGGTGTGAGGTGAGCCTTTTCGGGAGCGTTGAGCACACAGAACACGTCGCTGACGCAGCACGCGGCGCCAGGAGGCGCCAGACATCTTCGCCGACGAGACGCACGACGAGCGCCGGTGGTTCAGGCGATGGAGATGAGAACAGTGTCAACTGCGCCGGCCGCTACGGTCTGGCCACTACTACGACGATCAGAGAGCACTCACCCGTATCCATCGCGTAA
>JARK01001547.1:230950-259776 GCA_000688135.1 Ancylostoma ceylanicum
CTTCCAGGTGACCGCCGCGCGCAAGGTGTCCGTTCGCACCCCGCCGCCGTCGCCGGCCTGCGCGACCCCCATCGACCCGGGGCGTATCCGATTGTTCAAGCCACAGCGCACATCAGCACACCGTATCGGTCTCGATCGGTCAACGCCAAGTCTATTTTGGCCGAGTTGTTCCGCTGCAGCGACTTCTTTATTCGTTGGCCGTCGCATTACGCCGACGAACTCATCCTGGAAACGACCAGAATCGCCTAGCCTGAATCAATTATCCAGAGTTGTCGTGTCCTCGTTCGGTGGCCGGAAAATTTCCAGCCTCTTGTGGACACTGCTCATTGTTTTTGCTGCAGCAAGACCTGTCCAATGTTGTCGTGCCGGTGGATATTTCCTAATCCTTAGGTGCTCAATGGATCCCCTGGTCTCTTCCGGCTGAGCAGGTTTCTTTGCTGTGATCAGTGTCATGTCGCTGTGATTTCTGCTCTGGAAATTCTCTCTCTTACCCATTCATAACAGAACTTTGAATAAAATCTCAGCTGCTGGGTAAAAATCCTGGAAGCTCTCACGATGTTATCTATGACTTTTCCCTTTTCCATGCTCTGGTGCTGTAGACGGAATGAGTTAGGCTCAAAGGAACTCCACAGCTCCAAACTAGAAACTTCCCATTTGATATGAGAATTCAAAGTGATTGGTTTGGTTGGGTTTCTTTCTGTTGAACAATTTATCGTTATCCTATCAATTCTGGGAACAATATCCATAATTTCTAGATGTCCACACACTCGGCGTAAACATGAAGTAAAAGCTCTCTACATTGATTTGTTGTTTTTTTTTTTTTTATCGAGGACGAATTTACTTTGCCATTTGGTGCCGGAATTTGTTGCTACATATGCCGAATAATAAAATAGATGACAAAATAAGAACTTTGCGTAGTAATTTCAAAATTATGGGAATAGGAGCTTTATAGGAATAGAAACATTTACCAACATTTCCTTTCCTTTTGAAGTTTATACCTAGATTTTTTTTCTTATCCTTTTTTTTATTTCTTATCCTTTTTCTTATCTTTAAGATTCTAAAATTTACTCAAAGATGCGGTCTAGACTCACCAGAAAGGATAGAGAGGGGCTAGAAAGGTCACTACATATTTCCTGTTATTATTTTATTAATGTTGTTACTTAGTTCAAAGTCTATGGATACCTCAGCTGGTTAAATAGAGGATTGAAGATTGGCTGTTACGTATCCTTAGGTGGCTAGTTCGATTCCGCCTCAAATAATTCTTTTGCAAATGCTTTTTTCTCATATGTTTTCTGAGAATTTTCTGCAGTATTGCTTGTATGACCCTGGGAGGAGCCAATGTCCTGAGAAATTTTCAAATTATACACTCTTCCACTATAAAAGCACGAAATCTCCTATCTTGGAGTGCGGCAGTGGCTCGGCGAAAAGCCGTCGATAGCTCAGTTGGTAGAGCGGAGGACTGTAGAGTCGCAGCTATCCTTAGGTCGCTGGTTCGAATCCGGCTCGACGGATTGTTTTGCAAATGCCTAGCAAGTATTGTTTTTGGCATTTCCGGTGACTTTTTTTTTCAGAAGACTCTTTACAAATTCCTCGTTGCCCCTTTCTTGTCCATATTTCTAAGGGTAGTACTTGGTCTTGATGTTGTGTATCCACCCAAAAATGAATTTCTCGGCTGATTCTTATGTTTTCTGCGATAAAACAGCGCTAATATGTATCTAACACATTTATGTCACACTTGGCGTGCTACACCCAATCATCCTGGAGGGTCTTGGAGAAAACCGGTTTGTCGTCCGCAACATTTCCAACTTTTTCTGGCAATCATGAGATTCTTTCTTGTGACCACATTTCCACCACAAACAATATCTTCTTTCTGTTTTTGACCTTTTTCGTTCCGCTCACTTGTTATGACAGGAAATAGCATTGTTGTGATAGTTTTCCCGGAGAAATTTCTCTTTTTTCCTGGTCAAAAACAAGGATTGTGCAGTCCCCAGCGTTGTTGATTCTTGTCTGTGACCAATTTTGCTCGTGATCATTGAAAGGCGAGACTACATAACGAACGTGAGAAATTTCCACGGTGATGGCAATATTTTTATTTCCATCCCGTGATACAGTCTCCCCGAGCGCACGTCGCTTCCCCAGTGCCCTTCCAGGAGTTCGTGTGTCTTTCCCAGTGCGCGCTTCTGTGACTCTTGGTCTGTTTTTCTGTCCTATGTGGTCTTTAGAGGTCTTGGGTAAGAAAATCGATTTTTTTTTCGGGAAAAAAATTACGGTTTATTCGGAGGGGCTGGTTCAGATGATAAACTGATCTGCAACTGTGACCTTTTCCTTGTTTCAACTTGGTTTTACTATTTTTGGGACGTTTTTTTTACTATTTTCCGGAGGTGTTTTTTCGTTAACCATAACAATTAGTCGATTGAAAGTATAAGAACAAAAAGATAAAACAAAAACGGAAAAAAATCAAGGAAAAGCTCCGTTTCGTTCCTTTCCTTAGACGGAGAGAGGGTAAAAAAGTAAACAACCTCCCCCCGGAACTCCTTATGTTTGGTAAAAGTTGAATAAACAGAAGTAATTGGCTGGACAGGCATATTTCTGGAAGATTTCCAGTGGAAGGATCCTTTATTAATCTCTAATGCCCTTAGAAAACGTACAGACGTCATGGAAAAGGTCCTTATTTCCAGAAATCTCCGATAACTGAGAACTAACCTATCATTTCCACAACTTTTTCCTCTTTCTCTTCTCACCCTTGTATTTCTGTCAAATTTCCTCCTCCACGTCGTTTTTTCCAGATAACTTCCAATGCTGTCCATTCTGCTATGGATGGCATCGGCGTTGGTGGCGTATTTTCTTCTGAAACGGCTGATTCTCGAGCAGTTCTACATCAATTACACTGGAAAATATGTGTTTATCACCGGCTGTGACAGTGGTTTCGGCAGATTGTTGGCGTTGAAACTGCTGAAGATGGGAGTGAACGTGTTTGCCGGATGCTATACGGAGCAAGTGAGTTTTTTTCCACATTTTTTTTTCAAAACGTGACTCCTGGATATATATTTAAAAAACCGGTGTTTGCAATCCAGAATGTCTTTGAAATGAACCAGAGAACCATAACTTTTCCCTGGATAGATTTGCAGGATTATTCACCTTTGCGTAGTTTCCTACCGAATTGTCTCAAATCCTAGCAAGTGGAATGACTTTCTAGGGAAAGGGCAGCAGACAGGTCAAGATAGTGTCCCATCAACACCTTGTGGTATAAATACAGTCTGTTAGCCCAGAACGTGCACAAGTGGTAACTTTGTCCGCAATTGCAGTCGCAGTGGTTCCGGCCGGCCGATCAGATTTCCGATCCATTTTTATACTTTCTTTTGTCAGTTTTGATGTGTTTCTGGCATGTAGGTGATGTGATTCCTTTCATTTTGATGTTTCGATACTGTTTCCGACGGAACCGGCCGATTTGTCTGCCGATACCACTGCGGTCGCAATTGCGGACAAAGTCACCACTTGTGCACGTTCTGGGCTAACAGACTGTACCTTGGCCCTAATTTAGTCCCATGACACCGCAACGCGACCGCAACGCTTCACCACGGTTTTGTCGCGTTAACCGGTTTGTTCTGGCGCGTTCTAACGTGTCTTAGCGGGCATCAGGCAGATCTTAACGTGTAAAATCGAGGACAAACAATTAGGACCGTCACTTTCCTGTTGTAGCGTGTTAGAACGTGGCAGTACCAGGGTCCGATCCCCCAAATATTGATCGGTTGCCTGACCAGAGGAAGGCTGCTCGGCTGTGATTGGTCAATTCATGTGCGCGTCGTGGCCGCGGCCTTCAAAGGCACGAGCAGTGCTGCGGAGAGATAGACAACTTTTCTAAGCAGTGATGGGAAATATGAATGCCGTCAAAGCCGAGAAACTGTAAGGAGATGGACAGCGATGTCATTTAATGCGTCAAATTTGAGGGACGAACCTGGATTTGATTAGCACACGCGTGCGGTGCTGTCGCGTCGCGGCGTGCGTCTTGGCCACCTCCCAAACTCATAAAAAATAAACCATAAAACATAAACCCAAATCCATAAGTCCATAAAACCCACAAACCCGTAAACCCAAACCAAACGAATAAATCCATAAGTCCTGATATTGCAGCAAAATTTTCTAGTCCCGAAGGAGTCGCGTCGCACGGTGCTGCGTTGCAGTTGCGAGGCGGTGCGAGCGAACGGGCAGTAAATGGGTAGGGATAACCGCGACTATTTGCGGATCTACGACAATATATACTTCACCAACAAGCTAACTATAGTAGAATAAAAATTTAATACTTTTCGATTAGGGAAATAATCCTCGAGACTAAGACCTCTCGTGAAAACTCGTCCGAAATCTTCGAAGAACTCATGACGAGAAGTGCCTGTTGGGAAAGACTTGGACGTGAATGTTCTCCACGAGATTTCAAATGGTTGAAACATCCGGAAGAAATCGCGATTGAGGCGGATCACGTGGAAGTTCGCACAACTTTTGTGTTTTCTAGCGAGCGATGCAGGTCAACGCTCGACCTTGCGACGTCGAGTGGAGTATAATTAAGCCAGGATTCAATGATGGTGACTTTGGAGAGTTTTTGAAGCGCTGCCTTGAATTAGTCGTCGGGTGTGTGCCCAGTGAATTCACAGTCAAGGGCACTAGGGAACAAATTACGATTTCACAAGGAACTAGAAGTAAGGAAAGGTATTCTGGCATCATCGAGATTATCCAGGGTAAACGTGCTAACGCTCCTGAATTTATTCTCGTAATGCGTTTACCCTGGGTAATCTCAGTGCTGCATACCGGCCCTATAGCGCTAGCTCCAGGAATTTAGCTGAAGCTTTTAAAATCGCTCATCACACAGTAATAATTGTGCAGAATTTCCTTATTTGTACTCGCATCATCTAAGCCGGATCGGATTCGTGCACAATTGGACAAGGTACTGGCCAAAATTTGTGGATTCTGGACAAATATTCAGAAATTTATACGTTGAGCCTGATTTTGACACAATAAGCCAGATGGGCGCTTGTGGCGCAGTGGTAAGAGGCTCCCTGCCCACGCACACAGTCGATGGTTCGATCGCACCCGTGGCCAACGAAGCCATCCATCCCTTCGGGGTCGGTGAATTGGTACCAAAGGAGTCTGGGAGGATGAAGCCCTGACTTGGTTCATCGGATGCCGAAAGCTCCAGTATATCTCCAACTCTCGGTGCTTCACTCAAGATGCTGTCAATTGTTCGTTAGAGTGTTGTGATTCGTAAGGGAGAGAGGGGCGGTGCTACTGTTGTGCGATTGGTCAGACACTCGTTTCTCCTTCGATATCAACCCGTCCTGCTTTCGAGCGCAAATGCACGATGTGTCTCAGAGCGACGATGACGCAAAACTATTTAAACTTTAGTTAGGAGTTGGTGGTTGAATCTACCAATCATACGACGGATGCTCCGCCCATTTACCCTTGCAATTAATCACAACCTGCGTAACGTTGCCAGGGAAGGGAAACTGATGAACCCCCCCCCCCACAAAGAAAAACTATCCCTCCAAATTTCGAAGTTAGTCTTATAGAATTTGTTTGAGCTGTGTCAAGGAATGAGTTTTTCAGGGCCGTGAAGACCTCATCAAGCATGGCCGTCGATGTGGTGGTGGCCAACTCTACACCGTACACATTGACATCACGAAAGACGAGAGCGTTTTGGAGGCGAAGAAGAACGTGGAAAAAATCCTGAACGACCAGGTAGGATTAAATTCGCGGTCTTGAACTCGTAGGTGGCTAAAATATGCTGGTTTAGAAGGCTCAGCTACACGGAATAGTGAACAACGCTGGCGTTTTCACCACTTTCGGCCCGGATGACTGGTGTTCGACGGACGAGTATCTGGCGTCGTTAAACGTTAACACTCTGGGTGCAGTGCGAGTCTGCCACAATTTTCTACCGTTGGTGAAGAAGAGTAAGGTGCTTTTTACTGCTTTCCTCTGGTCCTTGAATATTTACGTTGCGAAATTGTGCAAAATCACCTCATAAACAATCAAAAATAATCTTTTCAATTTTCAATTCCCTAATTCTACCACAGCCTTTGTCTAACACAGCCATAGATGACTTAGAAGTTTGTTATTTCTCTCGTCAAATCTTTTTGTGCAAAGAAAGGACGGGAACAAATCATGCATTAGTATTTCCATTTGATTTTGAGAAGTAGTATGTTCATTAAGGGTAGTGTTTAATAGCATTATTTCGCGATTTGAACATGCATGTCCTTTTCTAACTTACAAATTCATGAAGGCTAGGTTCGTGTATGAGCACACCAATCGTATAGCAGAGGCTCCGCCCCTGTTCCGTCTTATCAAACCGATATCACTAACATGCTGCTAAAATCTCCGGAAAATTTGCAAGAAATCCGGGAATTATCTTCATGAATCTTCAGGTGTATCTGGCTCTCAATTCATAGTTTTGTTTTTTTTTTATTTTTAAAAATTCCCTGACGTGAGAACTCCTTTTTGAGTGGAGACTCGGCCTTTTTCTCCTACAACCCTACCCCCAACCCTTTTGTGGCCTTAACTATAGACGAGAAAAACGCATAGAAATTTTTTTCGTACACTTTCGGACCTTTTCCAATGTTTACACAAGTTCCATTTTGCTTGAAATCTGTTAAAGAAACGAGGTAGGGAGGAACCAATTTTTCACAAATTCAAGGGCCGAGTCGTGACAATGGGCTCAACGGCAGGACGACTCCACGGTCTCTACGTTGGTCCTTACGTGACAGCCAAATTCGCTGTGGAAGCGTACATGGATTGTCTTCGCTTGGAAATGCGCCCATTTGGGGTGTCCGTTCACATTTTGGAACCGGGAGCGTTCAAGACTGAACTACTCAGTGAAGAGGCACAACATGCGAGAGTTAATAGGGTGAGTTGATTCTGAGGTGTTCTCAGTTATTTAGAAGTGGGTGGGGCTTCGAGTTGTTACAATGAACAGTGTGAGATTGTAGGGTGTGCACCTGAAAAAACAATGGCGCTTTGCGATTGGTTGATTGCATGAATTGACTAAGTGTGGAGCTTGCCCGCACCGCCTTTGTTAACAGTGAAATTAACACCTTGTGACCCCTATTTATAAGCCTTTTGGCGCTTTGCTAGTTTGGAATGAAAGAAAAAACCTGTTTTTATTGATGGATTTGCATTCATGAGCACTTGTGAGGTGAGCGCTACCTTCATTACATTAACCCCAGCTCAAGCCTTCGTGCACATAAGCTTGATCGCCAGTTGACATTCTTACCGTGGCTTCTCAGCAAATTTAACGCTCTTAATTTTAGCATTAGAATTAATGGGCTCTTGCTGATTTCGTACTCTATCAACCTCATTAACGGTTTTACCAGGAGTTACTTTGATCGTTATTAATTCCCTTTTATCAGTGTATGCGGTACTTTTGGCATTGGGTGGCCGTTCGAGCCACTGAGGCATCGATTCGCGACAGTTGGCAAGAACACAAAAATCAGAGAATCAATGCAAAGGCAACAAAGCAGTGGAAATATAATTACCAAATGTGATTAATAGGGTTATACAGTAACAGTGAACTATGAGTGTAATGTGAGTAATGGAAACAGCTAAATTATCGCATCGCTTGTTTCAGATATGGGAGAAGTTACCAACATCAGTGAAAAACGAATACGGAGAACAGTTCAAGGAAAACTGTGAGTTAACCAGCTTGTTCCATTTCTGTACGGTCACTTAAAGGCAGCATCCGCGGAAAATTTCGTTGCGAACGTTCCGATAGTTTTGAAAAACCCAGAACTTGGGGAGTATCGTCGCCACACAAGCCGCACTGGAAGTGTCCTTTTACCTACCTACAACAGGATCGCGTAGGATTAGATGGACTTATTCATCATTTGGTTGTACGTGTTTTTCCTGTTTCGTTTTCGCAGTTAGAGCACCGAAATCTTTTTGGAGCGCGGAAGAGATCGATTACCAGCTGATCTCTTTGTCAAACGTTGCCGTTTTCCAAAATTCCCTTGTCATACTTTCAGAACTGTGTAGTTTTCTCTGATCTTTTCATTTTTTTCTTGTTTCTGGTGGCTGCGGTCGTTTTCAGTAGATTTTCACAGTAATTATGGTTGTTTCAGTATTGTTAGCGCTAATTTCTGGCGGATTTTCAATTTCGTCTAATTTCTTCTCTCCTGGGGAATTCTACAATGTTTTGATTCTCAGATGACATCTTTTTTACACGTTACTAATTTTCCAATGATAATTCCTTTCGCTGCCGTTCAGAAAGGGCTGCATTTAATGAGAAATAGCTGATTTCGCAAAGATCCGCCTGGCGAAAAAGACTGCCTCATCGATCTTTTGATACCGGGTCCCATCCATGGCTCGCGAAACTCGGCTATATCCATTGAACACTACCTGGTCATGGACCTTCAAAAACATTTTTACCAATGCTAACGTCAAAAACAGTTTTACCAATGCTAACGTGAAATTTTTTATTCAAGAAAGTGTTAAACACCTTCGATATCTACGAAATATGCTCAGATCCTGAAGTCAAAAATTTTCGTGGGTGCTGCCTTCAATTGATTTATGAACGCTCTTCATTTGATGAAAGAAAACCCCTCTACACTAGATCTTCCTTGTTTTATGTATCAGTCTTTATTTATTTTATTTGTTTAGTTGTACGCGGCTATACCACGCTGATTTACAGGTACAATACATATCGAGACCATGAATACAATGTATAAAAATTGAACACAATCAGTAACTGCCTGGAAGGCAGGAGTGACTCAGTCAGTACAATTCATACATATGTATGTAGCAAATCAGTAAGCAGAACCGCTCAGACACTTGTCTACCTGTTTTTTGAATTGTCTTAGTGAATGTGGCAAAGTGAATTTCTTGGAGAATCTTAAAAGAATTGAGCCAGCTCCTTGTGTGAAAAAGTTGGATCATGAGCTGTTTTTTTTTGCTGTAGAAAATTCTATCTTGAAATTGATTCGTCGAGAAGATAGTGATGGAATTTTAAAAGTGGGGTTCCGAACAGAAGCTGAAGGAATGTTGGCATAGTTATTAGTTACCTTTCTTAGAGTATTCCTCCCCTTCAACAATTTCATTTCGAAAATATCTGAAATTAATTCCTACAGGAATTGGCTGCATTCCAAGTGTATGTATATCTATCATTTCCAGTTAAAATCGCATGGCAAACTGGAGTGAACATAGTGGCGAACCCAAACCTTTACTGGGTGGTCGATAGCTACATCCATGCGTTGTTCGGCTGTTGGCCGAGACTGAGGTGAGCATAAGATGCTAAGGCCTCTCATAGGCCTAGTCCTTGACTGCTGTTCAGGTATGCTGCTGGCTGGGACGCTATATTCTGCTTCATCCCGCTCAGTGTTCTTCCTACATGGATGCAGGTACGTCTCAAGAGCAGCTTTTTAATTTGAAAGCATTCAAAATGAAAAAAAAAACCCATTTGAACTCTTATGGAAGAGGTCATAGGATAGAAAGTTGTGGTAGTTTTGTTGATTATTTTTAGGATTCGATCCTACACTTCATGTATTCAATGCAACCTGGTCCACCTTTGAATCCAGCATCATTAAGGAATAAGTAAGCCTCATTTAATATCAACGTCTTCACCTTATACTTTTTTATAATTAAATGTTTATTTTCATCTATACCTTCCAGAGAAAGCGTCTCCCTCGCTGAGAGACTCTCCTCCATATTCGGCAAAGCTGGCCATCTCAGTGTGCTGTCCGTGTTCGTTGGTGCGCTATACGCACGGTCGCTGTGTCCATTTGTAACCGCACGAGCAGTCCCGAATGGAAACGACACTGTGACCGCGGAATGAGGCGAAGTAACTGTAGTTCTCGTGCGCAATCGGTGGAAAGTTCCCGAGGGCGGAGAGCCTGTGGTGCGTGCGCGGCGCGCTCTGCTCGTAGCAGCAGCCCAGCTCTTCCGCTCACCGTTCGTCAGGATTAGGCTCAGGTAATCGTTTTTTGCGGCTATCTGGAATAAGCAGTTCTCTACGGGGCCAAAAACAAATGGAAAAGACGCAAAAACATGAAGAGAGCGGGACGTGCCGCGCACACACCGCGGGCTCTGCGCGCTCGAAAACCTTCTACCGATTGCGCACAAGGACTATACAGCAATCTTCGCGTAGTGGTTGTCCACATGGACAGCTGTGGTGTAGGAGGAGTAGTTTAGAAATTTTAAACCCCTTTTTCACAATACTTCGTTTTTTCGAACATTTATTTCGTTGTCATTATTTGACAAGTATTATTTATTATCATTCCGTGCAAAATGTGAAGCTTTATAACTATTCTTACCCCGTTTGTTTGGTTTTGGATGTTTTCGTTGCTAGTCAGAGTAAATGTGAGAACCCTTTCTGATAGAAGTTGATTATCGCTAAGTCGGGAGGAGAGATGGTCAAAACAAGCGCTACATCCAGTAGGGCGCGAGTAAGGATGTGCTTTCTGGATAGCATAATTGAGGTCGGCTTTATGCAGGAATATTGCATAACATGATATTCTTTTATCAGAATGTTATAACAAAGACAGGGTCCAACGTACGTAATTTATCTTTCCGTTTGCGCCACCCTGACGAGTTATCGTGGAGAAGGAAATGGACGCTTATGAACAGGAAATTGTCAGGTGTTAAGAGTGACCATTCTTCATCTGAGGTACAAAGGGAGGTTCATATTGTACATATGATCTAATTATCATATTTATTGCATTATATAGTTACATAGTACAAGAGAGGGGGGGGATTGGAAGCAGCCGGATGGTGTGGCCGCAGGAGCAGGCGACTGACTGGGGTCAGCTGGCACCACGCTCTTTTATAAGGGTGCTGTGGCTGCTGGCGTTACACTGCTCGGCTGGAGCAGGTCATCCCTTTACAAACAGCTGTACGAATAGCTGAAGCTACATTTCGACAAAATCGACCAAATAGGACATTGTACAGGAAGATGAATGGATAGTCATGTCCGGAGATGCGTTTTTTTTTCACAAAGAATAGTTTCGAAATCAAAACAGCACAAAAAACAACACTGAATTGTCCCATCTTTGGTCTCATCTTCTCTTAATTCTCCTTCAGAGCATTGTTCTCTTTGCGGATTTATGCATACGAGCCTGATCGTCCGGTAACGCCGGACTATCAGGCCTCTTACGGGGCTCACTCCACTTGCCCCGCATTCATGTATGTGTCTCCCACTACTGAGTGCCAGCACACCACTCTAGCTGGGCGAAGAGTTTCCGATGACGACGTCGTTGGTGACGATCTGGAATGGGATTGGTCCGAAGTCGTTGCCTTTTCGGAGTGACGTCGCGGCGGCGTCGGCGTCAGAGCTCGTAACAGCACGCGAAGGTGGAATGTGACTCAAACTGTATCTTCGCAATGGAAAGAAATTGCCGCGTGAACCGGCGCCCAGCCTCCCACATCCTTGTCGTAACACCCATCATCCGTGCCATCATCTGTTGCTTACCTCCTGTTGTTCGTCATAAAGGCAACTTACCCATCTCTACCCTTTTATACGGTCTTGTAATCACAGGCCAATATCACTCATTCCAACTGGGATGCAAACAAATTTCGGTGATCAAAAGAACTTAGTATGTCTGAACCGACGTCTTGAACACGATGGTGTAGGTATTTTCCGTTTTTGATTCACACACACACACACACACACACACACACACACACACACACACACACACACACACACACACACACACACACACACACACACACACACACACACACACACACACACACACACACACACACACACACACACACACACACACACACACACACACACACACACACACACACACACACACACACACACACACACACACACACACACACACACACACACACACACACACACACACACACACACACACACACACACACACACACACACACACACACACACACACACACACACACACACACACACACACACACACACACACACACACACACACACACACACACACACACACACACACACACACACACACACACACACACACACACACACACACACACACACACACACACACACACACACACACACACACACACACACACACACACACACACACACACACACACACACACACACACACACACACACACACACACACACACACACACACACACACACACACACACACACACACACACACACACACACACACACACACACACACACACACACACACACACACACACACACACACACACACACACACACACACACACACACACACACACACACACACACACACACACACACACACACACACACACACACACACACACACACACACACACACACACACACACACACACACACACACACACACACACACACACACACACACACACACACACACACACACACACACACACACACACACACACACACACACACACACACACACACACACACACACACACACACACACACACACACACACACACACACACACACACACACACACACACACACACACACACACACACACACACACATGAATTGCCAATTAAGAATAAGTAGATAATCAATCGTTTTATTACTGTATAAATTCAAAACGGCGCATGCGAGTTATTGACCGGACGATGACAATACAAAAAAATTGACTTTTTCAAATACTCGAATTTTAAATGCATTCGAAAAGAATATTTTGAATTTTCCAGTTTCCGGATGATTCGATTTGAATGGCTTATTCGAATGGCCGAATAGTTATAGTTTATTTAAATGCTTATTTGAGTAGCCGAATAATTGTAGGCCAAATAGTTTTCGAATGAGTATAGAATCTAGCGAAGACTTTATGCAGCCGGAAGAATAATAATCCGATACATCAGTAACCTTACGTTCTTTTTATTCATTTCTCTTGTTCTACTGGCTCTTGCTCTGAATGCTCTTGCTCTGCATACTCTTGCTTTTGCTTTTGGTGCCTTTGCTGGATTTACTTCTGGGGCCTTTGCTCTTGCTTGTTCGGTTTTTGCCCTTGCCGTGACCCTTCTTTCTACTGTTCCCCTTAGATGCTGCTTTTGTTTTAGAATATTTCGCCACAATCATTATAAGTAGTACTGGGATGACTATGAAGACTAATGTGCCGGCGATTGCCGCCAGAATAGTAAACAAAAGCCTGAAATGAATTCGTATCTCTACAGATAGTTTAATAGCATCAGTGATTAGCGTACCAGTTGTAACCTGCTGCCTTCTCCTTTCCTTTTGCATTGGATTTGTCATTCGTATCTTGGTTGGCAGCCTGGGCTTTAGAGCGTTCATGAGCTGTAAACATTCTATTCACATTACAGTCACATCTGGTTTCCTGGTTTCCGTTATGGGACTGATGGGCATGATGGAAAAGCAGGATAGCTTGAAAGTGGTGGGATAAGCAGCATAACCTATGTAATTTGTGTTATTTCCTTCTTGGGTTTACGGATGAACATGTGCGTTAAGTGAAAACTGGCGTGATGCCTTCAAATTACCGCGGAGTTCTGTGAAAGGATGGAGTTGATCCTACTAACTCTGCAATAGGAGATCGAAGTCCTACTCTTCCTGAGGACTTACAAGAAGCGATGATGGACCAAAGTTGCACGGTCGATGTCATCATATCAGTCGTAAAGAGATTTCTTTGCTTGTTATTCCCTATCTGGAGAATTTGTTTGGGCTCTCTCCTCATCATGTATGCTGGCGAACACAGAACGCTCATGAAAAGTTGGGGGGGGGG
Source organism: Ancylostoma ceylanicum (assembly GCA_000688135.1). Lineage (NCBI taxonomy): Eukaryota > Metazoa > Nematoda > Chromadorea > Rhabditida > Ancylostomatidae > Ancylostoma > Ancylostoma ceylanicum. Next base: position 244,657 of record JARK01001547.1, read on the forward strand.
GGTGCGAAAAGGGTGGCGTCTCGCCTTTCTCAGGACCTGGATGGAAGATAAAAATGAGATAATTAAATATCAGTTATCATATTAAATAATCAATAGTCATTATTCGTGAAACTACAGGGTGGCGAATAAATACGTGCGCGTGACATTTGACCCCGTTTCATTTATTGTATGAAGTAATCGTGCATACTTTTTCATTCTCAAATATTTATTTGTTCCTTATTACTGAATTTTGGGAGGAAAATCTGTTCTGCACGCTATGACGAAGGTTTGCCCATGTCGCGACGTGATTGACAGAAATTGGGACGAAGAACTCAGCAATTCCTCCGAAGCTCGGAGTTCATCTAGGAACCGTCCAGAAGGTTTTAAAGCAATCAGAAGAGAAAGGAGACGTTTACCCAAACCCAGAAGTGGACTGTCAACACCCGAAAGATGCGTGGGGTTACTAAGGAAAGGATTGACCAAAAAGATGATCTGAGCTTAAACCAGATGGCCAAACAACTCAACATTTCTCGGGAATCTGTCCAAATGACACTGAAAAATGAGCTTGGACTTCGAAGTTATCGTGTACTTAGCGGACAAATTCTTGCCGACCATGCGAAGCAAAATTGGAAGAAAAAACGCAAGAAATTACGGGGAACTTTTCAAGGTCCGCCGCATTGAGGACGCCCTCTGATCTGACGAAAAAGTTTCCACCGTTGAAGAGGCTAAAAACTCCCAGAATCACCTCCAACTGCTCAGCCAGGTCTCAAGAACAATCGCAAAAAAAAACTACGAAAAACTGCCACAAGAAGTCTTTTTCCTGAAAGCTTAATGGTTTGGGGGAGTATCAGTGCAACGGACAAAACTTTTTTGATTTTTATCGACAAAATCGTCAAAATCAGTGCAAAAGTCTACCAAGAAGAGGTCCTTGAGTTGTGGTGCCCTGGAAGCAGAAGCATCCCAATTTTATCATCCAACAAGACTGGGCTACAGCCCATGGAGCCAAAACTACGATCCACTACCCAGAGACCAAAATCAGCTCTTTTCTGACGAAGGATTTGTGGCCTCTCAATAGCCCGGATCTGAATTCACTAGACTTTTGTGTTTGGGGTTTTATGGAAGAGCAACTCAAGAGTCGATATGTGAAAAAACTGGTGGATTTGATAGAAATTTGGAACAATCTCGACGTTAACCACCTGCGCCGCACCATCCATTCCATGAAGAAACGAATTGACGCCTGCAAAGCTGATGGTGGACACTTCGGAAATACTTTGTAATTGTGAAATGTTGTGCCTTGTTCTTGTATAAAAATAAATGTCTTCAGATGTTTGTGGACAACACATAAAATTAGAACACTTTTTATGGCGCATGTATTTTTTCGCCACCCTGTATAAAAGAAATAGACAATGAGAGTAAACTGCGTGAAAAAAGTTTTTAATTATTTTATAATGCCCTTTGGTTGGGTATGCACTGCAAAAAGACCAGCAAGAAATCTAGTCTTCTGATTTGCTCCATGGTTGAGTTAAACCAAGTTCTATTTAAGAATACTGAAATAAAAATTAGCCCAGTACCTGCTCCTATTGGGTCCTCCGTAGTCGTAGCTGCGTCGCTAGCACCGGCTGGAAAAGCATGGAATTTTTCCAATTATTTCCCATAATCTTTGATCACATTATAAGTTTGTTGAGTAGTTTACCCTTTCAAAAGTAAAGAAGTATAGCACCAAATTTGTTTCACTCGAGCCGAATCGCGCAAATCTGATCGAGAAATCGTTAAGAATTTTACTAACCATCTCTGAATTTCACAGGGAACGGCAGCTCTGCACAAGACCCTGCTATACTCTAATTTTGCGAGAAATCCAACCGTTACAGTCCTGCACATAATAAATGAGAGAAGATCAAATGGATATTTTTGATAACTTCAGCTATAAATAAATTCCACGTGATTTTTTCCAAACGGACGCCACTGTATTCAAGAATAAAGAATATAAACACAAATAGGGTATAACATCACTTGCTTAGTGACATTAATTTTTTTATTAACAGCTTTCAAGGGAAGGATACCAGATGGCCGTGGCGTTTTGGAATGAAATATGCCTCGCAATGTAAAGTTGGGAATGCTGATCTCTAATATGTCCTCCATTGGTGCTCAATGCCATTGCAGGAAAAGTTATGGCTTTGTATGTGCAGTGTATATGCACAAGGACTTTCTACAATCATCTACCGTAACCACACGAAATAACCTTACCATGCATAATGGAGGTATAATTTGTAATCGGCGGTCCAAATAACCCATATGCAATACTCCACCGAAGATATGCCCGTTTTGCGTGTTTTCCAATAATGGAATTTCTCGTATAAGTCATACTAAGGGAGATTCATGAATGTGGGCATAGACAAGTTTAGGCGCCTCGCAGAAATCTCCCAATTTTTGCGAGGAAGTGTTATTTCAGGCGCTGATCCCGAATGTCGACATGACTTAGCGTTACACTACCATTTTAATACCAAAATGGACAATTTCTCTCGGTTTGCTACAGTATTCCTAACGTGACCCCAGAAAATTAGGGTTGAGTATCGAAATGGGTACGATATGCGCATTCAGCACCTAGAATAACCCTACTATGGAGAGCTTCAGCGGGAAAAAAATTCTTGGAAATTTGGGCCACGCTACCAACATGCACCTACCATCAGCCTACCATCAGCAGTTTCACTGCTGACAAAGACGAGGTAAAACATGTGGAAGAGAAATGCAAAGAGCTGGTCTGCGACAGGCATTAAACGTGGAATTGCTTATTTGAAGAGCGAGACACTTACCACAATACCACAACTCACCAGATCTACGCGATCAGTGAGACATTTATGAATGATCCGACTTCGGCAAAACGGCGGTAGATGAATTTATTCTCTCATGATATTTTGCGTATAGTGTTATTTGGACTGCTGATAACAAATTCTGCACACATTTTGCACGGCAACTTCATTTTTTTTAGGGTTTCGGTAGATGAAGTTAGAAAATGCACGTATACACTGCACATACAACGTCGTAACTGTTTCTGCAGTGGCATTGAGCGCCGACAAAGAACATAACGGGGATCATCATGGTCAACTTCACACTACGAGGCATACCCCATTTTAAAATGCCGCTGCCATATGGTATCCTTCCCTCGTTAGAAAATTTTCTGGAGAGACACTTCAGGCTATCTGAAGAGAGAATCCTATTCTCCCCAGAACATTCAATGACACATGGAAGTACTGCAAAGGTTTCGATGCTCACTGTTGCGCAACTGTTGAGATGTCAAACCAATAATTTGCGGTTTTTTCCCTGAAATTATTTTGGGTGAAGGAAGGGCGGGTCGATGCATGTACTGTATATCTACATTTTCAAATTCTTGCAACTGAAGCAAAATAGAGTTATCAGGAAAATTGCATTGCCCTACTTTCTCTGCCTGCCCTGTAATTACAGTGGGGCAGCCAAGAGGTCATCAGAAAAGCAACAGTTCCTTCCAATGCAATAATTTCGTCCACGTTCATAAAGGTCCATTTAGCATTTATAATGTAATGAATTTGTAATGGTTATCTCCGTTAGAAAAACTCTGTTAAACTGAATAGAACAATTTTTACACTTGCTAATAATACCTGATCTTTCTATCTTCCCAAATGTAGACGAAAATCCTGGAAGGAACACTGGCTGTAGTGCTGACCCCTTGGCTGTCCAACAGTAATTAGCGGAGCAGTCAGAGAAAGTAGGGCAAATGAGTCTGTGGCAGTGACCCAGATATCTGTATATATAAAAATGAATGTGTGTGTGTGTGTGTGTGTGTGTGTGTGTGTGTGTGTGTGTGTGTGTGTGTGTGTGTGTGTGTGTGTGTGTGTGTCCCGAATAGAAATCGCGGAGAGTTAACCAATCGGGACCAAACTTTTCACACATATACAACTCGGGCCGGCGGAGGCTTTAGGCTACCTTAGGTTATCGATTGATTATTGATTTATCGATTTTATTGATTTTTCGCAATTTTTGCCCACGGGTCGGTGAGGACATGTCTACTGGGGTTATCGAATACGCTGAGCACGAATATGACAATCATTTTGCACCAATTTGATTGATTTTTTATACCGGTTATTCTGTTTCCGTGCGTGGGTGACGAAAGGGCTACCGAGAATACTCAACATGATGGTCATCGAAATGTTCGTGGGCAATTCGAGTGAATGTATTAGTATCAATAACTATCCACATCAGTGTGAAAAGCCGGGGTAGAGAACTCCCGAGCGAAGCCGGGTATACCGTCTAGTGCCATATATTTAGGAAAACGTAGGACGCTGCTGTTCAAGATGTCACGCACCCGCACATTGTCAATCATCCTCAAATTGAAGGAAAATAGCCCATCAAAAAGGTGACATATATTTTAAACAACCCACTATTTCTTAACACCACTATTCGCTGACGACCTTTTGAGCGCTATACACATTAAAAAGTCCAAGAGCTTCACGTACAATGATCAGTCCCTCCCTGTGATGCGTCAGTCCCACCTTCTCCGGGCGCTCCAGCTGCTGTAGTCCCACGATCTGTAACGAAATCAATAGGTATACTCACTGTTACCATAGTTTCTAGGATGTTCGATCAATACGTTTTTTAGCAAACAATAAGGTTCTCCAAAAGAGGAACACATTAAAAGTGTAACATTAACGTAAGGAACCATCCCAACACAGAAAAGGATCAACCCCTCGCTAATAATTTATTTATTTATTCATGGCACTTACGTGGAGGAGTGGCCCACGAATACATGGATCAAAATCTTACTTAGCGCGCCTAAGACGGCTTCACACCACCGCTTTCGCGAATCTCTGTCGTTAACAGAAGAGGAATCTTCAGATTCAGAGATAGCATTTGTGTTAGCAGTTAAGTTGTGAATAGAGGAAAACCACTATTTTTTCCAAATAACTGGTCTTCGTGTTTTTAGCGAGCGAAATTGCTTGTTCAAAGACTCTTGTCGCACTCTGTAGAACCAGACTTATCGAGAGAGTACTCATAGCACAAGATTCAAGCTGGATTCTTAAGTTTCATAATGTTGTGCGGAAATATGCTCAAGTCTCCGTAGGCAAAAACTCATAGGAATCTCGAGGAAATAATTATATACCTCCTGCATCAGAATGACCGCTACCGTCCTCTTCTTTGGGTGTACCGCCAGAATGTTCATCTGCTAAAAAGTTTGAAGTTGACTGTACATATAAACAGTTGACTATGTGTAATAATACGGAGGCGTAATGCACTGCAAGACAACTGAGAAATAGTTATGATGTATACTTAAAGCTTCAAATTTATACTTTTATAATTATGTTCAACATATTTCTATTCAAGCTGTACTGCAGTTTAAGCAAGAATTGGTACAAAAAAAATGTAGACGTGCCTGCTCCAGTATGTCCGTCTTCCGTGGCTGCTCCAGTGAGTACTTTTCCTGTACCAGTATGTCCGCCTGGCGTGCTACCATCTCCCTCTTCTGGTGGCTCCTCCGAAAATGATTACGAGTGTTATTTAGTGATTGTCAAGACATTTCCAATTTTAGAAAGGAATCATTATTCTTGAATGCACGCATGTCATATGCATACTGTTGTTCACAAAGTCGAAGATTCAGTAGCTGGAAGGAACAAGTGTGGGGGTACATCGAATTTAAGCGGAAGAGGAAGGTGAAAGTCAATTTCATGGTTGTTCGAGGGATGCGCCTAGACGGGTACACAACTACTGCGTGATCAGTGGTCCCGCGCTCAGAAAAGTTAAAAATGTACAGGGAATGTTGAACATAGCGGAGATGTGCATGCTTAGATGGACATGTGGACTTACGTGACGCGATGAGGTGCGCAATGAAGACATAAGAGCATTGATGCAGACGGCGCCCATACAGCAAAAAATGCGTGCACAGAAGTTGCAATGGTTCGTACACGTTATGAGAAGATCACCACTACACCCTACTCGGCAGGCCATGGAGATGGAGGTTACCGGCAAGCGCCCCAGAGGCGCATCAAAAAAAAAAACGATGGAAGGACGGATATGAGGGAGCTTGGTGTCACCAAGGATGACGCTCAGGATCAAGGTCTATGGCGCAGGAGAACAGAAACAGCGGACCCCGCGAAGGGACAAATGCTAAGGAGAAGAAGAAGATGATGATGATGATGAGCCTATTAGGAGGGTGAATTCAAGGTGAAGTCATGCCAACGATATGAGTATGGGGGAAAGTCCGGGAAACCGACGTTAGCCGGAAGGCAAGACTGGTACTGCCTTGAATTGAGCATTTTGCTTTCGAAACAAGGCAACCATTCCTGCAAATGGCTCAGTCAGACACTAATCCAGGAGGATGCTCGTAGTAGCACATCGGTACTCTATGGCCACTGCAGGATGTGAGGTTTGCCCCCTATCAGAAGATTTTCTAGTGGGTTGCATGTAGCTTTGTCATGCCTACTGAACGTTCTTTCACAAAACGAGAAATAGCGGATAACAACGATACTTCTGGTTCTGGTTCTTCAGATCTCTCCATTGCTATAGGTGCTTTGGTTCCTTGTTTGTAAACAACCTGCTGTTTCATCACTGAAACAGTGAATGTTGTGAGTAAAAACTTCTTCATATGTAGCAGACACTCACAATTCTCAAAATGTCGCTTCACACAGTCACGCACTGTCGCGTTTCCATGAGGAGCTTTATTCCAATGTTCCTGCAAGTGTAAATCGAATAGAGATCGATTGTTCAGCCCTGAGAAGGGGTCAACTTGAACTAAACCACTTACAGTGGCGGGCAAAGAGATGTGGTCAGAGGCATTGTTGAAAGCAGAATCTCAAACTATGTCTTAACTATTCAGACGAATTCTGAGGATGTGGCAAGAGGAGTGTTTCCTTTCTTTCCGCTACTTAACATTGACGTGAACTGCTTCCAAGCAGATTTACTGCGTTCAAAATGCAAATTAACTGTTCTATCAACATTATGGTTTTTCGAGTGTATCACCACCAGGGATGTGCGTAACAAAAAATCTGATTTTCGTAAACCGTAAACCGTAAATTTTCCAAAATCCTCGTAAATCGTAAATCGTAAATCGTAACTGAGGGCCTGAGTACTACGTGTCGAAGCAAGAAATTTCCAACTCTTCTGTTTACAAGTTCATCCTGAAAATGCTCCAAGGCATCCACTGCAAAACAGCTCCTCCTACAAGTCTCCCATCTCATTCTTAGAGTGATGACATTATGATGAAGAGAATTTTCCCCATGCTTTATGCGCTTATCTAGGTCTATGAAAAGCATTACCATTCTCTGCTGTGCGCTTTCTCTTTGATGCGTTCATTGTTCCTGGAGTAAAAAATGTAAATGGTCTTGTCTGCTTCCGTGACAGCCAAGCAATCCATTCGTTCCGTGTAGGTGGATTGTTACCATAGGTGTTAGGGGATGAAGCGCTGACCTGGCCATTATGTGCCTGAGTAAGTGTGCAGGACATATACGCATTCAATGTCTCCGCAACTACCAGATGAAGTCGAATGAGGGGTGAATCTCGGAGGAGGACTATTTCTTACGCTTTAGCATTCTTGTTCATGGACATTATCAACTGGTTCATAAAAGCTCGGTCAGAAAAAACTGTGCGCACTACATCATCATTCATTTGAAATCAGGAAAAAGCGAAGCTTTTTGATGAACGACAGAGGTTCGGTAGACAGCTCGTATCCCTTGCGATAGCTTAACACCTTAAGGAAAACAGAGTTTAAAATCTCTCCACTGATGCTTTCGTGGCACTTCTTGTAATCCTTCTATATACGGTTCCAGCAAATCTTCTAGGTAGATGTCTAGTAGATGAATTTTATATGAGTCATTGCCTCTAAATAATAAAAAACAAGCGAAAATGCGCGGAATCGTTCTTTACTCAGGTGCGAAATGCTCACAGAGACAAGTCAAACATATTCGCTCCCTTGGCACAGGCGCCATGGCGAGATTACTCCCTTCCCGTTATTTGCGATTTTGTTACGAAATTTTGGCTATTTTTCGTAAATCGTAAATCGTAAAAAAATCGCAAAAAACGGCCGTAAATCGTAATTCGTAAATCGTAAATCGTAATTACGCACATCCCTGATCACCACATCTCAACTTCAAAAGAAAGCATTCTAGATCGCTCTGTAAGCGAGCAATTCGCTCTATAAGTTGCGTTCCAATGTTCTTCTCTTTACATAAAAATTCATGATCCACTCCAAATCCAGTGCGAGCTGTAGCAAAAGATTCCCTGATCAATATGGCTGTGATCACGTCTCATTGGTCGCCACTGTACTTGTGCTGCAATATGTACACTAGCTGACTCCCAACGCTTCTTCGAATCAGAATAGTATTAAGAAAGTCGCTCCGGGAGTTCCCCTTACAAGTCGCTTGTGGTTCGTACCACATCGATAAGGTCAGTAGCAACGGCCCCGGTATGCGCTTGGACAGTTGCGTGCTCAGACGTTTGGCCTCAAGGAGCGATAACGATTCGCAGGTCTCCAACAGTCCATTTAATTACCTGCGAGTATGAACCGAGTCAATCAGTACACCATGAAGGCCCTTCCTCTTCCAGCATGTTCTCCTACTTGAGCTGACCAGAAATAAACAAATATTGGGTTGGGCAATAAGTTCGTGCGGTTTTTTCACCTCAATTTTTTACTGGGAACCAAGATTTGTTTGATTGCGCGTTAATAACCATTTTGTAGCCCTTGATTCACTCTTTGTAAGTGTTCTTGCCGATTTCTTCAATTCTCGCCACACCTCATTTTCTATCGTCTGGAGTGTGAAGCACCATTTCGGCTAGGACGACAATCCCCGATCACTCCTACTGTTTGACTTCTATCATAGATCGAATGCAACTCAAAAGGCAATAGCTATCAAAGACATGTAGAGGGAAGCCATTAACGTTGAAAAGAAGAGGCAGAAATGGATGCCCATCTTAGGGAGGTTAATTTTAACCCAGAGGATGTCCTCCTTCTAAAAGTGGGGTTTGAAGAACAATGAGACACTTACGTGCCAGGTTTTGCTCTAGATGTAAAGAAGAACCACTAAGAATGTTAAATTCTAGCGAAAACTAAGTTCTACTGATTCAATTCGCGAAGAACTCACATTGAGAGGGCGCGCCGCCTCCGGGCAAATTTCATTAAAACGTTATCCTACATTGTAGAATAGAAGGTAAACTCACTCATAGAACCTCTATAAGCCTAAAGCAGTCCCTATCTACTTATTTTGGGTATTTTCTTGGACAACTTCTAGAGTTCCACTGAGAAGTTGCAGTTGAGAGTCACAAATTGGGTCGTCCCAAACAATGTGGCTTTTCATAGAAAGGAAACCGGGAAGCTGCTCGGTATCTGGTAGCATCAATAGCGGGAAAAAGGGGCTACATAAATCACTTGTTGTGATTTATGTTGTTCGTGAAAAGCAGTAATTCTGTGCCCCTGAAAAACCGCACGAACTTATGGCCCAACCCAATAAATTAGAACGCCTCTCTCCTTCTGACCTTATTCTACAAACAAATCCATGTTTTAATGGTTTGCTGTCTTGAAGTACAGAAATATCAAATGTTTTTTTTTGTTTTTGTAGAAATGGTCTCATTTGGCTGGATTGGAAATAATGTTTTGACGGGCCCATACAGATTTGAGCCTGTGTTCGGATGTGGTATCCACTAAAAATTCTATTTAGTTTTTTCTAAAATTTTCCATTCATCAATCGACATCATATTACTTCAATATCCCGTTCCACGCTCCTGCTTCATGAGGAAGGATTTTCGAGAGATGCTCACATCCTTGTTTCGCCGAAGTACAATACAAAACATGCTCCCTCCAATTTGATTTGTAAATTAGTCTTTTTTTCTCTTTTTTTCAAACGGGTTCGGTAAAATGGTTGCAGAGGACTACAGGAAGATGCAGCGCGCCGATTTGGTTCATTGGATGCCCCGCGACCCACTATATGTATAGGGCACATGCACATTTACTGCCTGTACCTGTATTATGTGCCTGTATATATTATCCCCAGATAAAGTTGAATGCGTTGCGCCTCCTACGAACAACATTGATTACTTTACCTATTCAACAGAAATGTATTTTATTATTTTCATCAGATTTTTTTTTACCTGAGCTCTTTTTGAAGGGTTTGCAAGCTACTCCTTATTCAAGAATGACAAGTCTTAAAGGAAATTAGATCGACAATTCTGTTAAATAGTTTGGGAATAAAAGCACCCGAGTCGAGCCGAATGTTCCGACTAACGCTCTAATGTTCATTCAACAGCTGCTTGAAAATTCTGTTTTTTTCTGTTCGTGAGAAATGCAGTGTTTAACAATTGGCTATGAGCCCAGACATACCTTCATCTTAGAGTTTTTCAGCTGTTCAGTTGCACAAGAGAATATTACCGCAGCTTATCTTTCATTTCACTCCATCTTCCACACGAGCCGCCTGCAAGGTTACTCACCATCAACACCTTGTAATCACCATTGCACAAGTCCTTTGTACAGAAGCAAATGGCTCGATCCGATGTGATGCATTTATCTGCGTACTGTAGTAGGCAATATTGATGTGGAAATAGCATAAAATCCGAAACGTTAGGAAAATAATGGACATACTTGGGGATTGTATTTGTAGGTGTTGTACTCATCAGGTTTATCGAAAGTGCAGGGATTTTTCGGCTCAAATAGGCACATGTACGTTTTCTTAACAATCATATTTATCTCTGCCTTATACGGCGTTCCTTACATCGCACACTTTACCCAGAAATGATTTTAAATGTTAAAAGCCCGATCGCCTGGTTAACGACGGACTCCCAGGCTTCTTTTGAAGCCCGCTTCGCTCTCACTGCGCGACATACCCCACACAGCCATGAGCCATTCCTCAACTCCCATTGTCAGTAGTCCAGTTTCCTTCATCTTCACATTCCACGGCGTTAAAGCGTAGCGGCCCTTAGCTGTCGAACGGCCAAGTGACCTCTTTCCTACTATGCATGGAAGCCTGATCGTGTCGCCTCCATTTAAGTACCACTTCCTCGACGTCGTCTTCATCATAGAACATCGTCGTCTCCTTCACTCTCAGTAACATCTCTGAATCCTCACAACTGTGTAGCGGCGCCGCATCCGTCACTCATCAGTAGATTCGTTTGCCAGGAATTTACCATTTCTTAGTTCAGATGCACTCATCACATCGCTGCGGGCTTCTCTCTCTCCTCTCTCTGACTGCGCCAGCATCTGTAGGCCAACAGCTCCAACATTACTTGGACAAACACTTGCTAGTCGCGCACACCTGTCTGAGCTCTCTGCGAGAAGCGAGCTCTGCTTCGTTTTGCGTGGAGTAGAAGGAAATAGTATGGTTTTGATAACGCAGGTCGGTAAAATTACTCACTTCTGCCGGCGCAGAACATAGCAAGGCGAGGAGCAGACGAGAGGTGATTTTCGAAGAACGCAGACGACGAAAGACAATCGCAGGCCGCGCGCCCCACCTTCACTAGTCCCGACGAGATTATTGCGCGCAAGGGTCTGTCTTAGTAACAACTGCCTACAATTTCCGACTCTCACACTGAAGATACCTTGGGAACACTAAAGATACGTTGGGAATTTTACTATCTGTTCAAACGATATCAACACTCACCTTCTCGAGCGACTTTTGCTCTACTTTCAGAACAGCACCAGCATGACCTTCGTAGCACTTCAGCGAGTGAACAAGCAGCGGAGCAATTGTTAACAATGTGATCAGAGCTGCAAACACATCTTTGCAGGCAGTTAACAGAGAAAACCGTCTACAGTTTAAAAAAACGGCAAAATCTTGTGCTTTTTGTAGTTGGATTCCGAATATTGTATAATAGTTGTTGGATGTACTCAGACACTCAGGTGTTTAGAGCGCCGGCACACAGCATTTCTCGCGGTATGACGCCTGCGAGACAAACGCAAAAGCGGGCGGAGTTAGTGCGCCTATTCCGCCGTTTGTCGCGCTTCCTCCTGCAATTGCCCGGCCGTGATCCTGCTGCTGGGATGACGAGAGCAGGGCAGGTCACCCGCATGGCAATCGATGATTACAGAAATACTACAAAAATGAATTCCCCGGATGTGTACGCGATTCCAGAGCAAGCGCTCGGCGAGCTGGACGGTCGTGGTGAGACGTATTTACCTGTCTTCGCGCCGCGCCGGCACGCGACCGCATCCCACGCATCTCGTCCGGCCAGTCGTTGCACTGGGCCACGGTTTCAACCGGGCCTCAGTTGGCCACACAAGTCCCGTAGGGCTCGTCTAGTCTCCGCAACAGCGGAAACAAGACTAAGTTTTCAGAATCTTCTTTTAGCTTATATACACCTCGGTTGCCACTTGACAATGAAGAAAAAAGCAGGGTGCAGGAATACCTGCGTATGTCCTGCACCATGAGCGCTCACAGCAAGTTATGTCCATCAGCACTTTCAGCAGTTATTCTTGCTTCATCCATGACTACCTTCTAGGACCCTACATCGGCAAATGGTGGATAAGTTCACCGGCGCTTCAAACGCTCGAATGTATTGTCTGCGTAATGAGGTGTGGGTGACGATGCGGCAAAATGGGGCGGTGTCTTCCCGCCCCTCGGCCAATGCATTCAAATTTGCATGGGCAAGTATGGTGAAATCGCGCGCGAGTTAGTGCGAGTCGGTCCTGAAGGGCAGGGCGAGGATTTGATTGAACCAATCGCAGACACAGTGCCCACCCACTTTTGCCGCATCTTGTCCCACACCCGATTAATGGGGACAGCAATGAAATGTACGAGTCAGTAACGCCTACTCGAAAAACTGATCTGCGCAACATTTCCTTCCTAAAGTTGATCCAATCAGAATAACAGTGAATTCTTAGGCTCACACCTCGGCTAAAAATTGTCTCTGAAAGTCTCTGAATCCGCTAAAACGGAATAGTGCAGAATCACACTTCGACGTCAATGCGCAATCATCGACATTGTCGACATCAACATTCTCATCATATTTGTGAATTCGTACACTTTTCCTCAGAATACGGATTTCGTGGCTGCAGAATCGCTATGGGACATGAACGAGGAAGACGGAAAGAACATGTTCCAAGTGGAAGGGTCTTGTAGGTCCCACCGCGATTCTGCAGCCGCGACGTTATGGAATCGTACAAGTAAACTGTCTAGTTTTTCGACTAAGAGATGTAGATATAGAAAAAAATCTCATCGGGACAGACGTAGAGAGGGAGTTTCTCAACGAACACAATAGGTCAAATAGTTAGAATATCAAAGGACACAGAAAATGAAGCTCGAAACAGTATATTCCAACGAGCTTGTTTGGCCCTAAGCCTAAAAATGTGTGCTCCGCACCCAACAAGGCACAACAGTAGATGATTCTCTGTTCACGTATTATTCCAATACCAACACTTTATCCATTGTAGCCTCAGCAATATTTCAAATGTGCTTACTGATGTTTGACTCATTTGTATTACATGTATTGTACGCGTGACATTGGGCCGCTTCGAAATAAATAATAAACAAATAAACTTGCTTTCCGACTATTTCTAAGATTTAGAAGCTGGAACTCACGTCATAAGGGCAATTTATACTGGATGCGTACGACTGACGCGCGTGCCTCTATATGATGAAGAATAGGTGCTGGTGGCATCGCAGTTGCATAGCAGTCGCACGCGCTTGCGGCCTCGCGACGGCCGCGCGTCCTTTTCATTCAGAGTTTCATGCCGCGCTGACCGGTCTTCATCGAAAATCTTTCGCAAATGGATGCGTGCGCCTGATAGTCGCATCTGGTATAAATATCCCAATACTGAGCAAGAGTTGCAGCATCTACAGCGCGAAACTTGGCGTCACATCATAACAGACTTCAACTTACAATTCATAGCGACTGAACTTCACAACGAATAAATAGCAATGGATCTCACCTAGCTCTAGGAACACCAAACGCAATTATCATAGTTCAATGTTCAGAATATCTGTGGATTTTCAATGAGAACTTATTTCTTTTGTCATGTCTTGAGAGCGGTTGTGATTAGGCTGAGGTGGCATTCTGTAGGGCAATAGGGCAATTCATACTGGATGCGTGCGACTGACGCGCGTGCGTCGATGTGGTGGAAAATAGGGGGCAGTCGCATCGCAGTCGCAGCTCAGACGCACGCGTTTACGGTCTCCCGGCAGCTGCGTGTCCTTCTGTTGACTCACATGCCGCGTTGACAAGTCAGACATTCGCTCGGGAGTCCCGTCTGGCAAAGTCGTGACTCCCGCTCGAGGGTGAGTGGGAGTCATCGAAAACAGCTAGTTTTGTCCCGCAACATCCCAAATTTGTCCCGCAAGCTGCGGCAGGAGATTTTGTCCCGAATCTGAAAAACGAAAGAAAACAGAAATGCACGGTGAAATCCGCAACGCGTATGCGGTCCGTGGGCCGACGCCGGCCGCTACTGGCGGATTTCGCATCCGCATCACGGCCGAGCGCGACCGCCACCCGCGCATCTCACCTGGTCTTCACACTGGGCCACGGTCTCAACCAGGCCTCAGTAGGCTAGACGAATCCCGCAGGACTCCACTCTCCGCCGAGGCGGGGAGCACACTAAAGGCTACCTGCAGAGTAAGGTCCTTATACATATACCCCTTATGTGATAAGGGTTACCACGTGGCAATAACAAACCCGCACCATTCTCCGATTAATCCCACAACAGAACCAAAATGACGACTCCCGCCGGAGCACCTGAATTTGTTCCGAAAGTAATAAGAAAGCGTTTTGTCAGGCGGGACTCCCGAGCGAATGCCTGAGTGGATTGGAGCGGCATGTCTTCTGCGCTCTAATTCCAAAAATGCGTGCTATCTGGATACTGTCTTACTTCCCTCTGGGCTGTCATCCACTCACTCTTCGGTTGCCATCATAGCAATCGAACAACAAGTGAATAGCAGTCATGGTATCGCAACAACAGTCACATGGTAAGTAAAATGGCGCTCAAAGACCGCCCAGTTTTGAAATTCGAGTGCGGGTGCCACTCCAATCCAGGATGTACTCTGGAATATTTTTGACTTTTTCACAGATTCGAAGGGATGAGTGAGAAGTCAGAATGCATGGTAACGGAAATAACCATTAAGACTCATATCCACCGACCAGTGGCGGACGCAGAAAGTGAGCGGAAGGAGGGGGGGGGGGGGGGGGGGGGAATTGGGTTCAAAA
>JARK01001547.1:259951-270113 GCA_000688135.1 Ancylostoma ceylanicum
GAGTTCACTGACATAATTAGAAAGGTCAAGCATGTCTGGATCCGTAGTTTGAGGTGTGAATATGGCCCGCCACCCTGCAGCATCCGCGAGGCAGGCGCGAAGGAACCTTGGCACCCGGAAACGGGAAAAGGTCAAAATCGTTATGATAACGTGGAAACACCATAGTACGATAGAGTCTGTGGCTACGATTATGAATAGTGAGAAAAGATCGACTCTGGTGGAACAAAACACTGTAATTGGGCAAATGAATCTGAAAGAATGTAATTTTCGCCCAATTTTGAGCCTTCTGTATTCAACAAGCACCCCTTTTCCAGGGCAGAAAATATGTGCATCTGCCACAGGGCAGAGGGTTCTCTTGATCGCTGTAGAAACGTCATCATGAGGAATCTCACAAACGAAAATTTTTGCTTGTCGATCTGTGCAAATTTCAAAGAAATTTCGCCGTAGTGCTTACTTTGCAGCTCTCTCCTGTATCAGTGCTAGAAGTGAGCTAAACTCTAACCTAAGCAGCTTATTGTATTCTTCCTCTACATGTAGCGACATTGAAATGAACGTTTTCCTTTAGGCCTATCAGGTGAAAATTTGATAGATAACATTGAAAATGTGCAATTTTTGAGGCTAAAAAATTGCCAACTGACTGAATAAATTTTATATGAGGTTGTTCGCCATCCCCTATTGAATGCATTGGAGATGTTTAAAATTCTCCAAAATGTAAACTGTCTTCACAGAGAGCAAAAAATTACAAAGCTTTCCGCATTTGACCCTAATTAGTGGGCGGGGTCAACGCAATTAACGAAGTTTTCGAAATATTTGGTGACAGCCGCAAAACCGAGGCATGACCTAGGTATGAAAAGATGCAGAATGCTGTTCTGCATCATATAGTCTTTTGTATTTTCAGGAATCTTCACTCTGAAATGAGTTATGGAAAAATCCGGCAAATCCCGCGAATCCCGCGAATCCCGCGAAAATTTTCACATTCTACCGACGCGACTGTAATGGTAGGCGACGCAGTATGCGATGACTGGTTCCGCGTTGTTGTACTTCCATGAATCCGGACCTCAGTACCAGTTTACCAACTCCGGAGGGGTGGATGGCTTGCTTGAGAACGAGAGTGGATGGAACTATGAACCGCATGGGCCCCTATCTAATGCGCTACACGAGTTCTGCAGAAGGCATGTGGACGCAAATAAAGCTAACAGAGGAGGGGGGATACCAGATGGCACTGGGTTTTCAGTGTGAGTCACATGCCACTATATGAAATCGGGGACGTTGATTCTGCTGCTTAATGGCAAACCGAATTAGTTAAGAACGATTTTCCGTTGCGCACTCACCAGAACGAACGCTCCTCATAGTAGCTTACGCTGTGAATGTGTAGGAGGTGTGGAATTTTTTTCATTCGCTGCTATCATTGTGAGCAGCTTCTTTGTTCCACGCATTTCGCAGTAGCTTACTACACATGTTTATAAATTTTTCGAGCATGAGTGCAATCAAAATGGTGTCAAAAATGCCAAGCCAAGAATACATTTCAGAACGACTTCAAACGTGACAAAGGTAGAAACCCAGATGAAAGGTCTTAAAATAATATACGAAAGTGTGCTTTGAGCAAATAATGAGCATGTTGCGAAATTGCAAAACATGTATTGATGACGAGGATCGATCCAGAATGGATTTCCCCATGCAGCCCACAGTAGCACTGGCTCAGAATGATGTGAGCACAGCGCAGGAAAACTCTCATAACTTTCCCCCATTTTGCCAAGGAATCATTATATCTTTTCTTATAGAGAGAGCGAGCTATCACTGTACCACCGCATACCGTCGATATCGTCCGAGAAGCGTTCGTTCGGATGATATGAGTGCGCAACGTAAAATCGTTCATAACCTTTGTTTTGCCATTAGGCACCTGGGGCAACATATTTAGAATCAGCGTTCCCGATTTCATATACTGACATGCGATTCATGTCGAAAGCCCACGGCCATCTGGTGTCCTTCCCTCGTAAGATGTCCCGTTATTTTTTCGGAATTTCAACTGAATAGTACATGGAATCTGGTAGAGCCTTTATGCAGCCGGAAGAATAAGCTTTTGATACATCAGTAACAGTAAGTTTATTCTGATCAATTCTCTTCCTTCACTGGCTCTTGCTTTAGATGCTCTTGCTCTGCATACTCTTGCTTTGGCTTTTCGTGCCTTTGCTGGATTTACTCCTGGGGCCTTTGCTCTTGCTTGTTCCTCTTTTGCTCTTGCCGTGACCTTGTTTTCCAGCCTTCCCCTTTGAAGCTGATTTCGTTTTAGAATACTTCGCAACAATCATTATGAGCAGTATCGGGATGACTATGAAGATCAATATGCCTGCGATTACCGCCAGAATTGTGAACAAGAGCCTAAAATAGTTCGTCTCTCTTTGGATAGTTTGATGTCATTAATGTTCACCATTTCCTTACCAGTTGTAGCCGTCCTTCTTACTTTTTCCCTTTGCGCCGGCTGGGTTACTTCCAGAACTCTGCGCTGCATTTGCTGGGGCTGAAGAATGTTAATTGAGGGACTCATAATGGAATGATAGAAAAAAGTTTGAATGGGCTTAATTGCTGTCCTACCAATCTTTTTTTGGTTCGAAATAATCTCTTGAAGGTAGTAGGAAAGTTAGAGAAGGATCAAGTAGAATTAACTACCAAACAGTGACGGCAGCTCAGTCGCCAAATCAGGAATGAACACCATTGTGGAGGGACATAGACCAAGAGGGAGACCAGCCCGGTGGGTAGACAGGATTGAAGATGGTATGCGGTTACTGAAGCTCACTGTGGACGACGTGTTCGATCGAGGGAAATGGTGCAATCGCACGAGCAGCGCCGACCCCAAACCATTGGAAACAGGCTATTTAAAGCGTTATTTATAGTGCGTCGGAGTCCGATTTGGTCGGATAAGAAATGATACGTATCGATCCTCGTCGGAATCCGACCGATGAGGATCGATGCGTATCATTCCTTATCCGACCAAATCGGACTCCGACGCACTATAAATAACACTTAAAGGCAGTGTATCAGGTCGTTTTGGGTATCGAGATGTCGATCAAATCCGATTCTTCTCTACGCGCTGGTTCCAACGATGTACTTGAAATCCGAAAAGACTGTCAAAAACCTGGTTACAAACATGCCCTGGTTAATCTGGATATGACGGATAAATTTTAGTGGAAACCTCAGACTCAGATTTTTGGGTGGTGCCAAAGGCACTGATTCAGCCCGCAATTCCTGAGCAAAACAGCCACAAAAACAGTTTTTGACAACGGATTTAAGTTGGATAAAAAATAGTCTCGTACTCTTGAAGCCTATTTTGAGATGCATGGGCAAAATCCAGCGCAGATTGGGGTTGGTAAGAGCATAGGGCGAGGCTGTTCCAAAAATTGCTTGGATAAGGAAAGCAAGCTTTAGGTTTCGAGGAGCACAGCTGGCCTGTATCTGGGCCTAATGACGAGGCTGCATAACCATTCTGCAGCATTTTTACTCTGGGTTTCAGATCACATTGACAGTCTAGCTGATATCCTGTCTTTCAGTGGAAAAACTCCAAAAAAGCAAGTTTTGTGGAAATTGCCATTACCGGTGGCATGGAGTAGCTGTGGTTTTTTGCCCGTATTATTTTTGGACTTCGCTCTTCTGGGAAACCCTGAACATGGCTAAGAAAAGAGCATTTTTTCCTCTCCAAGAACCACCCGAGCAATAAAATGGATTTCAAGGATTTCGTGGATTTTTTGGGGAAAATTGTCCCAACAACTCACTTTTCTCAAAAATTTGTTTGGAGGCCAACTGCTCGTTAGCAAAACCTTTCCGAAAAGCCTGATCTTAACCAAAAGATACTTTGAACCTTTCTCTATTCGGCGGAAAAAAGAGCGGGACAGTGCATGGGTTCCTGGCGGAGAAATAAAAGATCAAACGTTGTACGATAACTTATGCCCCCCCCCCTGTATTATAGACAGAACAAGTATCTCCGTGTTGGAAAACAACGCCGTACCCTCAGCAAGCTTCCATTGCGGAATGAAGCCTCTCGTACAACCGGCCGAGAATTTTGAAATTCTCGGCCAAAGGATCCCGTATTTTTCGGGGTTTTCGACGTCTTTTTGGAATTTAAAGTACATCTATGTGCTCAGCAGCCTGAATATGTTCAGAAGATGTGGAATTGTCACGAGCTGATACACTGCCTTTAAGAAAAATCGAGTTGTCCATGGGAAGACGAAAAAGTCCCACCATTTGGATCGGTAGACGAATGTGCGCCATCTTCTCCAGCACTCGTACTCCCTCCACCTAGAATTAAAGCAGTTGAAATGCTTGCTATTTACTTAATCTTCGATTTTCTTTTTGCACGGGAACACTTTCTTCCGAAATTCCCGCCTTAGTTTTCAAAAAATTTCACCAAAGGTTTTGCATTAGTGACAGGTACTATTCTGATGCAGTAACCGACTCATTAGTCGATAATAATTTATTCGTTTACTTTATTCATTACAGAAAGGAGACGTTCCACAAATACATTTATATATTAATATTAGTGATTATTAATTTTAGTTGTGCATGGAAATTCAGCTTCTGAGACCCACGCGCCGCAGTGCACTCCGCAACGGCGCGGCTAGCTTTGGGCAGAGAGCGAGAGATCGAGCAAAGGTGTTATCATTTCCTTTACTTTAAGTACGGAAATATGCTTCAATCCATGCGGACAAACACTCGTGAATGTCTCAAGAGAATGACTTTTTACCTCCTCCATTAGTACTGGCACTGTGGTCTCCTGCATTCGTTGCATCACTGCCAGCCTGTCCATCTCCTAAAGTTAAATTGCCTCACTACCAAGGAGTATCATTGAAAACGTAAATTTTTTTTCATTATATTTTCTTAAAGAATGAAATGATTGAAAGAAAAAATGAAAGAGATCCGCCAAGAGAAGGGCACATGAAGTAGCTTATTTCTCAAAGAGCACTTCTGTAGACTTCGTTTAAAAAAAGATTCATAACAAACTTGCACCAGGCGTACCCGCTTTTGTAGCTCCGCTTGGCTCAGATGACAAAGTAGCTCCGTGTCCTCCACCAGGCGTACCCGCTTTTGTAGCTCCGCTTGGCTCAGATGACAAAGTAGCTCCGTGTCCTCCACCTGGCGTACCTGACCCCTCAGGTCCAGCTCCGGAGTGTGTAGGCTCCTCCGAAAACAGTATTTTTAGTGATCCAAAAAAAAATAAACAAGACCAAGAGGAGATGTTGCATTTTTCACTACTCTTTACCCAGTTCCCCCGAGGTCTCGCGCTCGAAAATCGCCATCGGCTCCGTTTTCCGGAGAAAGACTATCGGGACAGGCCGGCCCAGGAATGCCCCACCCCCCCCCCGTCACACTCATATGNGGAGATGTTGCATTTTTCACTACTCTTTACCCAGTTCCCCCGAGGTCTCGCGCTCGAAAATCGCCATCGGCTCCGTTTTCCGGAGAAAGACTATCGGGACAGGCCGGCCCAGGAATGCCCCCCCCCCCCCCCCGTCACACTCATATGATCATTGATGTCAAACGATTCACAGAAAATGGATTTTTATCCAGTTTGTGCTAGAAATAGCCATTCCGTTACTCGCGGGAAAATTTTGAGAAGTGTTTTATTCCCGAGGTTCAATAAGATGAAATTTTCTACAATTTGATAGTCTGTTTCTGTCCCTGGCTCCGACCAATCGGAAAATACGACAAGCTTTCATGCTCAAATGTTGAGGAAAAAAGGGTAATATATGCGTATGCTCCCAATAGAGAAGAATATGCTCAAAAATAGATTTGTGATTATTTGGGAGCTGCGTAGAGACATGCCAACTGCTCTGTGGGTTTTTCGCCAGCATCAAGAAGAGTGAAATACATATAGTGAACTCCAAACGGCCGTAGACAATGGGCGGGACCGCGGCGCGGGCACTCTGGTTGTCTGCTGCACCTCGCGACGCAGCGAGAAATCACGGCGTATCGGTCTTTCCTCGTGTCTCTGCTCGACAGCGCCGCTGCCTCGGTGCATCAGACAACCAGAGTGCCCGCGCCGAGGTCCTGGCCGTTTGTCGAAATTGGGGAAACACCCCGTTTTGGGTTTGCTGTCGCTGCAAGGCTTATCCCACAAGTGTGGAAGCGCCGGTGAGAGGTCCACTGCTGCGCGAGAGGTGCGCTGACGCCCAGAAGTGGAACAAATGTATATCAATTGTAAGGTGAGTGTGAGCCGGAAGATCAGGCTGGTCCAACGCGTTCACCGCCCGGCGTAAACGTAACATCGAAATATCACGCGAATTGATTATGTAACTGATTGTGAGGGGAAGAGTTAACGGTCCGCCAGCGAATGGAGCGCGATCAGTCCGAACTCAGACATTCGCCGAATTGAAGCCCCTTGTTACTTAGGTTCGAATTGCTAAAATGGAGAGGATTGGGGCACCATTTGAGTTGCTGTTCGGTTGCTATCCGGCCGCTATTGGACTGCTATTTAGGTTTTTAGCAGGGACCGATCCAGCAGCGGTCGAATTGCAGCCAGCCAGCAAATCCAATGACACCCCAACCCCGCCCATTTCAGCAGTTCTATACTCAGTGACATGGGGCTTCAATTCGGTGAATGTCTGAGAATATGTATTCATATGACGACGACAAGAGGTGTCCAAATGCTGTAACGTTATTGCTGTAACGTTATGAGTTCCTACTTCCGTTGGTTCTTCGTCAGAAATATCAACTACTTGATATGCTTTGCTCCCTTCCTTGTAAACTGGCTGGTGGTCTATCACTGAAACATTATCGATAGTAAGCAATACTCGATCTGTATTTATTGGATACTCACACTTCTGAATATGTGCTTTGACACAGTCATGCATCGTCTGATTTTTATTTTTAGTAACCGTCCAACGTTCCTGCAAGTGTGAATCGAGAAGAGATCTCTTGTAGAAAAGTTGTCAGAACATCTTTCCTCGTTTTGACCTCATTTTTGATCTACGAGCCAATCCATTTTTTCAAATTTAGTAGTCTCCTTTTTTTCAATTTTTACTTGGAAGAACAGTGAATTCTGCCTATTATTCCACTACTAATCGCACTGCATCTCATCGCTTCTATACAATCGATTCCATAGAGTCTTCTATTGTTATCTGCTTGTCTAAGAACAAGTCTCTGAGGTGATACTTTTGTAGTGTGAGTACAGAGTTGAAGAAATTATTAGGTTGTTACAAAAATAAGTCTTGTATTGATGTTCCATCACTGGTTGAAACCCCATACATGGGTAATCTGTAGTGCGGAAGTTTGCTTGTTTTATATAGTTTCATATACGTACATATACATGTGCAAAAATATCCTTTTGGCTTTTCATTCATTTCATTCAACTTCCTTTTTAGGCAGGCTCTAATACTACTCACCATCAGTAAAGTGTAGTTGCCGTTACACTTGTCCACCGCACAGAAGCAAACGGCTCGATCTAATACCCAGCATTTGCTTGCGTACTGTAACAGGCAATATACTAGGGAAATGGGATAATTTCCAAAAGATTTGAGAGATAAACATACAATTTTGTCGAATTCGTGGATGCTGTACTGATCAGGTTCATTGAAATGACAGGG
Source organism: Ancylostoma ceylanicum (assembly GCA_000688135.1). Taxonomy (NCBI): domain Eukaryota; kingdom Metazoa; phylum Nematoda; class Chromadorea; order Rhabditida; family Ancylostomatidae; genus Ancylostoma; species Ancylostoma ceylanicum. The sequence continues at coordinate 267,526 of JARK01001547.1, forward strand.
ATTTATTGGCTCGAACTGGCACATGAACTCTTGCTGAACAGTCGAATCCGTTTTATTTTGACGGCACGTGATTTAGGAATTCAGTTTAAATTATAATGGCGATTGTTTCCACGTTCTCTTTTCATGAAACCTGGGCATTGTTGGTAGATACTGATATTCTTGAATATTGTGCCACACACACAATATGCTTGGCTACTAACACCAGTAAAGCTGAGTAAACCGCATTCGCTGCCTGTTAGCGGTCTGTTGTTGCCTTGGCGGAGTACCATCACCGCTATAATCGCGGAGCACGTGGGTGAGTGTTACCTTCGGTCTGGGATCTCACAGTGATGTATCCAATACGAATTGAGCGCCCTGGGGGACGAGGTGTTTGGTGGATTAAATCGTGAGTTAAGAAAACGTTGAACCACTTTCAGGCCTCTGAAAACGACGTAAAGTCGAAACGTCGGCCTAATAAACGTGCTCAGTTAACAACCTGTGTGGCACAATATTCAAGAATATCAATAATGGCGATTGATATGGGTGTGTTGATGGAGGGTTTATAGACTATCACTTCCGCTTCTCGACATCATTTGAGCCGGAGATGCACTGAACAAACATCTTGAAGCACTGCCACCACGAGATTCTTGGCTGTCTCAGACAATTCCTGGAGGAAAACGACAACAAATACCGCACAAAACGAGCGGGAGGCGAGACTCGAAACGCCCATATGCACGCCTCAAGGATTAGCCGCATGCAGGCGGTTAAAGGCAGCACCCACGGAAATATTCATGCCCTAGATTTTGATTGTTTTGGATACTTAGCAATGGTGCCAACAATTCTACGGAAGTTGCATCGTCGTAGGCATAAGCATTCTCAAGATAAATAGAGATTAAGTTCATGCTGGCGATCAATTAGGATGGGTTATAGTATGATTTGAATGGGTGTTTATGTTCACAATCACTTTCTTCCATTATGACAAACTTGCTTTCATTTCCATCTCACTCCGGTTTAAGCCCGGACAACTCGGCCATCTTCTGCAAACGGGCTCAAGTGGTGGCGACGAGAACCGTCTTTCTAGTAGGATTTGTCAAAGTTGATCATTGCGTAGCTCCTAACTGTAGTGCTAAGCCTAGGAATTCAGTAAAATCTGTGGAGGGAGAATTTATGTGGGTGCTGCCTTCGAAGCCGACACTCTTCATTCCTCGAACAAAACTTCGGCGGTCACATATCAGCCCGAATGATTCTCCTGTTCAGATCGTGAATTGACCGGCAGCCCGTTTAGCTCTCGCCTTTATCGTTCCCACCCGCAGTTTGCTGGCTATTTTTCCTAATTCAAGCCTTTTTTCTAGGCTTGCTGGACGGGCCCTCTACGATGCTCAGATGAAGTCGAATGCGTGGCGCATCCCACATGACGAGATTGACCAACGCCGACCACTTTATCCTCTATCATTTTACAAGGAAGAGAAAGGCACCGGTGCAGAAAATGGGTTAATGACATGGCATTAGGCTGTTTTTCGAGTTTGCCTTTCGAAGAGTACGCCCATACACCATGAACCGGATTTCCCAGCGCTCATCACCGATAGCCGCAAAGCCGCGAACGCGGACGTCTCGTCGCATCTTCTGGTCTGCGTCATGGGTACATGTGAACATATCTTCTATCGTATCGATGAACGCACTCATCTGGTGTAAATTACCCCTGCGGCTGCGGGTATACTCCTCGAGGAGTATAGCACCTAGCATCGCCGTTGCCTTGACGATTTCATTTTTAATACGTATCGATTGCGGACGGTCAGTCACCGATATCGGCCCGCCCACAATCAATAGGTATCAAAAATGAAGTCGCCCATACGAGGGTGCTATCTTCCTCGAGGAGTATACCGGCAGCCTTACAGCACCAGCACTACTACTCACATCATTATTCTCTGTATGAAGGTTTTCAGGATGTCAATTGCCTATTAATGTAAACTCAACACTTACCTTCTTGTCGTCCCCCTTCTCCACAAGCTTCAGAACCTCCCCGCCAAAGCCTTCGTAACACTTCAGTGAGTGAACAAGCACTGGAGCAATCGTTAACAATGTGATCAGAGCTGCAACGACTTTTCTGTAAGCAATAAGTTCCGTACAGTTCCTGTACAGGCACTACAATATTTCGAGCTTTCTGGGGGTTCGATTTCAAAAACTGTAGCTAATGGATGGAGTGTGCCTGTTTTTAAACGCCTAATTGTGCAAAATTATGAGAGCAACATTTTTGTCCCTGAAACTGATCTTTTAGGATTCGATTGCTGGAATTGAAAGCGCATTGTGCAAGACTTCCAGAGGTGACAGTGCAAAACTGGGCATCACAACCAAGTGGAATCCAACTCACAAGTCATATGCGACTGAACTTCAGAAGGAATGAATAGCAATGGACCTCAACAGCGGTGGTAGGACCACTAACAGTGGATGTTATCCGTTCAGATACACATGTTGATTTCCACTCATGGAAACCGTTCGCTCGTCATGGTTTCTAGTAGTGGTTGTGCTCAGTGGCAATGAAGCCTTCTTTGTCCGAATTGATAAACACCTGCACTTTTGGAGTTCGACCCCAGCACAAAGGGAGAGGGGGG
>JARK01001547.1:277096-302304 GCA_000688135.1 Ancylostoma ceylanicum
CTTCCGTCCACTTTCTGCGTCCGCCACTGCTGTATATGTATGAGACTTGTTAGGATATTTCGGAAAATTTATTTTGAGCGGCTAGGTTTGACAAATTGCACACTGTGCGCCGCGACGATTAGCCGCAGGTCTAGCCAATGCGTGCCGCTTCTCTGCTTCTTGTTTGCATTCGCGCTAGGTCTATTCTTCATCAAGAAAAGTAGCTCGCTCAGAGACTGCACGCTTATAATATGAGTTTTCCTATATTCCATGTAAAACTAAACCAGTGTGTCTTCAATTAAAATACCTACATACTCACAAGAAACGACTTACAAATCCAAGTAAGATTCTTTTTTCCCAGAGTTGTCTGGCGTTGATTCAGCTTGAGGGCCTCCTGCAGGCTGAGTCACCGCTAAATGGAGATGCTAAAATCTGTGTAGGAGGTGCGATTTCTCTCGCACGCGCCGTTCCACTCAGCTTACTCTTGATTTCACTGTTTTCTTTCTCCATCGACTTTTTAGTGTAAAGCGTGCGAGCGAAACTGAGATGTACACACTAAGTAAAAGGTTGGGTTTCGTTTGGACCACAAATCTAGGCCGGTGAATCCCTACTTTTCTACTGCAACCGACACTTACAAGATCAAGTGTTGCCGCGCTATAGCGAGCAAAAGTGTTGTACTTTTCGATGAATATATTATAGTAGCAGCCTTATAGGTTTTACACCCTTAACAAGAGTTTCTTCAGTATAATAATTCTGAGCACCTTCAGGAGCGCCTACGTTTTTCCCTTGATAGAATCAAAGGTATTGGTAATAGGGGCCTTTCATGTATAGGGCATAAATAGGCCTTTTCCTTAGTCAACCGCGAGTATCTTCGGATCTTAGAATTAGAGCGTCTTGACGTTTTTGGAGTGCTTTGATGTCTCAAATGACTCGAAATTCGACTTGCTCAGGAATTACCACAGATATGACAATGCAAACTAAAATATGTTTGTATTCGAGAGAAAAACCCTCATCTAGTAATTTTTCTGGAAATTCCTGTTATCATTTTTCCTCAGCCTAATGTTTCCGGAAAATAACGTCGAGACGTCGAACTGAGAATTATTGAAAAATGTTGGAACTCGCCAAAACCAAACCAACATCCGAGGTGAAGAAATGTTTTGAAAAAAGCGATGGTCTGCTGAAGTGCAAATGTAGCGAAAAGTGGAATCGGCGAATAATTTAAGGGGAGTGAGAGCAACGGTGTCGTTACTCAATCTATTTAACTGAATGGCTCAATCATGGAAAGATAAGGAATGGGTGGATGACGCCACAACCCGAACTGTTCCGGTTGTGGTAAAGTGAAGAATGAAATGATGTCATAAAGTTACGTGGAAACTGTCAGTTCAATAAGTGAACAAGATCTAGAGAAGCCACAGTTTCCCATAGTTTCCGTGCACTTGAACAACGTCTAGCCAAGAATACAGAGTATTGAGTGGGAATTCGAATTCCCTGGAAGCAACTTAACTTATGTGCACAAAATTTGTGTTTTTCTGAAAAGTAAAGATGTGAACCTATACGCCTAAATTTTCGTCTTCAAGCTACTTTTCGCATTTTTACTGAGACATTTCAGTTGGCAGCGTCATATATCTTCCAGCGAGTTTTTTATTCACTAGAAAATTTTTTGAACCATGTTGCTAGTCAGATCTACATCTCTCAATACTTACCATGAATTTCTTGAGCTGAATCAGAAGAGCTAGCGATCCTGCTCTGAAAGTACAATGAGTAATTTAACCAATGAATCGGAAGGATAGACGGCGGAGTTCTTTTTTTTCAATGATTTTTTTACCATACCAAAATTCCTTCTCTAGAGTTACGGTACGTATGCTGTAAAAGTCCGATTTGTGCTAATTTTGGAAGGGACATAGTTGGTTGACAAATATGGCCAATATGCTCTAAAGCGTAATCGAGAATGATGGGAAATGTGCAGTGCGCTTTCCACAATATTCCATTCTTAGGAATTCTAGAACAATATTTGGCGCTACCCTTTGTCACTAAAGGCTGTTTCGCGTCCGACAACACTCCCATTGGAGGAGATCGCCTGAGTTGAAAATTAAGGGATTTTTGAAACACTTCATTCAATTCCTCCATCGAATATCATAAAGCCAAGCGCAAGAGTTAAAGTCAGAATCTTATTCAGTTAAAGTCAATCATTTTTGCAACCCAAAATCTTCCCGCATCTGGTTTGCCGCGTTGAACCACCTATGTACCTACGAGGCGCGGCACGGTCTTTGCCTGCGTTGATGTTCTGTTTACGCTTTGCACAGTCATTTATTGTATTTTTTCTTTCTCAAATGTCCCAATTAGTGTAGCACCAGAGATAAGCAAGAAATGAGTGCCTCCACCAACTGACGACCAGAGGCATCAGCACGTCTGCCGCGCCGCGTAGGTGGTGCGGCGCGGCAGCCTAGATCGGCGCTATTATGTGGTGCAAGAATGGTAAGGCTGTGAGCTGGTATTTTTGTTCGTCAGAATCTCGGAATACTACATCGGCTTGCCTTCACCCGTAACCTATTGTGTCATGTTGAGAAAGCCCCTCAGCCAAGTAATATCATTTCTAAATATTATGTAAGATGAGACGGTTTGTGAAATAATGCGCTAATTTTTCAGATTTTGATTTCTTTTTTGCAGTATAAAATCCAAAAGAAATTTTGCTATACCGATGTAACGCCTGCTTCAGTTGCTGATTCTTCAGTAGCGATTTTTGAGGATACGAGTGTTTCCGCGTGTTCTGGATCTGCTGCTGGAATAAAGCATCTGTATTAAAATCCGAAACTGATCATGATTGCTGCTTGCTTATTACGTTGGGGAAAGAGCATGCTATTTTTTAAGATTATTTTTCCACGACGATTTGAACATCAGTCGCTCGCTCTTCATAAACCTATCTATGAGCCTTTTTTTAAAATGACTATCCGCTAGGGTCTGCCGTTCACCGCGGAAGACTGTGAATGGTTCATGGAGACGAAAGTGAAGAAAATTCTAAACGCTCCGTCGGTTCCACATTCCGATATTCATCTTTGTTCACTGACCACTCTCACCGTTGGTGAATTATCACCTGAGTCCTTCACTCATTTCATTTCTCACTTTCGCTGCTCACTCAGCTTTTACTGATTGAGGATGTGGAACATGATCGCTATTCTCAGAGTAATAGAAAAATTTCCAGGATAGAACATACTGTCTCTCAGGTATCCCATTACGCAATCGTGCAATTGCCTGTCAGAAATTTTCGTTGCCTTCCATTCTTCCTGCAAATATGTAATTAGTCGCTAGTTTCTGAGAGGCCAATGAACTAATTATGAATCACCTTCATAAGTTGGATGTTACCATTGCATAAATCTGTTGTGCATACACAAATCACTCGCTCATCATGGACCCAACAATGTTTTGGAGACTGAAACTGATTCTTTTGTAATAAGGAGAAAACCCGTTTAGTTCATGCTAGAGAGGGACTCACATTGCCATCCACCTCGTATATCTGATAAGCAGCTGGAATAGAGAACGCACATGGGTCCTCAATTTCGTACGAGCACATGTACGTTGGTGGCTTGAAACATGAAAGACTTCAAAGCGGGACTGGTTCTTTTACAAATTACATCACTACTACAGTAGTAACAGAGTAAAACATTTGATGAATCTATAAGAGTATCTTCAAATCCTCTCTGAGTAATTATTCGAGTCCCACTTTGAGAAGATAGATGTGATGTGCGGTTTGCGAAAGCTGTGAAGGCACGGGAGTGTTGAAAAACCTCCAGTCCGATCTTCCAAATGGAGTGTTTTTGAACCGGTCCAAGCCGCTCCCAATGTTAGCCTCGCTCGCTTTATTTTCATTCACGTTCTGCTTGAATTGTGTGCTCATAACTATGAATGTACCCACGTTTCTCGAAGAAACAATAACGTTTCCGAAATTTGGTAGCGGTTATATGCGGCCCATTTTTGTTTCATTGCCCTTTCTTGTGTGCCGGCCTTCCATTTACGGAGCACTGACATTGTACCACAGAGGTAACCCGTCTTCATCCCTTATCGGCCCTTAGGCCCCTTAGCCAAGCGGGCGCTTATCACGGCACTGTTCCCCTCTGCTGGCATCCTTCTCTGATGTTGAATGGCAATACATTTTACGGGACTTCGTGTTTGGCAAGACAGTTTACGGGAGAAAATTTTGCTTGGCAATACATTTTACGGGAGAATGAGTGAAGAGCCTGTTTGGCGATACAAATGGCAAGACAGTGTGTTTGGCAAGACAGTTTACGGGTGTTTGGCGATACAAAAGGCAAGGTTTGTGTGGCGATACATTTTACGGGTGTTTGGCGATACAATTGGCAAGACAATGTGTTTGGCAAGACAGTTTACGGGTGTTTGGCGATACAAATGGCAAGACAGTGTGTTTGGCAAGACAGTTTACGGGACTTCTTGTTTGGCAATACATTTTACGGGACTTCTTGTTTGGCGATACATTTTACGGGTTAATATGTTCATTTCATTCTTAGCGGGTGATTCAATCATCATCGGTGTCGGCTCGGATGGCGCAGTTGGTAAGGCAGCGGACTCCCATTCTCAGAACCACGGTACGGTTCCCGGTGTTATCAGAATTTTTGCGCATTCAAGCTTGTTTGGCGATACAAAAGGCGAGGTTTGTTTGGCAAGACAGTTTACGGGACTCCCTGATTGGCAAGACAGTTTACGGGGTTTGTTTGGCGATACATTTTACGGGGTTTGTTTGGCAAGACAGTTTACGGGACTTCGTGTTTGGCAATACATTTGACGGGGTTCGTTTGCCTGGCTAGTTTGCAAGCTCGTCTGCGAGGTTGCCAAACAAACCTCGCCAAATGTATTGCCATTCAACATCAGAGTTATACAGTTTGGGCTCTTAAGACGTTGTTACCACCAAGCTAAGCCACGCCTACCAACTTTGCTTTGAACACCTGTCTACACACATACAAGTGGAGCAAAGAGCCCGGTCTCCGTGGAAGATTTCCGCACAGGATGGGCGACGTCGTGAATGACGCTATACAAGGGATTTCACATCTGGTGTGATGATACTACTAGCACAGGAATAAAAACGAAATAAGACTGCATTCAGCACAACGACTCACGTCAGCTACAGTTGCTTCCGTCATGTTTCCTTCTGTTCCAAGATAGCACTTAAGACAGGCTAAAAACGGCGCATTCGATAACAGCAGTGTTAATAGCCCTGAAACTAAGATCTCCAATGTCTTCAATGTTTAAATGTCATTCCTTCAGAGGTAAGCAGTTTACCCTAAAAAATGTGTCAGTCGCTTGTCAAAAACACACATTCATCCGCATAGAAAACTCAATGAAGTCTCACCAATGCGACATGTCCAACTGAGTGAACATATCAAACTGCCGTGGTGAATGGTGTCAACCCACACTCACATGAACCCCATCTCCGCCAGGGTTGTCACTGCTTGAACGAATGCATGCGCAAGGTTCGGGCGAAGAGGGAGTTGGTGGAGGGGGGGGGGGGTATCTGTCATTGCTCCACACATGATCTTTCCTTGTCTTTCCCGCTCTGTTTTCCTCTTGTCGCCTCTACCGTTGGTCTTTGGTCTTTGCCGTTCCCATTGGTCCTTCTAGTTTCTTTCCCATTGTACCTATAGAAGACGCTATCGTTGTCACAGGAGACCTAAACGGCTACGTTGGCGCAAAAAAAGAAGGATATAGATGTCACGGAGGCTTTGAGTATGAGGCATGGAACGAAGATGGCGAGCGCATCTTAGAATATGCTGATTCTCACAACCTTGCTATTATGAATACGAAGCTCTGTGGGCGTCCTTCCCATCTCGTCTTCTTCTACACTGGCAACGCGAAACTCACGTTGTTCCACGATATCGCGATCAAAAGCTAGTTGCCAACGCGAAAGTTGTACCGTACGAGATCGTGGCCAACCGACATCGTCCGCTTATCTGCACCATGAAGGTCATACCGGCAAAGAGGATGAACGGCGAACGATGCAAACCTGCCCGAATCAAGATTGACGTTGAAGTTGGAAGAGAGCGAAGAAACTGTTACTGCCTGCATAAAGTTGTCACCGGTAACTATCGACGAGACCTGAGAGAGCGCAAAGCGAGCGATCATGGAAGTAGCATGTCCCGAACTCTGCACGACCAAACCAGGTCGGCGGAGAGTTGACAGACGAGCATGGCTACGGACGGATGAAGTGAAAATTAAGGTGCGCGTGAAGAAACATCTGTGCTACACATCCCATAAAACGGCTGGCAACTGGTGGCAGTACTTAGAAGAGCGAAGAAGACCGTGGCCGTCCTGAAGGCTGCACACTACGACAACATTAGCAAGCAGCTAAAGGCAAAAAATGCCGGCGAACGCCTCATCTACCGGCTTGTGAGATCTCGCCAGCGGCTAATTGAAGAGGTCGAAGTTCTACGGAGTCAACGACGGATGCGATTATCTTCTAGACCGCAAGAAGGCGATGGAACGGTGGTGCGACCACTTCAAGAAAATCCCAACAGAACTCTGATGTTAAATGGCAATACATTTGGCAAGAGAATGTGTTTGGCAAGACAGTTTACGGGATAAAATTCTGCTTGGCGATACATTTCACGGGAGAATGAGTGAAGAGCCTGTTTGGCAATACAAATGACAAGAGATTCTGTTGGCAAGACAGTTTACGGGTGTTTGGCGATACAAATGGCAAGAGAATGTGTTTGGCGATACATTTTACCGGTTAATATGTTCATTTCGTTCTTAGCGGGTGATTCAATCATCATCGGTGTCTACTCGGATGGCGCAGTTGGCAAGGCAGCGGACTCTCAATATGAAAACCACGGTACGATTCCCGGTGTTATCAAAGTTTTTGCGCGTTCAAGTTTGTTTGGCGATACAAAAGGCAAGGTTTGCATGGCGATACATTTTACGGGACTTTTTGTTTGGCAATGCATTTTACGGGACTTCTTGTTTGGCAATACATTTTACGGGGTTCATTTGCCTGGCTAGTTTGCAAGCTCGTCTGCAAGGTTGCCAAATGGACCTCGCCAAATGTATTGCCATTCAACATCAGAGAAGAATTCAGGCATTCACTTATCTCACTACTACCACCAGGAGCCAGATGCATACCTCTCCCCGAGCATCCCCACCGGGGACGGGGATGAGATGAGACTAGGCGAATGAGTAAAATCATCGCTCCAACGCAAATTAGTGGGCAAGTTCCTTCAAGAGGGCATCCCTGGAGATATGCATACGAGTTTTCCCCGACCATCCCCGGCCGTGGATACTTCCCGGGCGAGGATGGTTGGGGATCGGGGATGGCCGGGGAGAGATATGCATACGGCTCCAGGTCCTATCCAGCCAATCGGCATGGACGAAACCATGGCTGCGCTGAAGCGGATAAGAACAGGGAAAGCGACGGGTCCTGCTGACGTAGTGATGAAACTAGGAAAGTCAAGACACTGGAGTGCAGCTGAATGGCTAACGGCATTTTCAAGCAGAGATCGCAGAGAAGAAGACTCCCGTGGATTGGCAGACGAGCGGCTTCAAAAGATCAGAAGAGCGGACCCCTCTACTGAGCGGGACGAACGTTAAAGAAAAAGATGATCACGTACTTGTCATCAAGGTGCTTCTCATTCTAAACTGTAGCAATGAACCTCACCTTGCAGAGGACTACTTGTGATGGCATGTTTTCTTGTATAAGATATGCATACACGTTTCCATTCTTGTGTTGATGTCGGTGCTTCTTCAGTCAGGATCGCATGCGGGTCTTCGCACTCTATAGGGCAATTTATACTGGATGCGTGCGACTGACGCGCGTGCGACTATATGATGAAGAATAGGGGCTAGTCGCATCGCAGTCGCATGGCAGTCGCACACGCTTGCGGCCTCGCGACGGCCGCGCTCTCTTTTCGTTGAGAATTTCATGCCGCGTTGACCGGTCTTCTTCGAAAATCTTTCGCAATGGATGCGTGCGCCTGGTAGTCGCACGCAAGTCGCATCCAGTATAAATTGCCCTTATTGCTCTAACCAGTCTGGCCGTCCGGCTGACGCCGGACTTCCAGACTTCTGCTAATGCTCGCTTTGCTCGCATACTTCACATTGAATGCAAAGAAAACCCTGAAAACCTTTTGCGTGATACCTATATCTCCCTCAGATAGTTTCAACGCTCTCCTGAACCTCCCTCAAATCCGCCAGGCCTTCTCTCATCTCCACAAAGTGACGCTCTTTGTAGGACCTGGTGGCTGTGAGCATTTGGATGTAACCGATTCAGTGCAAATGATCACTAGGAATTATCTATGTTTAGCTGGCTGTTGTGGTAGCTGAGTGATAAGAGTCTACTGCTGCAGGTAAACAGAATGAAGCGGGTAGCTCATTCAGACACGAATGGTGAAGTCGCGATTTTCCCCCTTTTTTTACCGCAACTTGTAGTGATTCTTGAAAGGACAGAACACCAGTAATCGTATTTGTTTATCGTTTAAACCACTAACAAAACCCACTTGTGGGGCCGAGGAGCGCCCTTGGATCCGTCCGGTGCGAAAAGGCAGTCACTCCTCGTCCCCACCAAGTTTTTATATCGTTCGTTCGATCAGTTAAGAATGCAACAATAACATAGCATAATGACAACATTATCTATCATATCCATCACAATCGATAAAGTCGCGATCTTCAGTCGTCGACAAATGGAAAGGACAGAGAGTGGGGAAGGGGATGATGAGCAAGTAGGTGCAGGGGAGGAAGAAAAGCATGTAGGAGAGAAAGCCGCGATGGATATTCGCGTAGGATTGGACCCGTATGTGTGCATTCCTTCGTTTTTCCAAGGGATTCCACACCTCTGATATCCCGGCACACCATTTCACACCATGAAACCCACTTCAAAACGTCTTCCCACTCTGGGCGCCGGCGTAGCCTTATCACAGCGGTGGAACCGTTTCCCCCCACTCTGGGCGCCGGCGTACCCTTATCACAGCGGTAGACCCGGCTCTCCCCATTTTGGGCGCTGACGTAGCCTTATCACAGCGGCGGACCCGGCTCCCCCCACTTCGGGCGCCGGCATACCCTTATCACAACTGTGGACCCGTCTCCCCCCACTCTGGGCGCCGGCATATCCCCTTATCACAGTGGTAGACCCGCTGAGGAACGGTAAACCACTTGGGGATATGATTGGTGTACGACAGCCGCCCTACTGATCCTTCAATCTAGGATGAATGAATTTCGTGACACACAGACACGCACACACACACTTACACACTTACACACAGAATAAGCCCGTTATTATTAGTCATGATTACCGCGAGCGTATACGAAGTACCGCCAGGGAATAATCACGAAAATTTCAGATACAGAGAGAATTTCACACTATCTCCTCACACATTTTGCGAACATGTAACGAGCTGGCATGGCAGAAATTGTACGAAAGCTGAACGCGATGAACGGTCACAACGACAACGTCGCTGTCAAGCATACCAGATGCATAGATGAAGTCGAAAACCTCTTGTATTGGGAAAATGAACGGAATATTTCGTTGTTGATGTCATTTTGGGTCCACGAATCTCTGTTCTCCGCATTTCAAGCCGAGATCATATCTTTTGAGTGAATTCTCAGTAACATCTTTCGCAGTGCATCAACACCAAGTTTTTCGTATTACTTTATTTTCTCATGCGTTAATAAAAGTTGAAAACTTGAAAAGCTTTATTCAGAGAGTATAATAAATATCTGTCATTTTCTCACTTGGAGTTTACCATGGCATTGGACTGCTTGCCAACCTTCCTTTATTATATCTTTTCTTGTCCTTTCCTTTCTTGTTCGCTGCCTTTGCTGGCTTGGCAACTATATTACTTTTTGTGACAGTGGTTTCCTTAGACATAGTGGCGGTTATGCTGGGCTGCTCTATACTTCTACTTCTTTTTAGTAATTCATTACTTTGACTTGTTGAAACAATTCCGCCTCTGGTCGTATGTTCTGCACTTTTGTTTTTCGTCATTCTTCCGGTCGCCTCTGCAGATTTCCCTTTCCGAAATCTTTGATTGCTTTTACTAAGAGTTTTAGTTCTCGCTGTCTTGACCGTAGGCTGCATTGGCTCTCGACTCAGTGTTAATATTGCCGTTTTTGTGTTGGCAGTTCCAACAGCGCTTTCTTTGCTTTGTGTTTTTAGCAGTGCCCCTCGGCTCACAGATTCATTTGTATTCGTGTTTGTTCCAGTTGTATCCGTGATCAACTGTGGTGGAAGCATGACTGACTGCGAATTCCTCTTTGCGTTCAAACGAGGTGCTCCAGCGGCTATTCTGGATTTGACGTTTGGATGCCCACCTCCTCGTACTCTCGACACCAAGCAAAAAATAAGCACTGGAACCACTAGGCAAAGCAGAACTCCAGTAGCACCCGCAAGCACTCCGTAGGCGATGCTGGAAATACGGTTGTGAATGGTTCGGATCCAGCTAATGAGGATGATCTATTGAAGGATGCTTCGGTATAACTATGTGTGTAAATGGGTATCAACAACGATCACAGTCTCTATTTTTCTTTAAGATTCAATCATTTTTGATCGGAAAACGTTTTCTAATTGTAGCAATCGTGAAATTTTGGCACTATGGTTTTTTGCCGCTGAGCCCCACTTCTACTTACAGTGGACGTCGATGGCGGTGACCCGTTTGCGGCCTCGAAAAGCACGCGGCGCGACCGCGCCGCTCGACCAGGAATCCTCTCCGGGACATCAAATTATGGGGTTTTCTTGATAGTCAGTTAGTTTTCTTATTAGTCACCATCAAATATGATTGACAACTATCAAGTAAACCCAGAATCGCCCCCGCGGCGATGATTCTATCGTGAGCGGCGCTGTCGCGCAGCGTGCTTTTCGAGGCCGCAAACGGGTCACCGTCATCGACGCCCACTGTACACTAGACCCCAGCCTCCCCTACCCCGCCTGCGACCACAACTGGTACAATGCTAGATAATACATGTGCTGTCATTCGACAAAACGCAAACAACTCACAGTTTAGTCTTTTGTTTATGTCCATCTTGCCTCGCTTTGGGTATTTTTCCCCTCTCACTTTTACTTGACTGGTTGGATTTTCTGTTACCTTTAGGACGGCGTGTAGAAGGTCCTGAATTTTGATCCATAAACGTTTACATGTGTTGACCGAATGAAAATTTAACACCTATCGCCACTGAAGATTGGAACGATCGCTTTTTTTAAACTAAAGTCTCCCTCAACGGTAAAAGTCTGAAATTTCTTCTTCAAGGCTGCAGATGTGAAGCAATGCCCATTCTGATGAGTTGATGGGCGTACGTATCGGACGGAACCTACATTGTGCTCATTCTCGAAGAATTGCGTGAGTCTCATCAGAGTCACAGGTGATAATGCGAACTCGAGTCGGATGATGTATTTTCCCAACCCATCAGAACAGAATTTTAGCCATTTTTTCCCCTTTCTTCATCAGAACATCCTCACACATGTTACCAAGTATCTAGCTAGCCTTAACCTTAGCGTGGAACTCATATTAGCACAAGATAAAAAAACACAATAACGACTCGGGAGAGAAAGGGTCAAGGATTAATTGATTACTTATCCATGAAAATCTTGCCGCTTTTTCCGGACGAGTGCACTAGGGTAAGCATGGGAGAGCGAAAAAATTCAAAGATTGTCGGTCTTTGCTGTTTTTCTTTCCACTGAAGTCTAGGAGATCAAGCTTACGCCGGGAATTCGCACTAGATCGACGATGGCGAAAGAAAGATCAGCGTGTGCCCCTGAATGGTGCTCCAGTAACGTTCTTAGGTCGTGGTTACCTCTTTAATATTATTATGATTCCTTCAGATCAGCCCTCATCGGACTTTGTTCTCTATGTTAACCAGGAAATTGTTTGGAAATCGCATGAACTAACAAGGTGTCGGTGTTGTAAAGGGTTGGGCCATTCCTGTACGGTTTCGTTGTTCATTCTATTGATAAATTTACTGTGCTTTCCGGCGTTTTATTGGTTAGGTCTGCACTTCAACAGTTTTGCACTCTTCTTGTTCAGACAGGTTTTATCTACATATAATTATGGCAGAACTATGGTCCATTCAATAAATAAATAAATAAATAAAAATCAGGTATGTTTGGCAATCCACAACCGCACCGCTTACCCTCAGTCTGTGAATCTACAGTACCAACGCTAGGAACTGCAAAATTTCGCGGGATTCGCAGGATTCGCGAGAATCGCGAGAATTTCGTATAACTTTCCTNTAGAACACTCAGGAGAGGAGGTGATGTGGGCAGAATGACATGAGTGGTATAGTAGTCGCTACTGAGGCCGGACCTTTAGTACTTTCCCACTGTATTTAGGCGACAGAGGACAATTAAAAGAAAGACCTTCTCCATCTGTCGACCCGTCTCCAGGCGTCTCCCCCGCTTTTGGACGCCGCCGCATCCTTATCACACCGTTAGACCCGTCTCCAGGCATTTCCCCGCTTTTTGACGCCGGCGCCCCTTATCACACCTTTAGACCCGTCTCCAGGCATTTCCTCGCTTTTTGACGCCGGCGCCCCTTATCACACCTTTAGACCCGTTTCTAGGTATATACTCGCTTTTAGTCGTCGGCGCACCGTTGCCGCAAAACTGTACCCTTTGCATAGCATTATCACCCCTTCTGAGCGCCGGCTCAGCCCTACAGCGCCACCCCTCATCCGTGTCCTTCATCGCCTTACTGGCACCTCGTCTTCGACATAAAGAGATCCCATCCATCTCTTCCCTTTTATACTGTCTGGGCTTATCTCATTCATTCCAACTGTGGTAAACACAACAGTCGGTCCTTAACATGCCTGAACATGACAAAAGTGGCCCAAAACACCTGTAAATTAAGGTAAAAATCAAAATTTGCAACCTTTTCGTACATAACTCGACGCGCTGAACACGATAGTGTAGGCATTTTCCGTTTTTGTTGGCTGGTTCTCGTGTACAGACTCACATACACACACACATGAATTGCCAATTAATAGATAGTAGATTATTTTGGAGATATCGCAGCGGTGCGGGCAAGACTAGGAAGTGTCTCATCTATGGAGCAGTAGTATCTATTCGTTGTTAAAAATATGTATATACAGGATTTTCTGAATAGTTACTCTTACTTCCTCCTCGACGAAGTAGAGCTCAGAAGTTTTCGCGTCAACTCTTTCGCCGAAGATGTTCTGAACGCCTTTCTGGAGGAGCATCTGGCCGTGATGTTCTTGTCTGTACGTGAGTTTGTTGGTAACTTTGGCCAGGAGCATCACGCTCTTTTAACCTGCTGAAATACACTTCGAGCCTATCCATACGAACAACTTGAAGAGAGGCCTTTGAAGATAGGCTTTTTATAGTCACATTTGGGCGACTAGTTAACAAAACTTCAAATATGCTTCTCAAATGAGCTCACAATTTGGGACGAACAGTGTCGCTATGAAGCAATGCAAGGTCGCCAATGGAGAGTTCCTTACTGTATACCAGGGATATGGGTTACTAACGTAATGAATTAACGCATTAATGCGTAACGGCCATTTTTGGCCTAACGTAACGAATCAACGAAAACCCCAATAATCCGTTGAAATCCAATTCGTCAATGGATCGAACTGTGGCTGGAAATGCACTCTTTTCTCGTCCTTACTTCCATCTATACGCCTTCTTGTACTATAGAGCAGATTACACCTGTACAATACTGCTCCTAATCTTTGCAAAAAGGACGCGACCGACGCGTTTTTGCGTCGCAAAGCGTCGCACGCGCATAGCTCACTACAGAATGGAGCTCTTGCGGTTCTGAAGACACATTCTTACTCACAGCGTTGCGGCGAAGCTACTGATACCACGCATTACCGTATTTGGTTCTCGAGAAATTTCCAGCTATCATGAAGAGGTACTGAGATACTCGGAAAACTGCAGCTATTCCGTTTCCTGAATGTCTCAACACAGCAACTCCTTAAGATAGCTGGAATTTTTCCGAGGACCAAATACGGTGAAGCGAGGTATGATTGGCTTTGCCACAACGCGCTGATTAAGAATCTGTCTTCAGAATCGCAAAAGCTCCATTCCAAAGCGAGTTATGCGTGTGCGACGCATTGCGACGCAAAAACGCGTCGGGCGCGTCTTTTTTTTTTGCAAAGATTAGGAGCAGTATGGTACTCATGACGATTTCGAAGCATGACCTGTACCAAGGCATCCGCAGGACAATGTGCTTCCATGAGCATCTAAATGCGTATGGTCGCTCTTGCAGTGCATGCAATAGGCGCACGATTGATCCACCGGATGCGCGATTATGATGAAAGTGAAGAATCAGTTGAGGTGACAATCGTCCATTCTTCATATAAAGACGCGTACTTCATGGTGAGTCGATAGAGAATTCTATTTAAGCAGTTGACGAGAACATCACTCCACATCGGCAGCCACAGCCAAGCCGCGTTCATCAGGAATCTCTACAAAAAGATCCAGAGATCCCCTTCTTCTCTTTTCGGCAGTTCGATTTGGACAGAACCTCGATGAGTTGGCAACTTTTTAAAGAGTAGGCCGAATATTTTGCGCAAATCCGTCCTTCTCTACTGACCGTTTGAGTATTGGCGGAATGATATCAACACCTCGGCTTTCTCACGCATCAAAATGTTGGCACATAATGAACTTCCCACACCAAAAACTTCCTCTGAGTGCGAGCGTCTGATCTCAACAGTCATCTTGATTGTGTCAGATCTATAATTACAATAGAAAACTTGCAAAAACTGCTTTTCTGCACAATAAGAGACTTGTACGGGGTACTATGAAAAGGCTTGGTGCCTTATCCTCAATACTGTAGCCCTCGCGTTTAGGAGTTCTCTTGGGTCTCTCACTCTCTTGTCATCTTCAGAGTCCTCATTTGTAATTACAACCGAGCATTTTCTAATGAACACTGTGAGACAATGTAATTACACTCATTACCGAACGCATTTCTACCAATTTTTTCAGTGATTTGACTATTGCTAAGTTTACTTTGCTCGTGGAACAGAAAAACATATAATTCCTAAATGTTTTCATCTTTCTATGTTGTGCTCACAAAGTCAGAAACAAAAAGTCAACATTTGCTGCAACTTTTTTTGAAATTGCTGACTACTTGCTTTGAAAATTAGTAGGAGGACTTACGAGCTTGCTAAGAGTTATGGAAATTGTCAAAATGTCCATAAAACCTTCTTCCAACAAATTAATGAACTAACGCATTAACGCGTAACTGCCATTTTCGACCTAACGTGACGAATTAACGGATTAACGAAATTTGAAATTTTTTTCCAACGCACATCCATGCTGTATACCTTGTTTTCATTATCGTATCCAGCCTTGTACGCCGCCGTGTTCGATGTGGTGTTTGTTCCGGCTTTCACGGTCGTTGTTCTCGAAGCTGCTCCGAACTGGCCGGCAAAACTATCTGTGACAAAAGTTAGAAATGATGGCAATTTGAGGATGATGTCAACCCAGGTTATTGGATGTTTCCCGTGGATGAGATGACAAAAAGTGGACTGTATCCAGTCGAATCATTTATGCCAGTGTTGTAGGCAAAAACGATGGGCTGCAGTAAATTCGACCACAAGTCTTTCGCCTCGGCACAGTAAATAATGAGCGAGTCAGTTATAACCTTCACCATTCTTTCCACTTGACCACTGGCCTTGCGGTTGTAGCTGGTGGTGAGGTTATTCGCAATGCCCAGTGCCTGAGCAATTTGAGTAAACAGCTCGCTTGTGTACAGTCCATAAAAAAATCGGCGGACTCCAGTTCGGCGGGAAAGGGGCGCGCGGCGCGGTCGCCATCCGATCGGCCCTGAGATCCTGAGATTCTATGGAAAAACGGGTGATCTACGATATCGACCGAATCGGCGCCACGCCCAGCAGGAGTCCGCCGATTTTTTTTTATAGACTATAGTTGGAACCTCTGTCACTAACAATTTCATTAGGAATCCCGTGTTTTGACATCACTGATCAGCGCCTTACTGAAAAGGCTTGCTTTTTGGTTAATTAAGGGGGTACAGATTATGTATTTGCTAAAGGCGCAGACAGTAATATTATATAACAGTAATATATTTGTTGCCATAAATGCATTAAGGCAGCGGACCAATGATGTCAGTGTGGATCCTCTCAAACGGTCTTTGAGGAATCCGGAATACTCCTCAAGCTTCACGGATGATATTACCGGCAGGTTTTCATTTTTTGACAGGGTGAACAGATTTCTACATACAGCGCCATGTCGCTATACATATTCGGCTAGGAGTATTTCGCTGAAATGTTCTCATAAGTCTTTCGAATTCTTGGATGCAATCCTAGAAGTGGATTTTCATAGAAAAGTGCCATAATGACACGCTGTTGCTCAGTCTTTGGTATCCTTTCATCTGATTGCTTGGCTTCGCCCACACCAGCTCGTAGGCTCGACAAGTCTACGCTAAATCCTTGCTGTTTAACAGAAAGAACCTTCGGATCTCAAGCTTTTTGGAAAGCTCTTTTTTCGAAGCCGATTAAAGGCTATACGTACATCTTCAGAGGTGGGGCGGCGCCGCACAGCAGAAGGGCGGTAATCCGCAAAGTACTCAGACATTCGCTCGGGAGTCCCGCCTGACAAAATTATGTATCCCGCTCGAGGGTGAGCGGGAGTCATTGAAAACAGCTAGTTTTTGTCCCGCAACATCCCGATTTTGTCCCGAAAACTGCGGCGGGAGACCGGATTTTTTTTCCCGAAAATGACACCAGTATCATGGTGCGGGAACCGGATTTTGTCCCGAAACTGAAAAAAAAATCGAAAGGAAACAAAAATGCACAGTGACCGCAATGCGTATGCGGTCCGTGGGCGGACGCCGGCCGCTACCAGCGGATTTCGCATCCTCGTCACGGCCGAACGCGACGGCCTCCCACGCATCTCGCCTGGTCTCCACACTGGGCCGCGGTCTCAACCGGGCCTCAGTAGGCCAGACGAGTCCCGTAGGAGAAGAGTAGACTGAAGCCTACCTGCAGAGTGAAGCCCTTATATACCCCTCACTTGATAAGGGTTACCACGTGGCAATAACAAACCCGCACCATTCTCCGGTTAATCCCGCAATAAAACCAAAATGACGTCTCCCGCCGGAGCACCTGATTTTGTCCCGAAAGTGATAAGAAAGCTTTTTGTCAGGCGGGACTCCCGAGCGAATGGCTGAGTAAGAATGATTGACCGCCACTCTAAATGCTATGTTTACCAGCACAGCCCTTATTCGTATTAATTTTGCTGAAACACATAGACGGGAAGATTGCAAGTCTTACTTTTTATCAGTAAAAACCTGAAACCAACGTGACGTAGAAAAAATCTTGTACACATTCTTTTCCCTAAGCTTAGGGGGGAGGGCGAAGAAAAAAATCATTCTTCTGTCGCCATGTACCTCACCATCACCGTGGATCCTCTCTTTTGTCAAGGCAAAGGCAAGCCTTAGAGAACATTTTTAGATCCGCTCCATATATTTCACTCACTTCGTTAATCTATACCCTTCCCTAAAGTTGTGCACGGCAGTGTGTGTATACTCAACCAGAAGCGTGGAGAAAAAATTCATTCACCTGTCCCATGTATCTCGCCCACCTCGCAGACTCACTCTGTTGTCTGAGCTTCGGCAAAAAGGCGGAGGAAAAAATTCTCTCGCTCCCATTTATCACATACACACACCATGGATTTCTCAGGAGGCTTGATAGTCGCTTGCAGCGTTATTAAGGAATAGAATTTTTCTGTAATTGTACAAAAACCACTCTTCTGGAGTAATATCGATACAGGATCAGTAGAATTTCGTGCACAGAGTCTTGCGCCCCACAGGAATTCTACATGGGGCCACTAGTGTGGATGTAAATAAATAAAATGTTTGGAACAGTATTGATCCTTTATGGAGTCTGGACATTCTTCCGAAGCACACAGTCGTTACAGGGAAAATGCTGCTCGACGTTTCTTCCGTCTTCATCGGAGAGGGCCTCAAAGTAATTAAGTGCTGTCCCATTTCTTACCTGGCTACCTGGAGGAAACAGTGCTGCTGCATAACGAAGGGACGCTCTCGTGCCGGAGGACCTATTTCCCAGGTCACATTGATGACGCGGGTCAATAGGGTCAAATGCGCACCACTCAGCTATCTTATCGCTCACAGAACTTGTCGTCTTCTCTAACGTATAACATTGAATATGTGGATGCAGTACATCTACCCCCACTGTTCAAAAACCTGCGATCCAGCTCAGTTTGGAGGTAAGCTTATTGCGATTTTTGATTATTATTGCTTCAGTTCTCCTTGATTCTATAGCAAAATAGATTCAGAGCAGACTGACCTCAACTGGAGGTTCATGTCTACTGGTAACCAGTACGTCTACTGCATTGTGGAGAAGCAGACCGGCTACTCACCATTTGTCCTTCAAAACAAGCTTCTTGTGTTCGACCTGTGGAGCGGAACTCGCTGGTTAGTTGATGAATTTCTTCCCGTGTCTGTGGTTTTTGCTCTACCTCAGCTGTTTTTATTTCA
The DNA here is from genome assembly GCA_000688135.1 of Ancylostoma ceylanicum. NCBI lineage: Eukaryota > Metazoa > Nematoda > Chromadorea > Rhabditida > Ancylostomatidae > Ancylostoma > Ancylostoma ceylanicum. The sequence continues at coordinate 295,543 of JARK01001547.1, forward strand.
GTTACTATAGTAGCTCTACCTCTCCGGATCTTGCGGAATTCTATGAGACTGGAGAAAACCGTGGGATAGCCGTGATGGATGATGGAAGTGACATTTCTGTGAGTTTAGTAAATTTTCTGCATCTTTGACTTCTTCTGTTCTTTCGTCATCCTCTTGAACATATTTGATGTCATTGGATCGCTAGCCAAAGTATCTCACTTTCTTAATTTCTATTTTTGGCTGTTTAGTGATTGCATTTGAGGTAAATCTGAAAAGTTTGCATGAGAATGGCAATCAAATGAGGCCAGTCGAGCATAGGCGGAATCCTATTTTGTGGCTTAGTAGCATCGAAGCTCAGCACAGTTGCTCTGATCTCTCTCCGCTTTCCAGTCTTCTCCTGGAAATAACCCTTGTTCATGTTCTCGACATAGCCTTGTAGGGCTACTCCAACTGTGATCAGGACTGGGATTCATAAAACATTACCGAGCAAACAATGGTTAGCGAGATTGGTCACCCTATAGAATATGTAACCTTAAGAGACGCACGACGCAAAAATTGGTTTGCTAGGTTTTGTTTTGGCTACACGTTCATGAATCTTAGCCTAGGACGCTTTTCTGGACCGAAAGTTGGCCACTACGGCCCCACACCACAGCCCTTATGAACGATAATATTTATGAGTTCTTCCAACAAGTAAACTCAAATCCAGTCCCTAAACATCGCTTAGGAGAATGAGCTTTCTTCATCCTAACCTTCTCATTCGGTGCATTTTGCTTCTTGATGTTAGTATTATATTTTCTACAAAAAAAAAAAAAAAAATGTCTCTATTTTCGAATACTGGCAATTCTAGCACATCTCCCCGGGCTACCCATTCGTCATTGATAATGAGCTATCGAGAAATAATGAGTGCTACAGAGAATGAGCATCTCGATACCCTAGGATACACACCAGCGGGTATGCATCTCTATGTATCTCATGCGTAGGAGTCCGCTCGTAGGCTCGCTGGCCGCTGTGAAAATATGCTAAGGGAAGGTGATGTTGGAGTTTGGGTATCTCAAAGAAGCATGACCATCTCTTCACAGTCTACATCTCTTTTTCTACATATGTTTCCCTTTCATCCTGTCAAATGTGTTAATGACTGGAAATAAATATTAAATAAGGGTACTGCTCGAAATAGTCATAAGCAATGGGATGTTTAATAAGGCTAGGATTCATGAACGGATAATCGGGCAAAAGCTGGCTAGCAAACCAACCTTCGCTTCATGCGTCTTCTAACACTGCGTACTCTATACGACAACCAATCACGCTAACCACCATTGGCCTGCTTGGTTACGGTTTCATGGATCCCAGCTCAGCATAGGCTATTTGAGAGTGTGATCTCGAGTAATAGTGTTGCTGGAACGTAAATCTACCACTCATAGCTAGGTTCGCACATGAGTACGATATCCTAAATCTGCACGGGAAAAGTAGATGTAACATGTTGTAAAGAATTGCTCAGGAAGTTTTGGCAAAGGGTCCAGATCAACTGTGCAAACTGCTTTTGATGGTACACACTGCATTGTGAGTGGATACTTCACCTAAGGGTCCTTCTCATGCTGGCGAAATGCTGTAAAAGGCACTATTCCCCATTAGGGCTCCCAAAATCCCCCTATATAAATTTTCAAAAAAAATTCTTCACCGAATCTTTGTATAGGGATCGGGTGGAGGTGGGGGTATTTGAGGTGCTGAACACGAATATCATATCTATTTTATGCCGCAACCACATTTTCGAACGGTTACGGTGGGTATACTGTAGATACGGTGTCCCATGGAGTCTTCTCAAATTTTGCATACATGGGTTATTTTAGGAGCCGATTCCGGTTATCTACATTATTCTGTATGCCATCTTTGTATTCTCCTTGCAACTTGCATTTCCTTTAAATTTCCGACCGTATACCTACCGTACCCCTGGAAAAATTGAGTTAACGTATAAAATGGATGCGATATTCGTGATGAACACCCCAAATACCCCCCCCCCTGGACAAAATTTGAGAGGATTCTGTGAGGTACAGCGTCTACATAGTACCTACAGGGACCCGACAAAAATGGAATTGAGGTAGAAAATAAGTACGATATTCTGTTCAGCACCGCAAATAACCAAACGCCCCTATACAAAGTTTCAGCAAAGAAAAAAAAAAGAAAATTTTTGGGTCCATATGGAATACTTTTAAGCAAAATAAGGGAAAATTCCGGATTGTTTATCTTTATTTCCACTCTTGCTTAATTGCAAACAGTGCTACAGCTCATGCTGTAATAATTTTTAACTTTTACTTCCATTGAAATGTTCTGATAGGCCTCCAAGGTTTCCAGGTGGAAGACTATATTCGAGCCTCATGTTTCGGCATTTCGGAGACCCGCAAAGGTCTCTGAGCATAACCTAACGCCCAACTCGCCAAGCATCTCAGCACCTCGGTCCACCTCTATATAGTTAAAAGTGCCAGAAGCAAAAAGCTTGCATTCCTTAGGATCAGTTCACTGTTTAGCCAACCGCGAGCGCTGGTATTACTATACTATTTGGGGTTTCCACGCTTTTGAATGCGGCTAAAGTGCTGGAGCGCAAGGCTCAGCTGAGGTCTTCCACATGAAAAGATCGGAGACTCATCACTACAAAACAGAGTTTCACAGCTGTTTCCAGGATATTCATTGGAATTTCTTCGTTTTTCAGTTCCATCCAGTTACCATTGACCATGAGCGATGCAGTGTTAAAATTGGACAATCACAGCTGACGTTAGGAAAGTCTCCAAGCGCCACTGGAATCCACCGTGGTAGTTTTGGTTTCAGCACCCGGTAAGCATAGAGAAGTTAAGATTTGTAGATAATTGTGATGTTCCCAGAGGATCAAATGAAATTAATGCTTATAGCAGTGCCAACGGAGTGACCATGGTAATTCCCTTCGAAGGTGGAATTAGTGTGATCGAGATGGATGAGAAGTGCAATGTGAAAAAGACAGGTAATATCATTTCCGTGACATGATTTGCTTTCTTCATAGAAGGGCGGATCGAGTGCTGATTTGACTGAGTAACGAATGTTTTTCAGATATTGAGTGCGACAGCGGGCCTTGGTCGCGAAGCGAGCCATGGCAGGAAAATCGAACGCTCTACTGCTTCCATTCTGTGGCTGATGAATTCGAAGAGGACGAGTTTTCCGGGCTTATCATTTCTGCAAATCTGGACACTGCTCAGGTAACCTCCTCAATTTCTAGCACTCTCATGGGAGATTTCATATAGAGAATTCTTTTTGCAGATCTCTTGGGTTTCACCTACTGCAGACCACCCGAAGTCGTTCTTTGATGATCCCAACCACCCTGTCTGTCTCGTACGAACCGTTCATCGAAATGGCAGGTTATGGGTGACGACAGAGAAGGCCATTGAGAATTCCGTCAAAATATACGTGAAGGATGACGACCGGTGAGGCAAAATACACTGACTTTCTGTGAAAAATGAAATTGAAGCATTCTCTCCCTTTGCAGGTGGCACGAATTGCAAAAACACATTACGGATACGATGTTTCTCGTGGATGTTCGAGAAGACGGCAATGCGCTTGTGCTCAACGTGGAAAAGCATCCTGAGGGACATTTTCAGGAAGACTACGTCTCATTTGCAGTTATGAATAGATGGTGAGTGAGAGGCTTCCATTAGAAGACACTATGTATAGTTACAGACCACTGATTGACTAAAGCTACCAAAAAGATGGACTTAGGAAATTCGAGCGCATTTCGATATGAAAATAGTAATTGGGCTGTAGTGTAAATGTAAAGTATTGAAACATAATTTACCGAGATCCCGAATTTACCTTCTCGCAGCTGTAAGAATGCTGTACTTCGAAGTAAGGAAGCAGAACTCATGGTGAGGGGGCTATATTCCGCGTTCATCAACTCCTTTCACGACTGCATTTTTCAAAAGATTGCTACTTTGGAACAGTAGAATAGAGAAAAACACGTAAAATACGTACGTAATGGGAAAGAGGTAACGGGGAATATCCGTTAAATAGGGTGCTCGTGTTTTTCTGCCACTGCATATAAATCACACTAATTTCTCACGTGTTTTATTACCTACGTTTAGCTATTCCTAAAAAAACCCAAGAGGAAGCTTGTGAGGCGTTTACTGGGGATCGAGTAATTACCGGTCAGTTTTATAATTTTAGGCAATAAATCAGAAATCGATTCAAAAAGGGAAAGCTCTACATTCCTCTTCACTTTTTTCATGGCCGTTATCTCTTTTTCGAACTCTTGAATTTTATATGTGATTTCGAAAATATTAAATACATTATTTGGTTTTCATTGAGCTTATGTGTGCTAATGAATTGCTTTCCTTAATTTGAGGGATTCAAATTTTTGCTTTTCCGTCAAAAGTTGCCATGAAGGGGTTCCTTTTCAGCCAATGCGCTCAATACTGCTATTGTGGGTAGGTTTCAAGAGCATTTTGAAACATTTTTGGAACCTTTACACCTTTATAGATAAATATTATATTACCCACAAAAACATTTACTCAGAAGAAAATCCAATTTATTTTGGAAGGCTGAAAAAATGACATCTCAGAAATGTGTCTTTCTTTACACTCAAGTGGTAAACTTGTGCACTAGGATAAGGGCAGGACTCACTCTTTTGGCCAAAATTTTTTTTCAGTGGAGTTCCATCACTGCGGTCAATAGCGAGAAAGGAAGCATTGCGGTGTTACGAGAGCCTTCGTCACGATCGGCACTTGTGCAGGATCATCGGTCTCAATCACTCCTAACTATCAAGAAGATCGGAGGGCCTTCAAGCCGACTGTCGTCTTCATCAGTCTAGGCCCTCACGCATGTAAAGTATAGGAAATATAGACTAGATTCAACTAACGTTTCCCCGCCATCGATGAGTTGTCGAGACATCATTGTACATATTTGTTATTTTTCTTCATTCTTATGTTGTAAATATTTTGTGTATTTATGCTGGTACTCCAAGTCTGGCATTATTTATTATTACCACTGGTATTTACACAATTGTATGCGTGTTGATTCAGTATCAAACAAAGCGATAATAAATGATACGAACTTGATATATGTATGGATGCACATAAAATACCCGAAGAAAGCACGATTAACTGATGAGCACAGACATACACTATGGTTATTGTATTCGACACGATTTCCTGAAAGAAGGCTTCCTGTGCAGGAGGTTTGGAGACCTCTCTTCTGACTGCGGCCTTCGTGGTTTCACACGCTGTTTTTCGCTTCCGTCGTCGATACAGACGTCTTTTTCAGCTCTGATCTCCGCCAAGAAAGGCCGTGCAGCGAGCAGAGCGATAGCGAGGCAGTGGCGGAGCAGGTTCTGAAGCGGGAAGAGTGCAATCACACATAATTTTACAAGTGTATGTACAAATTAACACACTTCTGGCACTAATTACATCTTTCTGACTAAGAAAAGCCCGAAAAATTTTTGAGATTACCGCCTCAGAATAATCTCCACTGGCTGCTAGCCAGAATAATAAACGCGATTCCGTGCAAGACTGCCGAAAAGACCCGTTTTCGAAGCCCACTTCTTGGGGAGCCTGTGGGCGGGCCAGGGCTAAATTACGGGGTTTCTGCATCATGTACTCTCTGGCTTGTCACATATGTATGAAAGAAGCGCAGTTACTATTCTGATACGAAGTGGATTAGAACTCTCATGAGGAGAAAGGATTTCCTCGGAAGGTGCGCCCTCGGGAGAGAACTATATAGTGGGAAGATGCCGTGCCCCCCCCCCCTTCCCTGCTCCCCAAAGATGGGGTTTGAACATGGGTTTTTTCGACAGTTTTGCACGGAATCACATGTACTGTTCTAATCAACACTCATTGGAGATTCTTCAGATGCGAAAATCTCAAAAACGGTTCTGAGATAAGACGGTGCCTTTAATATTGCCCAAGGGGATATACTAGTTTAAAGGGCTCATCACAAAAGTCACACTGCACCGCAACACCATTCTTGTAGAATTATGCAGTATTATGGCAAGAAATATGAAGAATGTATCACTTTTGTCACAAAAATATCAGTGGAATGATAAGCATATGGAAAAGGTCGTGATCGGGTTATCAAATATCCTCGTTTGGTGCAGTCTCGGTGATATTTCTCCCAAGATTTTTGAGACAAAGCTTGCTGAATATTGCTCACGTTGTCATAACTTGCAAGGAAATGCGCACTTTTGAATAGTGAGATACAGGAACGCTCCCACGCAGCAATTGATACGCATCAGAACCAATGTACCGAATGGGAACGATCCAAACCGCTACACCCTTCAAGGGGTATAGAGGCAGCCATTAGTCTTTGCAGACTTTCGCCACTGTCGCTCAGGAAAAATACACCCACTTTTGAGGACCATGGTGGGTGGGTCGGCCACACTATTCTTGAGGACATTCATGGGCCCCCATAGGTATTGGTAGCTGCATTTCCCAGTCCATAAAATTCTAAGGCTCTAGTTACGTCATCACACGAAGGCAGGGCGAGCTTGAACAGGAGAGCAACCAACCCTCCCCCCACTTCTCTCTTTCTCTACTCCGACCTCCATGCAACTCCAAACTTGGGTATTTCCCATCAGACTTTTGACCCTACACGAAGGGAACGCCATCTGATAGCTGAATTAAGTGGAGTTCTTAGACGACAATTTTGTACAATCCAACCTCTCCCACCCTAAGAACCCGCATAGCAGGAATTTCAAGCTTACAACGGAAAGATAATTGGTCAGTGTGGCCATTCAAAAAGAGCTCAGTGGCGGACGCAGAAAGTGGGCGGATGGGG
>JARK01001547.1:302438-313270 GCA_000688135.1 Ancylostoma ceylanicum
GGGGGGGGGGGCGTGGGAAAAAATTGGGGTCTCCGCCGTTTTGGGGATCCCGACGGAGAATAAAGTTAATAAAAGTATCAATTTTAATAACAAATAATGAATAATCAATATTTAAAAAATAGTAATAAAAATAAGCCGTTAAAAATAAACTAATACAAGATTTTTATTTGTATTGTAAAGTGATTCCAAAAATTTGGCGACCCATTCCCCTGGGGGACGGGGAGGGCGCCCCCTCCCCCTCCCCTACGTCCGCCACTGGAGGAAGTGTATATTACCTTATGCAGCTTTCGACAATGATTTCGAATCCGTTTTGAAAATCGACGAGACTGCTCTCTATGATGAGTCATGCCCATTTTTGCTACCCATCTGCAAGCTCTGAGATTAGTGCACAAAGAGGCCTCTTAGCGCAAAAATGAGTCTCTCTTCCTCCAAACGACCACTTGCAGATTCGAAATCTTCCGCATTATAATACACACTGGCCAAACATTGGAGTGTGTCAAAATGGGATCTTCTAATGGAAAAAATCACTTTACAACTGCGATTTTCGCAACTCCGAAAATGGTCATAACTCATCATGGAAAGCAGTCTGCTCGGTTTTGAAAACAGATTCGAAATCAGCGTGCAAAAGCTGAAAGCGGCAAAAGGCAATATACACCGCCCTAGGAATGGCCACACTGACCAAGTATCCTTCCCTTGTTAAGTCAATGGAAAGCCTAATCATGGATTTCATCACTTGAAAACAATTATTTACATGGGAATAATGGTGAGGATAAGGAGCCCAAGTACGTATCCACAATGTTTTACCAATTTTATAAATACATTTAAGACCTCGGGAAAAGAGGTGGCCAACATAGGGAAGTAACAGAAAACTAGTAAAGATTATAACGATTCTAGTATGATGTTATAGAATACTGCTGGCGGATCCCCAAAACCCACTCTTCCCAGCGCTGTCGCCTCCATGCATCGAAAAATCCTTGGATTTCTGGACAATGTTTTGAGTTCTCGCATGACATCGTAGGGAACGGAGCCAGCATTGGCGTTGTGATATGCGAGCAGGATGACGGGACACGTCCACTCTTGCGATTCCACCTAAACACAGTGGCGCTTGAGGCTGAAGAACATTAGAAAATCTGAAGAACATTATCCTTGCCTTATTCCTAACAGTGTCTATCCGATACAGAGCATTCGACTTCTCGTCGGTGCCCAGAGCGCAGATAATCACGTGAGGGTCACCGAAGTTGAAACAATCACAATCGTCGATGTGAGTCTGGAAAGTCACTGTCACGGCATTGTCATTCATGTAAGAAGGCTTTGATTAGTGGGAAAGTACGAGTTCAGGGATGTGTTACCTCGACCACTTCCATGACGTATGTGTCTTCAGAGGTTTTTCTTCGTGGCTCTTTCATGTTTAGCGTCAGCCTCGCTTCTACCTGGAAACAAGCAACATTCAGCAGAGATGCAGCGGTATGATATCAGAGGGAGATGGTGGATTTTTGCAAATTCAAACAACTTATTTATACTCTCATTTATTCATAAGTGATTATCAACAAGTCATGAGGAAAAAAGCATATTTATTTATTGCATAGCCTCCGTCCGAGAACCTTTAAAACTACCGGCAGCCTACCTAACGCATCGTCAGTGTTTCTTAGTTTTGTTGGAAAAGTGTCATCCAAAGAACCTCTGCATGGACAATGTTGGAGCCATTATCAGACAAATGTGTTCCGCGGGTCAAGCGAATACTTGGTTCCCAATAATTTTTGACCGATTTAGTTCCAGTGCAAGTGCTGGCCTTGTTTGGGGCAGAGGCTTGGCAGTATTTTATAAACAAGAGCTGCTTAACTGAAGAAGCAGAATTCATCCGTTTTCTGTCGTTTCCCACACTATCGGGCTACGGCGGACCCATCCCCCATCCCTTCGAATCTTTGAATTGAACTACAGTCCCCGTCAAAAAGATGGACGATTTGCGGTTTCATGGCGTCGCAGTTGCAGAATCGCGGCAGGACCTGCTAGACCCTCTCACTTGTAGCATGCTCCCTTCGAATCTATCGTCCAGGTCTCGCCACAATTCTACAGTCGCGGGATCGGTGTGTCTTTTCGGGGTGTGGGGCGTTATACCTGGAAAGGGCGGTACGATCCGGGTACGCCATAGGTTATTTGGGCGAATTGACCAATCGCAGAGTTCGGCCGTACTGCCCTCCCCAGGTATAACGCTCCATATCATTCTTTTCGAGAAGATTGTACATAGTGAAATGAACGATGGCAATTCGCAAGCGTCCCACTCTTACACCATCGGAAATGGTTTAATGGACTTACTAGTTTGCCTTCGTCGTCATGATGTGCGGATGTGGTTGCCATCTCCAGAAGGCCGAGTTTCTCGCAATCCGAAACAAGGGCGCAACGAACATGGTTCAGATTTTCAACCTGTAATTAGTTGGCGTAGTAGATCACAATTTGCTCCCTTCATAGAGAGCTTAGCCTTGAGAAACTTTTTCCATTGCATGTTTTACAAGTATTATGGCTATGAAATGAATGACTACTAATTAAAATAAAAAAGACCTCGACTCCGATGAAAGTTAGCTTACAGATTTGTTGAGCTCAACAGTCACGATGTATCCTGATTTTTGATTCCAAACTATGCAGTTGTTTAAAGCTGGACTGCAGACTCGACCGAGTAGTGCAGGATGGTCCAAAAAAAGGAGAGGGCTCAGCTTGCAGTAATGATATATGGCCCTTTGACATTGACTTTAGTTCGAAGCAGTGCCTCGGTCTTGGCATCCCAGGACTCCTATACAATAATTTTCGTCTACCCGGAACGCGTCTAAGGACACTTACCACCAGCACACGTAACGTCAGGCTATTTTGCTTTTATGAACTTGGGAAAAAAAGAGCCAAACATTGTTCGAAAGGTGCTTTCACTCATTTAGTACCCTATTGATTGTCTTAGATGAAGGCTTTATTGTCCGTCCTGGGAAAATTCCGATAACAGTGGTCTTCATACTCTGTTCTGCCAGGGCCTTACGCGCGTGGGTGGTAGTTGTCCAATAAACCCGAGGAGGATATGCAGAGGTAATGCCCATGTTCGACTTTCGCTGAATCTTGGCATGACTTTTGTATTACCGTGGCGATTTAGTTGGAGCCTTGACCAAGATTGGTATACAGACTTTATTGGGCTAACGTTTCGGCCTCTTCGCCTTCTTCAGAGCCTGGAAAAGTCGAAACCAATCTTTGACCCAAAGCTAAACCCCTAACCTGTTTGAAATATTCCCCTGGCCACCATAGTACAATCGAGGCATTCTTTCAGGGTTGTTATTATTTGAGGCACATTGAATCCGTATAGATTCACGTGCTCTCGGTGTTCGTTGAGGAGCTCAAAGATCGCCTGCAGGGCGTCCATGTTATACAAATTGGTGTAGAGAGACGTGACGTCGAATGACTCCATGACGTCATCACTCCCAAACCTGGCGTTGCGCAGATAGTCAAGGAAAGCATTAGTGCTGGGGAGGTGCGCGGGAACAAATTTCAGCAGTTGCACTAAAATTAGGTTCAATAACCATGATATTCTGTCTGTAGGACCGCCCACGCTACTTATTATAGGCCTGACTTTGAAAGCTGAAGGGTCCGCCGAAGATAACTCGATATTATATGCAGAGGTGATTTTGATAGGCTGCTATTCAACAACAATTTATTCGCAAATATGCGTAACCTATCGGTCAGTACACGCGCACGTTGACGAAAAAACCATACTACATAGTAAACGAATTATAAGGGATACAGGAATCCTTTGGACACGGATATGGAAACGCTGGTGGAGGTTTCCTCATGAGATTAAGTACACTGGATACATTGGTCTTGAAAGGTACTATGCCGTTCTCGTCTTTCAATCATCATGTTCAAGGCTTCCCATTTTCCTACTTGTCAGGACGAGAAATGTTTATCCAGTGACATCTGCTGAGATGAAAACATCATTCGCTTGAATTCCATTATTTATTGACAGAAGGATCTTCACCGATGTCAACAAGTTCAATGAAGTTTCTTTCCGAGAGGATAAACACTACATGTGGTTGAGGGTATGAGTCATGATGAGGCAAAATGGGGTGATATCTTCCCTCCTTTCGGCGTCAACTCGTCCCCATTCACATTCAAATTTGCATGGGCAAGTATGGTGGAATCGCGCGTGAGTTAATGCGAGTAGGTCCTGAGGGGCGATGCGAGGGTTTGATTGAACCAATCGCAGACACATTGCCCATCCACTTTTGCCTCGCCATCAGGGATGTGCGGAAGTGAAATTTCAAATCCCGTAAAACGGAAAACAGAAGGCCAAAAATGGGCGGAAACCGGAAAACGGTAAACGGAAAACGGAAAATTTTGCCCAAGCATAGCTTTGTGGCCAAACGTTCCCTCCAACTTTGGATTTCTTATGAACCTTCTTGGCCAGCATAGTTGGTGTCTCTTTAAAATAATTCCTAGTGGGAAATAAAGGAATAATAAGCTCAGATATCCAAAAGTGCAGAACAATTGAAAACAAGCATAACACAACACACTGTTTAGCAATCACTTCATCATGCGTTGTTTGACAAACACTGAATCACACCAACATTTTTAAGAGGTCGCGATGAAGGACCTCCTAGCGACAACATGAACAAGAACATCTTCAGATTTAAAAAAAACGGCTTCAAAAACACTTCAAATACAGGCACTGTAAGATGAGTCTCAGCATCTTCCAAAAAAAAAAAAAAAAGAAAACGGAGATTTCAACAAGAGATCATTTCTTAAGAAACTCTAAAGAATCTTCTAGAACCCAAGAACCAGAACAATATGGTGTAAAAAGAGTAATTGTTAGTAAGTAGTAATTAAGTTAAGTTGTTGTGAACTCGCGTACAATGCGCTTTGAAATACGTGATTCCTGTCTAGAGTAGGGAAACACGCCGGAAGCAAAGGTTCCCCTCTCTCTATAATTTTCCGGGATTTTCCGTTTTCCGGGCCAAAAACCCGTAAAACGGAAAACGTAAAACGGAAGGCCAAAAACGTACGGAAAACGGAAAACGAAAAACGGAAAACCGGAAAATTCCGCACACCCCTGCTCGCCATGACCCACACCCCGTGGTTGAGGCGGTACTTGGAAAATTTTGTAGAGAAAAGGAATTGTGGAACATATCTTGAGGTAAGAGTCGATACTATTTACTTATTCAGTAGATACGTAATGTTGAGGAATAATGTTACCCTTCCATGTATAGTGAATAGAACTAGAAAGGAAGCGAGAAGCGTATGGGGCGAGAGGGAGCGGGTTGGATGTTGGAATGGGAAAACCGAATTTATGAGTGAGGGGAGCTCCCAATGATGAACCATGATGTTTTTGTTGTGCTGTGTTGGCATGGACACTGTTATGTTTTCAATCACAAGGAAGGAGGTGAATGACACTACATACTTCGACCACCCAAGTAATTGATAGCCAACAACACTCCACATGTCATGACATTATCTTGGCTAAATATACTCAAAAGACACCAGGCAGCGGAGAGGTTGTAATGCCACTTGGGTATGAAGAACCTCTGCTCTCTCATCGATGTAACGTTGCCTTGCAAGAGACAAAAAGTTGGCCGCGAGAACGACTGTGGGATCACTTGAGCAGCGATCAATTTCAGAGAACTCAGAGGAAATCTAGAACTTCTTGGTGTGGTGCAAATTGATTTTTTTCTCTGGGAAAACCTATGAGTTGTTGCAGCACCCCAACGGATTGTGGGAAGTAAGAACAAAAAATTTCGAAAGGAAGTTTTGGCGGCGCAAATCCAGCAAGAGGAAGAAGAAGAAAATGGAAATGAAAAACGAGAAGAAGCGAAGAAATGGACGGTGAGCAGAACTGTGATTAATTTGAATCATCCCTCCCTGTCGGTTACAAGGAAAACGGCCAGTTGGATAAGGACCAGTGCCGCGGCGCAGCGTGACACTCTGGCTATCTGCTGCACTCCTCGACCGATAATGCTTTGATAACGCTCTCTGATACTCCCCGCTTGATGCTGCCACAACGCGCCATTGCTCCGTATACAAATGGCCGTTTGGGGGTGTGTATTATCGTGAGGGAAAAAGGGGCGTAGCCAGGCGACTCTGATTGGTGTACTCAAGCCGCTCGTCGCGCCCGTCTGTTTGATCTCGAACGGCATCAATCTCATAATACATGGTTTATCTGTGCTTAGCGCCGTACGAACCAAACAGCTGGGCGTGGCGGGCGGCTCGAATGCGCCAATCAGAGCCGCATGCTTACGCCCCTTCTTTCCTCACGATGGTACATACCCGCCGTTTAGAGTCCCTTACAGGTGCANAAAACACGCCGGAAGCAAAGGTTCCCCTCTCTCTATAATTTTCCGGGATTTTCCGTTTTCTGGGCCAAAAACCCGTAAAACGGAAAACGTAAAACGGAAGGCCAAAAACGTACGGAAAACGGAAAACGAAAAACGGAAAACGGAAAATTCCGCACACCCCTGGTGGGAACCCTGTAATCCCGTCTTGGATCCTCGCACTGGCTCAGGATTACAGGGCTTCCACATCATTTACTTCTTTGCTCGCCATAGATGAAACGTAGTTTCTATTCTGTTAGAAAGTGGGTGAGGAACCCGTTCGATGAGTAAGAATTTCCTCAGGAGGTGCGCTCCCGGTAGTGAATTAATCAGCAAGAGCCTTGACCCCGCCTCCCGGCCCCGCCCACCTGCTCCTCAAGAGTTCGAGCACAAAACGGGTTTTTCGGCAATTTTGCATGGAGTGACCTATACCATTCTGCTCAGCAGCCACTGGAGATTTTTTCCATGTAAAAATCTTAAAAACGATCTTGAGATGGGATGCTGCCTCTAAGACAGCGGGTTTGTAGCTGTAGAATACTTACTTGTTTCACAAAACTCTCCGGTATATTCTGGTGGACAAATACAATGTCCTATCATGTTGGTGTCCTCAAAACATGTGCCAGTATTGCACGAGATCACAGCACAGGAACGCTGGAAAATGGCACGAAAATCCAGGAATTCTCAGGAAAAAGCAGTTGTAGGTCAAAACTAGCACTCACACCAAACACCTCACAATTAGTGCCGAAATAATTAGTGGTACATTCACATTGTTGTGTATGGTTAGTTACAATACAGGTTCCACCGTTGAGACATTCCAGTGGCTCAGGGAATTCTTCACATTTCTCCTGAATCCATCCTATTGAGCATGCTGTTAGTATCTTTGGGTAAACTAGTTATTACCCATTCCTCCTCGCAGTGCAGACCACCGTATCCAGACGAGCATTTACACACAGGGTTTGCATCTTGCACCACGCACGTGCCATTATTTTTACACTCAAAATCATCACAAAGCTCCTAAAAAGCCACTAAGCTTACATTGTCTCTGGGTCAGCATTTTGCATTGTAGCAGAGTTGTTGCATAGGTCTCGAAACACCAAAGACCGAATTTGTGGAGAATTTATGATGCCCCCACGGACATCTGTCACAAGGAGGCACCACGTGCCAACGATCGATATCACCAGCTGCACAGCCTTGTGACAGATGTCTCGATGGGGATCACAAATTCTCCACAAGAGAAGCGGCTTAACAACTAGTTCCTATCACTTATGTTCAGAGTTGCACACACTGTTATGATCTACTGAGAATTTTTTTCCATGAAGAGCCTCGGAGACGAATCTAAGTGAGATTATGCTCACAAGGACAGCTGTCAACTGAGGAGACAGTGGGCGGGGCTTCAATTGAAGTCAGACAAATTAATCAGTTAGAATTCCCTGTCATAGCAAGGGAAAATTTCTCCTAAATTACAATCATTGACTGAATTATAAAAGAGAATACTTAATTCATTACAAGAGGCCTCACTAAGCCAAAGACTGAATGGTGGGCGGGGCTTACTATACAGGACCTGTTAGTGGATAAAGTGTGTTAGAGTGTCAAATACAAGTAATGACGCAAGAGCACTGCATGAGAACCAGTTCCAGTTCCATATAGATGACTTATACGCAAAACTCATCTAATGCGGAGGGTTGTAAACAGAGGCGGAGCTGTCGCACAACGTGATTGGTTAGTGAATCCAACCGGCCAATCACAGAGCGACAGCTCCGCCCCTTCTACAAAACCAGCCACATCAACTTTTCAGGTTGTCAGAGCGTACATCTCACAATTTTCCGTTGTTTGACGCTCCGCCCACCATATTTTACAACTGCGTTCAGAAATTCTAGACTCCGTAAGTCGCGCCTAGGCGATAGCATGCAAATAAAAAATGGTTGTTCAGTGGTGGTGTCATGCCATGTCAGACGGTGCCATGCATCATGCAAAGTCTCCATCACACTGCAATGCTCATAGTACTGTTTATACAGTGAACTCCCAACGGTCGTATACAAAGGGCGGGACACGGCGCGGGCACTCTGGTTGCCTGATGCACCTCCTGAAATCACAACCCGGTTTTTCTCTGTGTCTCTGCCCAGTAAGTGCAGCAGACAACCAGAGTGCCCGCGCCGCGTCCCGCCCCTTGTCTACGACCGTTTGGAGTTCACTGTACGTATGTTTTTAACATAACTACACAAGCAACAGCTACCATTGTTGACAAACCCATGGTTCCTCGTTAAGTTAGTTATCGATTAGCTAACAAAGAACCATAGCAGTGTTTTGACCTACCGACACGTGCTTTTCACAGTGTGGTCCAGTGTATTCGGGAACACAATGGCACAATGGACGACCACCACTCAACAGACATGTCCCATTATTCTTACAAAGCCAATTTTCACACGGATCAACGTCAGCCTCGCAGTTTGCTCCGGTATATCCTGAAATTCCGCAGTATAAGGGCGAACACAAACAGGGCCACCATGCACCTAAAAAGCAGGTCAAGTAGCAAGATGAGGGCCTGCGCGGACGCATCATTGTTGAATTTACCCATGGTAAACGCACAACTTACCCAAATTTGTGCCTTACCTGACATGTTTACCCATACGTGACGTCGTCTACACCCAGCTACAACCACTGGGTAATCATATAAAATTACCCATTCTTCTTATGATGCATTTGAGCATAATTAACCATGGGTAATGTAACATAATTACCTAGGTGTAGACGACGGCTTGAATGCATTACTGAGATTATCCAGGATGAAGGCGCTGACCACACTGCCAGCGGTAGGTGAGTTTGTGTGATATTGGCACGTTCACCCTGGGTAATCTCAATGATGCATCTGGCCCAACGTCACATGTGAGTAAATGTGTTGGTGGCTGGCAGGTAAGGCGTAAATTTGGGTATGTTTACACGTTTACCATGGGTAATCTCTATAATAGATCCGGGCTCAGACAAGTGGGACTACTGTGCAGGTTCTAGAAAATCTAACCACGTAAAAAACGACTGAAACCACATGCATCATCGAGATTACCCACGGTAGACGTGTAAACACCACAAAAATTTACCCTTCGGTAACACGGGCATCAACACGGTTGATCTCAACAATGCGAGGGTGATCTCAACAATGCGTACAAGCCCTGGAGAAAGTACCTACCTTCTTCACAATAACACTTATACCCTTTGCTATTTAGTTCTTCGCAAGTCCCATTGTTAAGACACGGCCTCAGCGTACAATATCTGATCTTTTCTCCGCATGTTTCTCCTGTTAAAAAAAAACAATTCAAAATATGAATGGAAAAAAGCAACATTCCAAACGTCCATACCTCTGTAGTCATCCATGCATTCACAAAATGTCTTTCCTGGATATTCGCCACGGCACAGACCACCGTTCAGACATGGATTGGTGGAGTCACAGAGGTTAATTTGCACGTCACAGTAATGACCTCAAAAACAGCTTTCTCAATATACTGTGAGCTTATAAACACAACAGGAATCAAAAAAAATTCAAAAACCTGTCCATCCAAGGTTGCAAACGCAAGAAAACCCCTCCAAGTCCTCCACGCAACTTCCTTGCTGACAAGGATTCCTCTCTTTGCATACACTATACCTCTCCTATAAAACATCCTCAACAGAGTTGCAAATTTCGCACGCTAAACTATACTGTACCTACCTGACAGTGTTTGCCTGTGTAGCCTGAAAAGCAGCGGCAGAAATAGTCGTCCTCAGTCGGCAGACATGTGCCGTGAATGCAAGTTGAATTAACACATCCACGATTCGCAGTTTCTCTGAACAGATAATTGAAAAACATTTTATCAATCAGTTTTCATAGTTGCGTTGGATAACTTCTGAGATATGGACACTAATGAAGTCAAAATCCATGAATTTCGTATATGCATACGGCAGCGGCGGAAGGAGAAAGTGGGCAGAAGCGGGGGCGTAAGAAAAAAATTGAAGCCCCGCCCTCTTGGGGACCCGGGCAAGACAAGAAAATTGATAAAGTATCAATCATAATAATAAATAACTAATGAAAATTATCTTAAAAATAGTGGCAGAGTAAATTAAAAATACATTGGTACAAAGTTCTTATTTTGCGAAGTAATTCCGCTGCCCCTGCGTACGCCACTGGCATATCGAATTATGAGCTGAACCAGTATGATAAAGATGGGAAAGCGGAAAAGAGAAGTCGCAGCGAAAGAGGGGGAGGAGAGTGGGAGAGAGGGCTGAGAGGGGGAGGAGAGGAGCGAGGGGGAGGAGAGAGAGGAAGGGGAGAGAGAGGGGCAGGAAGAGAGAGGGGCAGGAAGAGAGAGGGGCAGGAAGAGAGAGATGCAGGGAGAGAGAGGGGCAGGGAGAGAGAGAGGAAGGGGAGAGAGAGGGGCAGGAAGAGAGAGGAGCAGGAAGAGAGAGGGGCAGGAAGAGAGAGGGGCAGTAAGAGAGAGATGCAGGGAGAGAGAGAGGGGGAGGGAGAGAGAGGGG
>JARK01001547.1:314604-329178 GCA_000688135.1 Ancylostoma ceylanicum
GAGGGAGGGGAGAGAGAGGGAGGGGAGAGAGAGGGCGGAGAGAGGGCGGGAAAGAGAGGGGGAGTAATAAGTGCCAACAAGATTGATATATAAAATGCAAAACACGTCAAAGAACTCTCACCGTTTTGGAACAAGCAGACACGCAGATGAGTTCCTCCATCGGTCATTGCACTCTTTTCCATGTCCAGCTTTCCTGATCTCAGTACGACATTCCTGTCCCATCCAACCTACAAACGAAACATCACTTCAACTCATAGAACCTGTCAAGAATTAGCCAAGGCAACGTACCTCGCTCACACTCACACGAATACCCTAGCTCCGTACGATTATTCGGAACACATCCGCCATGTGGTCCACAGTTGTGGTCTTGACACGGATCTGGTGAACACATTCCAAGGACTCCGAGACTATCGCCCATGAGACAAAGACACTCATGCCGTACAGCATCGTTTTGTTGAAGCAGAACAGAAACACAAACATTACACGATTCACATGTTGGACATCCGTTATCGTGCTCACAGAAACTGCCATACCCTAAAAAAGAAAAAAATCACCATTAGGATTGAAAATCGACAGCAGAGCGCCTTACCATCTCCACATTCACATTTTGCCACACCAGAATGTTCGTAGCACTTGCCCATTCCTGTTTTAGCACAGAAAGTATACTTGCAGGCTTCCGGCACGCATTCACCATTCACAAAATGGAAACCTGGAAAGTAAGAACTAGTGAAAAAGAGTAGAGAGTAAACAAGGAGAGAAAATGACACTGTTCGCAACCCTTGTATATTTCTGTTTCGTCGGATAGCCATGAAAAATCCCTATTTCACGGTAGGCAAAATATCACCAAAACCGCTTCAAAAAAGCTAGAAGTTAATTTCCTTGAACATAGCTCAGAAATGAACAAGTACAGTGAGCGTCATGGCGGTGCCTTTTTTCTGCACACAAAAAGCACGCGGCGCGACCGCCCCGCTCGCAGTGGAAGAGTGTGTGCCATGGTGAGGCAAAAGGGGACAGGTTGACCCCATGCGATTGGTTCAGTCGAACCCTGTCCACGCCTTTCGTACGACTCGTACCCATTCGCGTGCGATTTACCGCACAATTTGAATGCGAGTGGCGACGAGTAGGACGAGTTGACACCGAAGGACGGGAAGTTTTCGGCTCATTTTCCTTCATAGTGACCAATCAGGGTCCTGATAGTTCTTCATCAAATTTGATGTTAACTATTAAGAAACTGACTACCCATCAATAAAACCCTATGGTTTATTGTTGCCTCTGGAAACACGCGACGCAGCCGCGCCGCTAGCGCTTAAATTACCGCCGTAATAACTAATCAGGTTTTTTAAATGGTTTTTCGTCCTATTTGACGTCAACTATGAGTTAGAATAACTAATTCTCAGGAGGACACCATGGTTTGCTCTAACGGCGAAAATAACAGCACGAACGGCGCGGTCGCGGTGCGTACTTCCCAAGTCCGCGAAAAACTCACCGCCATTGACGCTCATTGCATCCTTAGAAAATCCTATAAAATTCATTATGGAAGCAAAGAATAAAGAGGATGAAGTGTACCCCAACCTACTATAGTTTTTCCAAAAAATACTTGCCTTCTGCTAAACTGCGCGTCGACTGAGCCACGTCGCAGCACGTATGATAATGCATAGGAGGCGCGGCGCGGCTCAGCATACGGGCGGTGAATGCCGGAGACAAGTATTTTTTGAAAAGACTGTAGATTGGTAAAAAGGGCCTGCCTAGCTCAGACCTATGAAACTCGCTTTGTTTTTTCAAAGTTGATCTCAGTACCGAACAATCGAAGAAAATATAAAAAAAAAGATTTCAAAATGAAATAAAACTAATAATAAAAGCTTCTGCTTATGTGTACTATGAAGTAACTAATCTCCCCCTCGCACCTTCGCACCGCAAATAGAAGTTGTGTGTCACTAACTAACAAGCAATTAACAAGTATAGAGCACCTGATAAACACTCGCATTTCTTCTCTCCTCCCTCTATAATACATCTCCCATTAGCGCAGTCCTTATACGTGCAACTATCAATAGGATCCCTTTGTAGAGGTGAGCCTGAAAATATCCAGACGAGCATGGTAGAGCACATTCTCTGGAAACCCCATAACTCACACTGTGGACAGCAAGAATTCGGCTCTTGTATCCACCAACCCGTGGACGGCCTGCAGACGGCTGTTACTTCAGCTATGCCGGGGCGAGAATCACATTTAGCAGGAACTTGGCGAGGTTTCGAGAAAGTATATGATCGACCCAACGACAAGCCATTCAAAATAGTCTGAATAACCAAGTTACCGCCGGACTAACGATCGATACACATGTAAAGCATATGGAAACCTGCACCCTACCGGCTGACACTGGGTGTACAATAATTTAATAGACTGTATCGTTGTTGTGCCCGTCTTTTGAATCGAAATTCGCAGATATTTTTGCAGGCCTTGGAGAGACACCTCGACAAATCCTGGTTTTATAACATGGGCCACGATCGTGAAATCCTCAGGAGGAGGTATGTCCTGAGAGAAGCTCGTATGCACGCCTAGAGTAAAATCTTTCATCTATGACTACAGTGACCCAAAAAACTGAGTATTTAGAACCAAACCTATTGTGACAGCTCCATCCAGTTGTTGTACATGAACGACAAGCCTCAGTGAATCGCTCTTGAGAGGGATGGCAGGAGAAATAAGAAATCTTCAAAATTCAATGAAAAATGAAACATGTCCCCATGAAAGAGAGGGGAAAATATTTTGACCCACGATTTCGGCGAATTCGATGAAAGCGCAATCCAAGTCGAATTAAATTGTTTCCACTAAAACGGACAAAATTCTAGCAAACACAGAAATGCAACATTTTTTGAAGCAAAAAAAAAGCAAAGAAAAGACCATACTTCACCATAAATACTCACATCAGAGGAATGAGCCCACATGTACGGCGGTCCAGATATTACGGACTCTGAAATGGATACCAGTCAATACTAATTGTAAGCATATCCAACCACACAAAAAATACAGCAAGAGGAAATTAACATGGATTCTCAGAATAAATTATCTCTTCTTTCAAGCTCAACTAACGAGGAAAAAAAAACAAAAATTCGATTTTCATGAATAGTACGGAAAACTACCACATACATATACCTGTAACTATAGGTGGTCCAAAAGTCTTGCACCAAATTTTACACCAATTTTCAAACAATCATAACATTGTTGCTCATTGATGGGACCTGGTTTACAGTCGAGCAGTGGTACATTCTATGACATTCTATTGCCAAAGAACTTCAATACAAGTCCGAGAGATTCTGGATAGAAAAATGGATGTTGGGGCAAGACTTTTGGGCCATCAGAACCGATTTAATGGAAAAAATATATGCCAATACATTGTGTTATTTTGTACCTATATGGTATTATGTGGTGAATAACATGATTCCATACTAATAGTACTTTAGTATGTCTCACAAAATACAGTTCATAGGATCTTCTACAGCTCATAAAGGGTGTGGAGCGTTATACCCGGAGAGGGTGGCCAGGCCACACTTCGCGATTGGTCAATTAACGCCCCCAGCCAATTGCAGAGCTCGGCTCCGCCTCCCTCTCCAGGTATAACGGATCACACACGCTTATAAAATATAAAAACAGATACAGTGGACTCCGAACGGCCCTATACAAGGGGCGGGACCGGGACGGCGCGAGCACTCTGGTTGTCTGTTGCACCTTCCGTGACAGCGGGAAACCACCACGTATCGGTTTTCCTCCGTGTCTCTGCCCAGCAGGCCCTCCGCCTCGGTGCAGCAGACAACCAGAGTGCCCGCGGCGCGGCCCCGCCTCTTCCCTACAACCTTTTGGAGTTTACTGTACTCATACCTTCATATGTGACAGTGGAGCTGGCAGGACTTGAAGGCTCCCCAGTGGACGTAATGCAGCGTGGTGGACTTGAGGACCAGACCGCACCAAAACTTCCCTCTGCAAGCATTTCGTGACTGTCGCCCAGTAGCATAAAATCCCTGCCTGGGAGTATTTTCACGTAAACGACGCCTTCTTCCAAAGAAAAGGAACTAATTTGAAAATAACCACAACGAAAACAAACCTCTTTCACAGGTTATCTTTGCAGGACCTTCTAAATGACCATGCTTACATTTAAAATGTATTATAGATCCAATAGCATTCATGGCTGCATTGTTACTGTAGTGAATCTCAAGCGACCGATCTATAATATCATCCAGGTTCGGGCAATGAATATCTGGAAAATATATAAAGATTACAAAATTACAAGACCTTTCTTTCGAGGATAAAAACAAATCCCTCAAACTCCCACAACAATCTACCCTCTTCCGGAGAAATTTCCAGAAACACAACATACCTCTACAAATTGGTTCAGACAACCATCTGCCGCCACGACCGCATATGATTTCTCCAGATCCTATCATTATCTGATCCTTATCCTTACACCTGACGTGCATGTGCTCGAGAAGAGCTGCATATCCTGTTCCGGAGATGAGATCCTTATTTTCTAGCGCTTTGGGGCATGTCTCTGGAAAGTGTACAAGCGAACATAACATATAATGACTACAGCACAAAAAATAAGGGAGAAGTGAGTGTAGAACAGGTAAATCGGTGGTTTTACGAATAAAAAATGAGCTGGTAAATAAAAAAATAATCGAAAGGAATGAATGAGCGAATGAAGAAATGAATGAATGAGTGAACGAATGAATGAATGAATGAATGAATGAATGAATGAACGAATGAATGAATGAATGAATGAATGATCGAATGAATGAATGAGTGAATGAATGAATGAATGAATGAATGAATGAATGAATGAATGAATGAATGATCGAATAAATGGATTCAAATGAAAAAAGACCATGGAAGGTAAAATAAGCGACATAAGCTCAGGGCAGAGATGCATCACTGGAAAGATGGATCAACCACAGATGGGTAGCAGCTGGATTTAGACAACATCGTAAACATGTTGATGAGGGTCAGGTAAAGGGTAAACTCGAGCACCTTGGTTGGCAATTTCACCATGGATAATCTAATGGTGTATTCAGGCCCAGATTTCTATTTATACAGAAACTACATCAGAAATTCTTGTATTATTGGAAAAGAAAATGCGTACCCTCGCAAGGAATCGGTGGAAGTTTCCATGTCCCCAATGAACAAAGTGCTTCAAACTCCACAAACATAGAATTTGAAACGTTGCACAACAGCATCGCTGATTCGTTATGCCTGCATGAAACGAAAATTCACAAAAGAAAAGCTCAAACAATGCAAGAGTCATTCAACCTACTTGTAGCTCTTTCTCCAATTCACAGAAACCAACCCCTGATCCGGAGGTAAATCCTCAGACGCACATGTCATCCCTAAGGAACGGCACTATCCTACAGCTTAACGTTTGGTACAGAGCAATTCTGTTTACTTACAGATACAAGACACTTTCCTAACCAGGTAACGGTCGTCTACATCGGCTTGATTGATGTAAAGCTCTTTTCCTGGTGGACATACACAGGTATATCCACCCAGGTTATTCATACAAGTGGCATCAGGATCGCATAGATCAATATTCTCGTCGCATTCGTTGACATCTGAAGTGATTACGTGACGATTAATGACAACAACTACAATCAATCAATAAATAAAAATAGCAATAATACTGATAAATTTTCATTAAATTTCGATAATCATGACACTTATTAAGAACATGGAAATACAACACAATGAGAGATAAACTTCACAATATGCACAAAATTGACCTATCATAAGCATTTTTAATTCAATTATTCATTGATTTTTTGTTGTAGGTGATACAGTATGCTTACCGTAACTTGCCGATTTGGCCATACGATACAAAATAGTGGTTATATTCGGATTTGGCGGGTGGAATAAGCCATCTATGCAAAGCTTAAGGAGATTCTGATCTCGAGAACCCACCGGTGGGTCTCATTATCGTTAATGTGTTAAACAACAGCTCACCTGTACATTCAGCATCATACGAGGACCAATTCCCATTAGTGCACAAAGGCTGGGATTTGGTTTCAAAGCCACTGATACAAACTATGGAGCCATATTCACCAGTGTTATAAAATGCCTTCTCGAAAAAGCCGTAGTTCAACGAATAAGCGGTGCAGAACATCGCTGAAAAAACAATTTTAGAGGTTTTCTTTACAGCTGTACAGCTGGAATAGACTCTGTTACCTTGCAAATTAAAATTGAAGTCGTTCCACATGTAAGCGCTCATATTCGGATAGCATACACGAAAAGGATCCTTTGGGAATAAATAACAAGGAGAATCGTAACTGGCATGTGCCAAAGCATACCAACTCTTGATTCGAGAAAAATCTTGAAGAGTCGCGCCATCATAGCGGTAATCTGGTTGTGAGCATTCGCCAACTGAATTCAAAGAGGAAAAAAGGTTTTAATGCTAAAACAGTTACATGAATGAAGTCTTCTCTCTCACCTGTGCATAGAGGTGCAGGTGTCCAACTGCCGTTCATACATATCGTGTTAGCCATAGACTGCACATAACCAAAATTACATTCATAGTACAATACGTCACCGGTAGTGTAGGGCGAACTTGGATTGGGCGATACCAAAACGGTTGGGAAACCATTTGTGATTATGGGTAGTGGACAGAATAATGAACCATTCTCTGGAAGAAAAAACAAAAATTGACACCAGCGATGGGCAGACGTGCAGAAAATGACGTGCGCCTACGGTGGGCGTCGATGGCGGTGACCCGTCTGCGGCCTCGAAAAGCACGCGCCGCGACCGCACCGCTCACGCTAGAATTGTCGCCGCAGTGGCGTATTTGAGTTTTCTTGAGAGTAGTTCATCACATTTGATGATAGCTAATAAGAAAACTAACTGACTATCAAGAAAACCCCATAATTTAATGTCCCGGAGAGGATTCTCGCTCGAGCGGCACGGTCGCGCCGCGTTCTTTTCGAGGCCGCAGACGGGTCACCGCCATTGACGCCCACTGTATAACACACACGCAGTTTGGTGGCAACAAATTGGTGTAAGTCATAATAGTTCGCCACCCATTTTACCTAGCGGCACACGGGTTTGTGGATAGTCATAAAATTATTGGCAGATTGTGCTCTGCACTGATATTCGGGAATATTATCAAAACCTGGAAGCTTATCTTTTATTGTACAGCGCACTACGATGGGATGCGGTGCCCAAAGTTTAATTTCAAGCTCAAACATTGGACTGCTGGTGTGTATCGTCGTGAGGGAAGAAGGGGCGTAACCATGCGACTCTGATTGGCACATTTCAGCCGCCCGTCACGCCCACCTGTTTGAACTCGTTCGGTGCCATGCACAAATAGACATTGTATTATGGGATTGACGCCGTTCGAGTTTAAAAAGATGAACGTGACGGGCGGCCCGAGTGCACCAATCAGAGTCGCCTGACTACGCCCCTTTTCCCTCACGATCTTACACACCCCTGGACTGCTTTCCATTCACATACTTGAGATATTTACTAATTCAAAACCGATACAAGCTGCTTTCAGCGTCAGTAAAATGTCTCAAATCACATACAAAATCGCTCCTCAGAACTAATGAATCTCCATCTGACCATTCTACATAAAAAGACTGCCGTAATGCGCTGTACAGTCCTTGTCGAAAAGATAGACGGATTGCGCGTGCGGTTTCTTAGCGTCGCGGCTGCAGAATCGCGCAAGGACCTATTCGACCCTCTCACGTGAAGCATGCTGTCTCCGCATCTCTCGTCCAGCTCCCACCGCGATTCTGCAGTCACGGAAATCGTCCATCTTTTCTGAGAAGGACTTACATCACCACGTAGATACAGTGAGCGTCGTTGGAAGTGCGTTCTTCGCAGACTGATTAGACACGCGACGCGGCCGCGCCGCTCACACCGGAATTGCCGCATTACTAGCCAATCAGGGTTTTCTTGATAGCTTTTCGTCCTACTGGATGTCAACTATATCTAAATAAAGGCATCTAACTGTTAAGAAGACACTATAGTTTGTTATCACCACAAAAATTACAGTGCGAATCGCACATTCGCGTCGCGTGCTTCCCGAATCCATAAAAAACACACTTCCATCGACACTCGCTGTAAATAAAATCGTTCGTAAAAGATAAGCGGTGTTTTTACAGAACCTGCACTTTATATCTGTGCGGTAGTGCTAGTTCGCAATTGAGCGGGAATGCTAGCAAAGGAAACAAAGCTTATAAATCAGGCATTTGTCTTCTACGAATAAAATTTTTTTCTAAATTTCAATCGAGTATGAGAAAACAGCAGTAATTCGAAAAAAAAGTAGTATTTAAAAGGCTCAATCCAGAACAAACAAATTTTTAAAGAAGCAATAAATAAGAAAAGTTTTTAAGACAAATAAATGAACACCTGCACAGATGGGCGGAGCATCTGACCACTTTCCACCAATGAGACACTCAGATTTTCGAGCACCACGGAGCACGAACTTATCGTTGACACATTTGAACTGGGCAACACTTCCAAATTGATTTCCAGCTGTCAGTGTGAAATTGACACCAGCTCGCACAACAAATGGAGGGCAGTCTTGAAAGAACCAAGGAATTAATTCAAAAATTGATGAATTAACTCACAAAAGGTGAACAACCTATTGAAAACCGCGCAAAAAATAGGAAGTTCAGACTTTTCTGGGAGACCAACAAATGAACTTGGCTGTGAAAATTTTTTATATGATAAGAAGTAGGCGATTCAATGCTGATCACCGATCCGTTGCTAATTATCTGAAATAAACAGCAATTATACAGCAACGTCGGTAGTAAACGCGCTCCAACGACACTCACCGTGACAGCATCACCATTCAGGTCGAGATGGTCAACCGAAAGCGTTCCTGCAGTAGAACCACCCCTTCTTCCATAATCAATCGCAAATGTCATCGCATGAGCGGCCTGGTCGAAACTTCTGGATGGAAACCATTTCACAGCAAAACCACTAGATGAGATTGGAACCTCCATTGACTCTGCCAAAAACAAACGCTTCAGGATTACCATATTTGGACAAAAACGGTAAAAACAAACAATACAACATTAATAAAGAAATTTCTACCTGTAGATAGATACAGAACGTTGAATCGAACAACAGTCTGCTCTTCGGATAACCATGCACCTCGCACTGCCAAAGCAGCTATATTTGCTGGTAAAATTAAGATTTGTGGTGCATAGATTTGTTGAAGAACGAACGTCGCATTCTCGTATAAGAGGGTGATTACCGCATTCTCACTTTTTGACAAGTGGGTGATCTAAAACAGAAATGCAAAAATATTCCAGAAAAAAATCTGCGAAAAAATCTGCAAAAATTTCTCGACAATTAAAAAAAATCCGCAGAAACTACGGAAGACTTCAGTGGAGTGGACCCTATCGCACGCTTCGCACCATCTACGACGCGACACTTGGATTGTCTGCGCATCTACATATAGTGGGCGTCGATGGCAATGACCCTTCCACGGCCTAGAAAGGCACGCGGCGCGACCGCATCGCTCGCGCAGGAATCCCCTCCAAGACGACAAACTGTGGGGTGTTCTTGACAGTTAGTTAGTTTTTTATTGATTGAAATCAAATGTGACGAGCAATTATCGAGAAAACCCAGATTCGCCACAGCAGCGACGATTCCATCGTGAGCGGCGCGGTCGCGCAGCGTGCTTTTCGAGGCCGTAGATGGGTCACTGCCATCGACGTCCACTGTACATACACATTCCGCTGGTATCACCATGCTCATTCACGACCGATCCTCCCGCATACGGGTCTACCCCACTGGAGTCTCCTATGCTATACTCACCTCAATCACCGTGTATGAATTCACATTCTTATTTCGCAGATAGTATACGCAATCATAGTTTTGAACCAGTGACTGGTAAAGAACACTATTGCCTCTCATAGGGCAAACATAATCATGCGCTAAAATCATTCAAAGCATTAACCGCACGTCCAACAGCGAACTTTCAAAGGCAAGGCTCAAAAAATCTACAAATACAGTGGACGTCGATAGCGGTGACCTTTCCGCGGCCCCGAAGCGCACGCGACGCAACCGCGTCGCTCCAGCGGGAATTTTATCCGGGACGACCAACTATGAGGTTTTTCTAACAGTTATTTCGAGGCCGCGGAAAGGCTACCGCCCACAGTAAATGAAAGCCAATGCACAAAAATATTTTAAATAGAGCCAAAATCTTACCTATCATATGGTAATGCATGGAGAATCCTTTAGCAGCATCATTTCCACTAGAAAACTGCAATTTCAATGCATTTGAATTTGAAATATACGAAAATGGAGAGACGACATGGGTGAGTGACCGCTGTTCTCCTCCCTCTTCGATGAACAGGATGTCACCAGCAGCCAATTCGAGTTCTCCAATCTAAACGAAGCATAAGGTAAACCACCATAGTCCTCATAGTTATCGATTGGTCACCCACGTTGAGGGCTATCTTATGTCCTGGGGGAGCAGTAATCTCCCAGTTGCAAAACGTCCCCCTGCTATAATTCTGTGGATAACTCGGCGAAGCTATCCATCCATTTGGTGACGTCATCTTGACGTCGCGGCAACCTCCGCTTGACATAGCGAAGTTTCGACTCTGAACGAACGAATTGCATGCTACAAACTGGAAGCTCCGCCCACTCTCTCCACCTTCATGAGTAGCCGCGCCCCGTTGCTTTCATCTGATCCGTCACCACAGTCTTGAATGCCGTCACCCACAGCACTTTTTGGTATGCAGCGCGAGTTGTCATCGCAGCGGAACTCAGCTGGAAATAAGTGTGCGTCCCAGAAATTCGGTACACGACTGCTAATCGATAATGTACTCACTTTCTAAGCACGCAAAAGTTTCACATAGCGTTGGTAACAGCTCGCTGCAGTTGAGCATACGCCAGCCGATGTTTCGCTCGGAGACCAAATCAAGGGCGACACATTTTTCCTTGGATTGGCCTGACTGAGGCTCATCGAAGGCCCAGAGAGGATTATAAATGCTTGTTTCCAAGGGATCCAAGCCGATTTGCAACTCATTCGGATTTTCTGAAGCTCGTAGGCCTAAAAGAACACAATTAGGACGGATCAACCTCCATGGAGCGTATTTCCACACACAGCGAGGACGATGGACGTGCATTTTTCGCGAATTCTGGAAGCACGCGACGCGACCGCGCCGCTCGCACAGGAAGCGCCGCCGTGGTATCAAGCCAGAGGGTTTTGTTGCCACACAAGCATGGGGTTGCGGTACAAGATGAATACGATATCCGTACACCCCACTCCCATACAAAGTTTTGTCAGAAAAAAAATTGAAAATTTTGGGGCCCCTAATGTAGAATAGTGCATTTTATGCTAATCCTCCCTTAATTAACTACTTCTTTACTTTTTGTTATTGACTTCCGGTGATTTATTACAGTAACTGGAACCTAGAAAATTTTTATTTGCAAAATTTCCGCTGGCTACGCCCCTTTTTTGGCGAAGTCCCACCCCCAGTGTGTCGTACTGCAGTCACGCTAGCGACTGCCCGCCCATTTTCAATAACTGCAGATGGTTCAATGATTATACAAGGAACGTCAATCACGATTGCCACTCTCGCGGACCGCAACATCTACGCGGCGCGGGCGAGGCAACATCCAACAACAGTCTGTTAGCTCAGGGAGTGCTCATGGGGGACTTTGTCTGCAATTACGACAGCAGTCGTCTCGGCCGGCAGATTGGCTGGTTCAATCGGAAATAGTAGTGAAACATCTAATAGGAAGGAATCATATCGCCGGTATGAAAAAAACAGGTCGAACCAATCAATCGCTTGGCCGATATCACTACGGTCGTAATTGCAGACAGAGTCCTCCCATGGGCACTCCCCGAGCTAACTGACCATAGCAATCAAAAGGCAAAACTTCGGAAGGCAGAAATAGGAAGCAGTAGAAACTCGGGATAAAATACAAAATAATAATAATGAAATTGAAAAAAAGAGAAACCGAAACAGTACACGTGGTGTGCTCATGTTTGTACACGATGGATGACAGTCGAGAGGAGCAGGCGTCAATTTAGATGGGTGTGTATGATCGCGAGGGAAAACGAGGCGGAGACTTCCCGCCCATCATGCCCTCGGTCACGTTCAAATTTTGCATGGTCAAGGGTAGTGGAATCGCGCGCGAACGGAACGAGCCAGCTGTACATAAAGGGCGGGAGCAGGATTTCAACAGGCCAATCGCAGAACCGTGCCACGCCCCGTTTCCTCACGATGATACATCCTCACGATGACACACACCCAATTTAGATTCGAAGGTGGTGGTGGACGCATCACTGCAGGAATTATGGATTGCTTGACGGATAACTGCACACAGAATCAGACAAAAAGCTCAAATGACAAGAGAAGAAGTTGAGGTGATTCACCGGAAGTGACGAGAATTTCCAGATTTTTTCGGTTTTCGAATACCACAGCTTGGAAGTGGGAAGTGCAAGAAATAAGGAACACTCCTGCAGTCCTAGTCTGATTATTTTTTGTTATTGAAAATCATTTACATATGGTCTGTTAGCCCAGAACGTGCACAAGTGGTGACTTTGTCCGCAATTGCAGCCGCAATGGTTCCGGCCGGCCGATCGGATTTCCGATCCATTTTTACACTTTCTTTTGTCAGTTTTGATCTGTTTCTGGCATGTAGGTGATGTGATTCCTTTCATTTTGATGTTTCGATACTGTTTTCGACGGAACCGGCCGTTCTGTCGGCCGATACCACTGCGGTCGCAATTGCGGACAAAGTCACCACTTGTGCACGTTCTGGGCTAACAGACTGTACATAGTGCGTTTCACCAGGGACAATAGTCCTGGAGGAATTAGAGACAAACAGAAATTCTGTGGCCGCGACGTGATATTGCAGCCCGAAAATGTTACAATAATCTAAAAACATTCGTGCAACGGTGGAAGCGCGTCCTTTGCATTTGCTGTGATATGCATACTAGTTTTATTTTAAACGATCGTCTGTAACATACATAGACGGATCCCACAATGATATGAACAGCGTACATAAAATAAAAACCACGCGCCCGCGGCGTCACACAGTACGATGCGCCGTGTTGACAATTCTGGCATGCCTGCGCTTAGCGTGGAAGGACGTCCAAGTCGCCATTTGTGCACGTACGGAACGCAATATATCATCATCGGTTTAGTACCTTGCATAGTACTGGCTGGAACGCCTCATTCATGCCATTTATTCATGTGTTGGTTTATTTACACATTCATTCATTCATTCATTCATTCATTCATTCATTCATTCATTCATTTTTCTCTTCCTTCATAAGCTACCCTACCTGTCCAATAAACACGACGCGGCAACACATTCAATAGAGATCGTGCGATTAACCAGTTTTGAAGTCTTGTCCCGTAACTATGGCTGAGTCTGCAAATCATAAAATTGTACCAGATCAAAGATTACACAAGATCAAAAGTTCAGTCCATTGGTGCCGTTACAGTACCGCTTTTTTAGGCGTCAATCAAATTGTGCCGTTGTGTAGCCGACGTACTGCACCGAATTTCACGACTGTTTTCGTAGAAAAGTCAATTTGGGGGTTATTGAAGGTGGTGATCGCGAATATGACAAGCATTTAGCATAATAATATCGTTATTATCGAATTCATGGCCTCCTGCCGTAACCCTGCAAAAATGGTATTATGGTACAAAATAATATATTATGCTAGATGGTTGTCATATACTTGATCAGCACCTTCAATAACCCCCAGATGAACAGTGCTACAGAAGCAGTCGTGAAATTCGGCGCAACACGCCGGCTACACAACGACACAATTTAATGGACGCCTAAAAAAGTGGTACTGTAACGGCACCAATGGAACTGAACTTTTCATCTTGTACTAGTACAACATACTATTACTTACTCTTTGAATCTAAACCTATAAAACTCACACATAACTCCTACACATCTGATTCGCATCTAACCATGTCTGATTTCGAGTGAGGAATGGAAAGAAACACGAGGTGCCGGCTTGTCGCCAACCTGAACGGTGGGCGGGGCTTAGAGTTGATGGTCACATGCGCCAAGTTGGGACTAACCGGAATATCCTAGCTCACATGTGAGCTTCACGTCACCGATACTCCATGAGTAGGGATAGGGATCGGATAGGACGTGTAGTGCGGAGAGCAGGACCGCAAAGGTCCCACGCATTCAGGACAACTCGTACAATTGGCGAACTAAAGGATATGGTGAAATATGACGATTTCTGCACATTTCAACGATAAACAAGTGAAGTATAGTACTAGAAAAATCCAGAAACAGTATTAGACCACTAAATGACCACATGGACAATATTAATACATTAAAATCCATGAAAACAAGCATAAATCCAGAAAACATTCCTATAAAGGTCTTATCACTGCCACTGTCCTTGACAATAGCGCTGCAATTTCGATCGATATCGTAAAAATCAGCAGGTATAGGCAATCAGCAGTTGTGATAAGGCATTCCCAATGACAGTTTTCAGCCGGCAAAACCCTAAAAACCCTCATAACCCTAACGGCATTAACGATTTAACCCAGGGTTAAGTAAGGATTGATAAAATGATTGGAATGCACCAGCGGGGGGGG
>JARK01001547.1:333110-355414 GCA_000688135.1 Ancylostoma ceylanicum
CAGCGACGTTCCCAGAAGACGTGTCCGCCCACTTCCCATGTTCGCAACTGGTGAATATACTCCTCAGATATTCATCGCCGATTTTTTTAATCATCTGGACTTTGCGGAATTCTCGGTATCCTGAAATCACTATGTAACACATACGTATCCCAGAAAACTCCAGAAATCGAGATACCCCATCATCCCAGGCATAATTCGACATTTCGAAAATATGTGTGGCAGATATGTTAGAGGGAGCTCCAAAGATTTCTAGGTCAAATTTTAGGAGGTATCCTTTGTTTTGGATTAGTTTTTGTGATTGGTCTCAAATTTTACCTTTTCGTGGATAAGAATACAAATCTATTCGTTGTTTAATCGCTAATACATACATCCATGAATTTTAGAACTGTATAAAAATATAGAATGAAAAAAAACATTCACCGCGGTGCACCTATGGAATAAATTGAATAATTTAAATAAAAAAGGGCTAATTATCTGCTCTTCGACACTGCTAAAAAGCAGAACGAGACCAAAGATCAATTACTACCCGCCGATTAGGTTTGCCCTCACAGTAATAAACCTGTAAAGTACATTAGCTGGCCCAGACTACTTCGCGACTAAGTCAAGGTTCTCCATGAACTATTCCCCGGCATGGCGCCATGTTTATCGCCGAGCTTTAGTGCCCGTCGCGCATAGCGGCCCTAAATTTTGACGAGCTTCGTTTTAACACACACGCGCACACGTTGACCCTGATCCCTCGCAAAACGCCCCCATCTTCCAGCGAATACGGTAGCCGGTGAGAGATCATGGGCGGTGTGGAGGGCGCAGAGTGATGATGCAGCTCGTCTCAACGAACGACGGCGATGCGCGCAGTCAAATGCGCACCACGACGACGGCAGATCGTTCACCGTCGTCGACGCCGCCGCCACCGTATTCGCTGATGACTACCGCGACGCCAGACGCTGATCAGCTGGATGATCTACTGTTATATTCGGCTAGTAGCGAACAGACACGTGACGACGAGCAGCAGCACATATTCAGCAGCTGGCGACACGTGAATTTTCGCGGTTTTACGGCGAAAATTCGTCGCTGGCTTGTCCTCGGCATTATACTGATTGTCGCACATGTTGTGCATAATTTTACACCACCGCCAGCTCCGCTGAAACTGCTGCAGGTTGGTGTTTTCCGGGAAATTTCCTAACGTTTTCCATTTCTCGTCGCGATCTTTTATTGGCATGACTCATCCTCAAATAGAAACAGCTCTCTCTTCGGTCACAGAAAACACCGGAAGTGTCAGTTGTCCTTTTCTCGGCGTGGAATCTGGACAACTTTTCCTCACTTTTAGCATGATCTCTCAGTCTCAAATTTTCATTGTTTATTTCATGTGCCAGAAAAACTGTCACAAAAGTCACTAGGCTTTGAAGGCCGATGAATTCAGAAAATAGCATCTTCGAGGGCCCAGCTAGCCTGGACCACTGACAAAAAACTCCTTGAACTGTGACTCCCCTACTTGTCATTTGAACTCTGATGCCAATACCATTCATAAGTGGAACGTACACTAAGGACAACTAACATCGTTTTGAGGCATTCCTCCTTCTTTTTTTTTCCAATTCAATTTCGACATGCATAACTATTCCTATACGCTCCGCCCACTTCAAGGCTTATGATTGGCTGAAACCAAAAAACATGGCAGGCACATCTACATATGAATTTTCGAGCGATATGGGAATTTCTAGAAAATTGGACCAGTAGCACGCGAAAAGGAGCTGTAATAATGTTCGTGCATATTGCTCGATTTCGTCAGTTTTTATCCAATGTAACCGCACGCTAGTCGTGCCAGATGAACGGCTGGCAAACCCTTTTCTTTTGAGGATTTTTTTTCAAAGTCAAAGTATAATAATTAATGAGGACAAATAAACCTCCATTATTTAGCATTTAGCGGAGACAATTTACTTTGGTAGTTTCCATGATATTTCTGAAACTCTTAATCAGGACCAAAACCTAAAAAATTAGGCTGAACTCTCAACATCAAACAAATAATATAAGGCAAAATACGTAAGTCCAGAGAATGCGAACTGCTCACAGGATCTGGATGCATCACTGGGATTACCCAGGGTAAATATGTTGATGCTCGTGTTAACAGAGCGTAATCTTAGATGACATCAACTTTAGTATTAACTGTGGGTTAATTTGGGTGGTGTTAAAACGTTCATCTTGGGCAATCCCAATAATGCATGTGACCCAAGGATTCAGGGACAGGGTTGAAACAGTAGATTTCATCTTCTCTATGTATCAGATGCATCATTGAGATCACTTTGGTAAACGTGTTATCGTACTCACATCTAATCCTCACCTTGGTACCCATCAACTTATTTACCCATAAATGTTTACCCGACGATGTCTATACGCATGGGTATGAGATTATCCATGCTCTCAACACTGCATCCGAGCTTAGGAAATCTGTTTGGACAGGGGCAGTAAATTCACGAGGAGCTACCATTTTTTTTTTTTGCAATTTCCTTTCATATTCCACGTTCCAACCTCATGTCTTCTCTCTATTGTTTTTAGAGATCACTTGAGCTAAATTTAGTGAATAAATGTGTGAGTGAACATAGAGGTCAGAACGTTATTATGGCTCTTGCGTAACTCACCCCACAAAAATTTTTTGAGTTGTTTTTCACTCGTAAGGAGAGAATAGTTCCAATGGCATCCATAACTCTTTGCGAAGGCCCTAAAACCTATTTTTAACTCTTTCTTTCTGGAAAAAATACAAGATGTCTTTCACAAGGAGGTGTACCTGCGTCAATCATTGCCGCTGGAAGCACGCCGCTCAGGTGGAGATCGTGTTGACATTGGTGTTATTTGATGTAGAGGTAACATTTTGTGGCAGATGCCTCGATGCGCGTCGTTTGATTAAGAACAGCCTTAAAAATGACTCAATGAGGTGATTATTCATGATTCCCCCCTTCCCCTCCCCTCCCCTCAAATATCAGGAGATGGATGAACGTAGAAGAAAATTATAAAGATAATGTGTGTGGGAGATATGTTGAGAGTTATTTTCAAAAAATGCAAAAAGTGCTAAACGGTTAACGGTTCGTATGGAATGATTGTAATTCCCAGTACCGGGAGATGCATCACTGAAATCTGGGTTATTTACACGTTTACCCTGGGTAATCACAATGATATACAGCGGGCTAGGATTCTTCCGTCTTCCTTCTGAAGTAACTACACGTTGTCCACGGGTGTCTAAACCCCCTCCCCAAGCTTCCTGTCCTTGCAGCACAACCTCACCTATCCACTTATGGACAACTATCACATTCAGTGGCGGATATCCATCACTTTGCGCTACGACACCGTCAGAAATCCGTTTTTCTGTTACCTAATTCAATTGCACGAGGTTGCGCGCATTTCTGGCCGCTGCTTGACGACGCCGGCCATAAATGCCTGAGTCAGACGACGACGAGCGCAGCGGCGAACCTGTTTTACAGTGAGTTGATGGTCTTCCGAAGAGGTGCGGCCTGACCGTAAAATCGACTATTCCATTGCTAAACTCACACAATTGCTCAGTCATGCTATACACCGGTTACGGTAGCTGCGCGGTTTATTTGCAAAAAAAAATCGCAATTTTGCCGAAAATCGCGGAAAATTTGCATTCTTGTTGCACGAAAATTGGTTTCCAAAAAGTTCGCACCGCGGAATTAAAGGATGATGACCTCTACAGTATGCTACAATACCCTGCAGTACTCTACAGTACTCTTTTACCTTGCTTTTAGTAGAGGAGGCAAAGCGTATTTCCACTCTCATGGCAATGAATCAACCCTATCGCTACGATCACTGCCATTCAGCGGCCTATAAAACTCGAATGACTCAATCGCCATCAACGCTATCCCTCCGCTAATCAATAACGTCGACAGATCAATATCAAACTAATCGATATTCAGGGATGCGGCCCCGACCTACTACATTCAAGAGTGCTGCGATCTGTTCAAATCGCTTGTCGATCACAGCCAGCCACTGTGATCGCAGCGTTTGAAGGCATACAGGTAAGACGCGCTCCAATGTCAATTCCTGACCCTATGCTAATTGTGGAAAATTAAAGGACGCCATGGGGCAATGTGCCGATCGTATGCGTTTTCAACAATGGGACTGCTCGAATGTTGGTCATATTATGCACGATCCACCGATTCTGAAATACGGTAGGTTGCACATAAGAAATGCGTATTGATCGGAATCGCGTAGGAGAGCTTGGAAGTATAAACAGAGGAAGAAGTGATGAAAAGCGAATTTTCGGAAGCGGAAGTTGATTAGTGAGGTGGGACAGTATGAAACAGTACACGACTACACAGCAGAGAGAAGAGTAATAACAGGATCAGTGAGGAAAGCGAGAGGTAGCGAGTATAAGCGACAAGCGAGAGGGTGCGACAATTTTTTTATCCTCTAGAAATCTATTCTAGGAGGTGATACGGAAGATTGGAGAAAAGTAGGCGATGACAGAAATGCACAAAATGGCCTTATCCGCGTAGCTGCAATCACCCAGATGCTCGAGCCCGCTCGCGTCGCTCGCGCACCCTACGCGTCCGCTAGCGGTACATTCTCCCTACCTCTCGCCCGTCTTGAATAGTCATTTGATCTACGCAGGAAATTATCTTTTCGTAACTGCAAGCATCGGAAAAACATGTCCTTATGCCTCGAGAAAACAAAATCATTTTATTTACTGTGGAAATAGGCGAAAACCAGCGCCAGCGACATAAGCGAGCACAAGCGACAACGCGCGAGTATAAACCAGTTCATTTCTGACCCAGACCTGGTTCAGGCTATCGCGAATCAGCGCTAATATGGGCGCTATCGTCTGCTGGAGCAGCTTGGGGAGTGGCAACTGCTTGTGCACAAGGATGGATCGACGACTGTAGCTGTGCACATGATGGACAACCAGGCTGGGAATACGGCGGGTAGGTGCACGAGATGGGCATTGATTTATCGATTTTGTAGATCAATAATACGCACCGCGTTCCAGGTGCTCATTCAGCGTTCAGCATGGTATAACGGCAAGCCGAAAACTGCTTACGAAAACACCTGTCATTCGTTCACCGTTAAGAAGTGTGGAAAAGCATAATCTAAAGGCTGGACGTTTGGTAGGCTTTGAAGAAGGTTAAAATTTCCCTGAAAGTCTCCAATTCCCTGATTTTCAGGCAGTGAAAAAGACGTTAATAGCGTCCTGCAAATGTCATGGAGTGTCTGGATCGTGTCAACAGAAAACTTGCTGGAAGAAGACGGCCACTCTTGACCATATCACTGACTACTTGGTGGAAAAGTAAGTGCACTGCAACTTGCTAGCAATATTGACCGCTTCGGCAAAATACCTTTACAGGTACGCCCGCGCAAAGCTGGTAACTAGTGATCAGAAGGCTAAAAACGCTGATCTGGTGTACCTTGAACCGTCGCCTGACCCCTGTCAAGAACAGGTAAGGAATAGAGCTGTCGCTTGGTGTCGCTTAGGCCTTTTAGGTAGAACCTTGAAGAATATAGCAGTTACGGTCGCCGTCAACGCGGTGACCGTGGTTCTGATACGTATTGATTGGTTGCCGACGACGCCATCGTCGGCAGCGCCAGCGACGCGCCGCAACCAATCGATATGTATCGAAACTGTGGCCTCCACTGGCACAGCAAACGCCACTACTATATTCTTCAGGAAGTGTTGCAGCAGTGTTACAACTTCATAATCTTGTCTCGGCTTTATTTCCTTGTGCTCTTCAACATCTCGCGCTCACAAGCGTGAGGAGTCGCTTGGGCTCGCCTTGATTTGCTTGTTATCGCCAAATTCTGCCAAGAAATAGAGCTAGTGTTAGTGAGTGATTGTCGCTCGCTCAGGGCACCGGTATTTTGATCTATTTGCTTGTTTATACCTCACTCTAGGGAGATTTTCTGCGCGACTTACGCTGCAGCACGGTCGCTGCCACCTTCCACTCCGGAGTATAACACCCCCTTGGCGATTTCTTTTCAAATTTTGCGGGAAATGACGCTGAGATCGGTACGGCACGGGCCAAGGATGCGCACATACGCAGCAAAATTGGGATCGATGTAGTCCAGCGTGCCGCGCCGCGAAGAATTGCTAGCACTCTGCGTCGCGGCCGCTAAGGCGGTAACGATTTTGATACGTATCGATTAGCAGAACGAAGCGCCAGCTTACACTTTTTGGCAGATGAATTTCTATTCGAGGCAAAGCTTTCCCCTTTATTCGTGGCGAAATTTGTCATTCCGATGCTACCTGTGTTGAATTGCAAGCGAAACAATGTATAGAATAGCAGTTTAGCATTCCCAGCCAGGCAAATACTATTCTGTAGTGTGTAAGCTGGTGCATCGTTGGATTCTATGTTAACGGGAGAAAAGGAAGGTAACAAGGACTTTGTTGTGCTTATTTATCAACGATTAACGACAAAATCAATGTGCAAGGTGTAGATTTACGAATTTTGAACATTTAGATATCTGGACGAGTATGCGCATGGCGTAACGAGACGCACACGCAAGGTGATTGTGTAAGATTATGCTGCGGGAAGGGATTCAAGGTGAGAACAAAAGTTCAAACGCGATTTTTTGACGCCAACCATAACCGTTTATACTTTCAGATCACACATGAAGTAATTCACTACAAGTGCGACTGTAAATTTGTCTGGTGCTGTAAGTTGATCTGCAAAGACTGTCTACAACATCGATGGGTGTCAACGTGCAACTAGCATTGAATACTGTCCCAAAATCGTGCATGCTCTGCGTCAGTAGCCACTGTGATCTCGTTTCGTGCTTTTCGGTGTCCCAAATACTGTACAATCAATCTATGAACGCATGGATTAGAAGAAAATAGATAGTTACGGTTCAGTGAATGGCATTACCGTTCTTACCGAGCGGTTTCTGGTTCAGCAGAAACTCATTACCGCCAAATATGCCCTCCACCAAGTGTAGTTATAAGCGATCGATAAATTTGTATTACCTGAACTAGTTAAACTAGTTCCACATATT
Organism: Ancylostoma ceylanicum; assembly: GCA_000688135.1. Taxonomy (NCBI): domain Eukaryota; kingdom Metazoa; phylum Nematoda; class Chromadorea; order Rhabditida; family Ancylostomatidae; genus Ancylostoma; species Ancylostoma ceylanicum. The sequence continues at coordinate 340,101 of JARK01001547.1, forward strand.
GTTATGATGATTACTGTAAAGGCAATGGAAGTTCCGATGGACGGTTGGTGTGTGATTATTCCGAAATGGAAATTTCTGGTTTTTCATTTGCGTTTCCCTGTGTACCAAATACTCCAGTGTTGTGCTTTGTTGTGCCTCTTTGATACGGGTTGTTTTGTGAATAAAACTGTTATACCGCATCTATTACAGTACCCAAGCTATCGATTGCTCACAACTTCACCGGACAAACCTGCGTTCAAAATCACCTTTCGAATCAATCAATAGCCGGGGCATGTACCTATCAATCAATATCTGGGTTTGACGGACGTATTGTTCAATTTCCGATGCCTTCCCGTTTTTTGCATGTAGATGTCGACGAATTCAATTAAATCGCAGCGGGTCGTCACCAGTTCAAGGCGGCGACGGCTGAGTGCTCGCGGACGAAGGAGGAAAAGATTGGACGACCTCTAGCAATGAGGGATCCTGTGATATTGGAATCATGGAAGAGCATTGTGGGAAGATAACGGTAAAGGCAGTGGGATCGCCGATCACCTGGGTCGGTAGTAAACCCCTAGATGTTGGCAACTATCTACTGATGAGTATAGTCAGACAATGCATTACCATTGGACCCTCTTGCAAACTGGTAGATCCTAATGCGCGCACTAGCTGTATGTCGCATTTCTTCACCAGTCGTGCTAGTTCTGCTTTTCTAGCGCTTAGCAGAAAAGTTAGGAATCCTCCACAACTGGGATCCTTGGAGAACATAATAGATAAATACCTAGATCCGTGATGTTGTTTTACAGTTTTATATGATTTTCTGTTCCCTATTATTTTTAAATGGTATTTTTATCCTTCTTGGTACATCTAAGGTAGTGTGTTGTTGTGTTGTTCGTGGTTCGTTGTTCGTCTCACATGAGCATGCTCATGTAATGAATGTAATGAAATGTGAGTTCCCTGCGGGCATACATTCATAAAGATGTCGGGGACTTTCTATTCTTAACCATATGCTCTGACGTTGGACGCTAGTTTGTTGGCAGCAACGACCTCAGGGCAACTAACAGCTCAAACGCTTCTGGCACGACCTAAGATCATGACACCAGATCAGAAAATGACGAGAGGGCATGCAATGACGAGAGGTTGCCGACTCAGAGGCCTCGCCATGGTTGTGGACAAGGCGAGCGTTGCGCGACACTTGGTTGGATTCACGCTGCATAGACAACATAGTGAACGTGAAGGAATACTCAACGCCGATAATTGACGACTTCCCAAAGTCGCAGACGCTCTTGAATACGCTAACAAATCAGAACATCGATGGGCCTAGCACGTGATGAGGAGGAATATAACCGATGAAGCAAAGCCGTGATAGAATGGTATTCCCGTTCAAAAGAACGTCCTTCTGGCAGGACTCCGGCCAGGTGGTGCAATTCTCTTTAATTTCAATACAACATTATTGACGTTTGAAAAACTGCCTTGTTCACAGGTCCACAACAGCCCAAGAAGAAACGAATGGAAGACATGCTACGATTTGCAACGGGGCCACCGCCGCGTATGAAGAGAGGATCAACCAAGAAAGCAAGTAAGTGACCAAGTAACCACTTGAACTATACACCAATGTGCCCACATTTGCTGCGAGAAAGGTACAATGAGGGTTGATCAGCGGACATGCCGGCAGCGCCCGCCGACGTGAAGGCAACTCGATGTGCCAAAATAGGTTACCACGTCAGAAAAAAAAACTTAGAAAAAAAAATCAACAGAAATTAAATTGAAAGGGTCCAGTGAATCTTTTATTAGAAATTAATTTTCATTGTACCTCACACTATTTTTGAAAAAAAATCGCAGGAATGGGTGCTGCATTTGCTCAGTCCTAAGCATGAAGCATTCCTAGATGGAAGTCAACCAACTGCTTTGAATTATTGAATTGCTGAAGGTGTGATAGAAGTTAGTGCTCAGATTACGCACCAGATGCTGTTCACAAAAGCTACTTTGGGAGCAGTATACCAGACATGAAAAATGTGTTCCGAGGGAAAAGTACGATTCACTGTGAAAAAGTGGTCACGGCATCTGTTCTTGAAAGTGCCAAGGAAATTTGCTGATTGATGGGAAAGCTGTAACTACTCAATAATAGTCGATATTTTTGGATGCTCTAAATGTAACAATTCAAGTGATCTGCGCTGGTTTAACAGGAAAATGAAGAATTATACCCACTTCACGTTGGCATGACCACTCATTCAAGTGGTATCGCTCAGAAGAAATTTGGAAAAATAGGACTCAAAATTTCCCCTTATTCAATGAATCTTCTGCACTAGTTCACTCATAGAGTGATACGGCAGTCAATCTTCAGTTCAATATTACACGCTTGGCTTTTCTTCTGGAATATTCCGTGTTCAAAGTCCCTATAGAAATCTGTCCGGTTTTGGCCGAAATCTTCTATTAATAGTTGGGTCAATGACATCAAACTTCTTTTCAAAAAAAGCTCTGAAGACAGCCAGTCGTTCTGAATTATAGACTGAATGAATAGTAAACGTGCGGAGATACAGGCTATCTCCCAACGAACCAACGCAGCATTCAGAATCAGAATGGTAGAAACGTTCAATTTTTGGTAATAATTGACCCATCTCCACAGTGGAAATATCACCACCTTTCTCTAGCTTCGCATCAGGAATATTATCAGTTGCTTGCGAATAGGTAGGGTTATCAGCAAGTTTGCTGATGTAAGACGTATATAAGCAACCGGTTCACCTCAACTAACCATTTTCTGCCAGTGCAGCTGCCAAGAGCTGTAGAAGAACTCGGTCAGTGTTCAGCTAGAAGTCAGTGAAGAAGTCAACCGCACGGCTGGAAGCTGCCCGGACCAAGATAAACAATGACTGCTCACTCTGCGCAAGAATTGTATGCGTTCTTTGAGTCAGCAGCGATGCATGCATATGCGTGGGTCCTTTAAGAGTAGCTGTTTCATGCTCATGCCTACTTATTGATGGTGGCAAAGCGCTGATCTATTCACTACCACTGTGAGAGCAGTGTCCCGCCTTGTTCTTCGTGTTGTAGATATCAACGGATCCTTGACCTTCTCTCCATGCTCATTACAGCAAAGCTCATTGAAAGTCACCGAAATTACGAAAGCTACGCTGCTCTAAAGTGTGGATTTCGTGGATTATTTGAGCGAACCCGCGAATCTCCCATGGAAGGCCATGGTTAATTTGCCGACTATAGGGCAATTTATAGTGGATGCGTGCGACTGACGCGCGTGCGCCTGTATGATGGAGAATAGGGAGTAGTCGCATCGCAGTCGCATAGCAGTCGCACGCGCTTGCGGCCTCGCGACGGCCGCGCATTCTTTTCATTCAGAATTTCATGCCGCGTTGACCGGTCTTCATCGAAAATCTTTCGCAAATGCATGCGTGCGCCTGATAGTCGCATCTGGTATAAATTGCCCTTTTCAGCGACAGCGGTGAGCTCACCGTGATACAAAAGTTCGAGGAGGGCTACTAATACTATTGATGTAACCGCTCTACACTTTCTCCAAATAGAATGAACCGCCACGTCACAAACTCACATATATAGTTGTTAGATGCTCGTCATCAGTTTGCGGTCGTGTTGTCGTGTCATCGTAGATCACTAGCACGAGATGGTGCAACAGCGGTAGTGTTGTGCTGCCGAATCAGAATGATGATGTGGCCGAAAACGGTGTTGGGTGGGACGCCTAAAAGTGGTCAATCGTTTGACAAGTCGTGCACGTTCTGACTTGTGAGTCAACAGTTCTCACCCTTCCTTCGGTTTTCAGACTGTCACTGAGCTCATGACAACACGACAACCTCGCAGCAACTTTGCAGATTCGCAACACCTTCGCGTTTCAGTCTTCTCGCGTGGTTTAGCATGCGGTTCGGCGCAAACGTGTCGTGCGGCGTCTCGAGCCCTCTTCGTTAAATGTTGCGAGCATGATATCATGAGATGATGAGAATCACTTCCAGCCTTAGAGCATCCTGAAAGGGTGTTTGCATTGCAGCACTAGCCTTACGTACACAACCCAGCTACTAATCTATCAGGTCGAAGAGCAATGAATGTCCGCTGCCATCGTTACCATACCTATCGACCGTTTAGGGCATCGCAGGTGAATTAAATTTCTTGTAAAAAGAAATCCATGAATCATGCACTGATGCATTGATTGCTCAGTGTTTCTCAAATTTCTGTTATTAGAAACATTTAGAAGATGGCCGATTAAAGCTGTGGAATTTTCTTCCGCATGCTATAAAACTTTGAACGAAGGAAGTCAGCAGTAGAATCGCATTGCCTTGTGTTTTGCCGTCACTCAGCGGTAGGAAGATCTGAGACGGGTGTTTATCATCGTGAGGGAAAACGGGGCGTGGTATTGTCCTGCAATTGGTTCGTTCAAATCCTCCTCCCGTGGGTTACTGTCAAGAGATACCTGACCTAATTAACGCCAGATGAGCTCAGCAACAGAGTGAGAGCTTACCGCCAGCCGCATAGTGCATGTAGCAAGACGGATACTAGTTTTGATAACAGCAATGGTTCTCGTTCTCTTCCTCAGTGAGAAAGAAGCAAGCTAAAATCGTCCAAGGTTCTCTTCTCAAATTTCGCAATTTTTTTATTCAATACACACCTTATCAATCTCCAGAAATTGCATATTCGACTAATTAGGGGCGATTATTAGCTAGGTTTTGCAACGTAGCTCACTATAAGTGTGAAAAGTGATGGACGTAGAGAAAGGGCAGCGTAAGAACACTCTGATCCTATCATCATCACACTGTTATGGTAGGTTACTGACAGCAGCCGAATCTCTGCATGGGTGGTACCAATTAGGTCGGGTATCTCTTGACTGTCCCCCTCCTCCCGCCCACTACGGTTGACTCGTTCCATTTGCGCGCGATTCCACTATACTTGACTATGCAAAATTTGAATGCGACCGGGACGAGTTTATCGTAAAGGGCAGGAAGACTCCGCCTCGTTTTCCCTCACGATGATGCACACCCATTTAAGACCGCACCGGCATAGGTGTGAGGATTTTGCAAGAGGGTTGCGTGCTTAGTCGTTTTGGCTGCTACCCGGTTTCATTTCCATGATTATCTCGTAATTGATTCTGTTGTTTTTATAGCACTGGGAAGTTAAAAGTAACCGTTTTGAGGCCATTTGTTTGTGTGAACCTTACAAGACCGACTGGGGATCCCAAAAAGGTGACGAGGCTATAAGTTGAGTTCACCAAAGAGACCGACGTGGTCTCAGACTCGAGTAAAGTCTCAGCCTCGCGACGCCCGACATTTACATTAAGGCCACTAGAAAATCGGGGCATATCCAGTAAAAATTCCCAGGAAAATCAAATATCTCAAATAAAGACTTCAGGGTCTAACTGCTGTGAACGTTCTGATCGTGTAATCTCCTAGAAGCTAATGCTGGTAACGGCAGTTTAGTTTCCACAAAGATAAAAGGCGAGAAGTTAACGAACTGAAATTTTCAGCAACCAAGCCCTGTCCTCAGCACGCAGAGATCGGCGAGATCGGTAGGTAGTTCATTGTTTTAGGTAGTTCATTGTCTAAGTTTACAATAGTTGATCCTAAACAGCTGAATCCATCTTATGATGTCTTGTTTTTAGCAACGTGAACCTGTTGCTAGGACTCAACCGGGAAGCCCTTTTCCTGTGGTGAGAACTTAGTTTTAACACAACTGCGCCTTTTAGTAGGATAGGAGCGAAGTCTCGGGAAAATCGATAGGGCGAACTCAAGCGCTCAGATTGCAATTTTATGTTTTTTTTTTCAGAAATCGCAGGACCGCTCCACTGACACGGTGCGTATGGGGAATTCTTTTTGTTTGTTCCGAGTGTTTTGAAGATAGTTTCATTTACAGAATGTGAAAGATGTGACTAAAAAGAAGATCAATGCTAGGAAGAAGGTAGGTGGTGGTATTGTCTTTTTCTTCTTTAGAGTTTGTCCCGTTAAGTGACAGGGTCTGCTTTCTGATCTTTCGCTCTATTGTGCGCCTGGTCAGGGTGGGCGCCCACATGCTTCAGATCGGCATGCAGTGTGTCTAGCCACCGTTGCTTCGGCAGTAATTTTCGTCGTTTTTTTGGCACTTCGAAGTCTAGGCCTACTTTGCAGACGGTGTTATTGTTGGCGCGCAGAACGTGGCCATACCATCTAAGGCAGGTTTCGTGAAGCTTGTCAGCAATCGGGGCGATGCCGGAGCGCTCTCGGATATTTTCATTACGGATGCGGTCCGTAAGCGTGACACCGACCATCCATCTTCGTTTCCATCACACTCGTAATATCTCCGTTTCCATTACACTTAGACGGCGTTCTACTTCCTCTGTGGCTGGCCAGCACTCTGCACCATACAATGCCACGGATCGAACAACTGCTCGATGCACCATCGACTTGAAGCGATCCGGAATCTTCTTGTCGCACAGTACTCCAGTCATCGAACGCCACTTCAACCTGATGAGAGCGACGACTTCGTGATCTACGCTGCCATCGGCTGAGAGTGTTGATCCGAGATACTTGAAGTACTCGGTTCTCGGGAGGTTACTGCCATCAACCTCGATGGCGGAAAGCTCGTTTAGACTGATCGTCATACACTCAGTCTTCTTGACGCTCAGCCGAAGACCGAACCGTGCTAGGCGTTCGCTCCAAGCATGCGTTTGCAGCTCAAGGTCCTCCTCTTGCTCTGACGCGAGCATTACGCCATCTGCATATAGCGGAGTCCCTGGTGTGGCTTCTGGAGGTCTCTGGTAGCAGGGTCCACAACGACGACGAAGAGGAGCTGTGAGAGGGCCGAGCCTTGATGAACGCCTACGGTTATGGGGAATTCTGCGGACGTGCCCGCGGCCGCCTGGACCCGACTCTTTGGGTCGGCATAGAGAATCCTAACCTACTCTATGAGTTCCTGAGGAATGCCGTGCCATCGCAGTGCGTACCAGATCAATTCGTGTGGAACTCGATCGAATGCCTTCTCCAGATCGAGGAATGCTATGGCTTCTGTTTCTCGCGATGCTTCTAGATCAACAGACGGGCCGCATGGATTGCATCGGTCGTTCCGCAGTTGGCTACGAATCCACACCGGTTCGTGGTAAGTCGTATAATGTCGCGGATTTGGCGGTCGATAATGCGTTCGAACATCTTTATACTGTGAGACAGCAGACGTATCGGCCGATGGTTTGTGCACTCCGCAGGGTTGCCTTTCCTCTTCCAGATCGGGATAGTGGTACTTCTTTACCTATCCATAGGGGTCTTTTTCTCTTCGGCGACCTTGTTGATGAACGTCGTCAGCTGTGCTAGAAAGTTTAACACGAATCGAACTCAGACTCGGTTAGGATTGAAGCAGTCTCACAGAAAACCACTGCCTGCGCCATGAAGCTGTTCTTCACATGAAAGTGTCATGTATATCTGTAACCAGGGTCAATCATTATGATGGAAAAAAAATTGACTGCTGATACGATAACCCACATCCACGTGTTCGATCCTTCACGCAAAATCGGTGCATTGACGAGAGACAACACGAATTGTTGGTGCAACAGACAATGAAAATGTATCAGTAAGTTATCGACTCGGAACCCCCAGAACAAGTTGTCTGATCGCACATGAAACTCGCCTGACATAGGCTTGTTGACTTGTTTTCGCTTTTCTCGTCGATAAGTTGTCGGCCTCCAGATTGTCGACAACTTGCAAAGCGATCGGCTGTTGACTTTGCAACATGTCGCTAAGCTTTGAGCCGAAAACTACCCCCAACTTGTCATGGGAGTTCTGAGAACAGGATACAAATGGAATGAGTGACTACACATATATGCGGACCACTTTCCACTGCATAGCAAAATACCCTAACCACATATATTGTTATAGAAGTTTGTGTACCATCGTGAGGAAGGAAGGACATTATCAGACGACTCCGATTGGCGCGTTTGGGCCGCCCGTCAAAATCACTTGTTTGAAGTCATACAGCGACACGCACAACTACTCCACCTATTACCGAATCAACGGGGTGGTGGTCATGAAGAACGATGAGTCGTGACAGCCGCCACCGCCACAGCGCACCCCATGCAAAGGTTGCCGCGCCCATTTTGCGCGATGGGCATACTAGACTACCCTGTCTGAAGGACTGAGGACCAAAATTCGGTTTATAACTGGTTTAGATATGCACTTCTTAGGAGATTGCACAAAAACCTAATAATCTGTAACAGTTTGATGTCACGTTTTAACGAGAATTATGCTTCAACAGCCCTTTCCTGTTGATTTTTATTGAATCATGTAATAATTATTGTATTCAATGGAAGATGAATCATACTTCTGTAACTGTAGAGCCTGCTAATCACCGTCACATGAATAGGGGCGGGGTCACAATTGCATGGCATACTGACTCACGGCTTCATGAGAGCCAACTATTGCCAGCTATCGTTCTTCCCGGCATACACCCGAATCGACACCGCACGAGTCAAAACAGGTGGGTGTGAGGAGCGAAACGAACTTGCCAGTCACGAACTTGGTCACGTCTTTTTTTCCCTCACGATGACATACCTTCGTTAGAGCGCGTTTATCCGACTGGATGAAGTATGCTGGATAAAGAACAATAGGGACAACCCTTCTCTCCAGCATGTAATGATGTTGATTTTCAGAAATCACAGGATAGGACCGTTTCCGCTGATCTGGTACGTATGGAAAATTTTCTCTTGGTTAAGCGCTCTCGAGTATAACTTTACTTGTAGAATGCGAAAGACAAGTCCGGCAAGAGAAAGATCACTGCCAGGAAGAAGGTAATCGGAGATGTTAGTATTTCTGTTCTAGTTAACACATCAGAATAATCGCCTGCATATTGAAACTTTTTTACCACGACCGGCGATCAACTCTCATCCGCCAACCAGTGTAGCGCCACATAGGGTTGGCGCCACACACCATGTGGAGTGTAGCACCTGGCGCCGCTATCGCTGGAGACTGTGACACTGGTGTTGTGTATCGATTGTGGGCGGGACTTCCACGCAGTCGCCGTCTACGGAGACTTACCACTCAAACGCGTTGCGTTAGGCCGTTTTGCCTTTTTGGAATTTTGGAAGAAGAGCCAAACGTGGTTTAAAAGATACCTTAACTCATTATAACACTTTATTAATAGTCTTAGCGTTGAATCAAAGCTGAGCCGTCCTTCCTGGTGAAATTCCGAGGATAGCGAGTTTTTTCTACCCTGTTCTTCCAAGGGCCTGACTCGCGCGGGTGGCAAGTATCCAATAATCCGCGGTCGTCGATGTTGGCGCTGCGTGAGCAGCCGCACTGGCAGCGAAACGGCCTTTTCCCTTTTTCCTACCCCCCCCCCCCCCCTGCAACGTTACGCCCTCTTTTTCAATGCACCATTTTATGGATGATAGTGATAAGAAGTATTAGGTTGTTGCAAAATCGATGTCGGATTTTTGGACCACGTACTTTGGAATAATGCTTTGGAATGCAAAGTGGTGTTTCCACCGCATATTTTGCACTTATTCCAAAGCCTATTTCTTCCTCTTTCTGCCTATTCATTTTTATTCAGATCCACAAACTTTTGCTGTGGTTTTCNCTCCATCGCAATCCTATTAGGTTGTTGCAAAATCGATGTCGGATTTTTGGACCACGTACTTTGGAATAATGCTTTGGAATGCAAAGTGGTGTTTCCACCGCATATTTTGCACTTATTCCAAAGCCTATTTCTTCCTCTTTCTGCCTATTCATTTTTATTCAGATCCACAAACTTTTGCTGTGGTTTTCGGGCTTGGATCAAAATGTACTCGTCCGCTAAAATTCGTCCCAAACTGTTTCGTGAGCTCGAACTCGATAGCAAGAGAGTGCCTTTGACATGAAATGTTACCAACCTATACAGAAGGGAATGCTCAACAAAGTGGTAGCCCAGTGTTGGCCCAAGTCACATGGTATTGGAGACACGTGCCTCAGAGTTATGGACTAAAATTCGATGACGTCAACGCCGTTTTGAAAGCACAGGTAGAAGCTATCACCAGGAGTCCTGTTCCGTATCTCGAAGGTGGCCTTGAGGTTCATTATTCTATTATTTTTGGCGCCGTCGGAGGAACGAGCATGATGGAAAAACTGAACAGGTGGATCCAATTCGATTATCCTCCAGTATTTCACAGTGGCTCAAGACCACCCTTTTCACTCAGGACGCTCTGGAAGTAGATGCAGGGGGAGATGGAGGCTCTCCCTTATATGCCTTACTCAGCGGACTGTTCCCCTACAGATGACCATAACTTCAAGCGGTGGGACTCTTCCCTGAGAGCAAGAGCAAGCCGCAAAAATACACTACTTTAAAACGACCTCGCCGATATTTCTGGGTCCAAAAAGCTTGGCTTCTAGTGTGATGGAACAAAAACTTAGCTGAAAGATGGCAAAGATGTGGCGATCCAAATATGTACTGAATTGGCAGAAAAGATTCAGTTTTTGCCGAGTTATGACAATTCAAAGTCAAGTTGTCGAAATCCGACATCGATTTTGCAACAACCTAATATTTTGATACAATACGTTTTACACCCATTGGTCCTCCATCACGGGTAGTTGAAAACGTGCGCAATCCTGAGATCTGAGCTCGTTCATCAAATCTAATTTGATACTAACCCAAAAAGAAGTTTGTTCTAGGTATACAAGCTTCAATTCAAGAGCTGTCCAAACACTAGTTTCACCTTCATTACCTTTGATGAAGCATTTTTCTAATTACTTGAATGAATACATGTAACTTCAAATTGTTACGTGTATCTTACAACTAGCCCTCAATCAGGAGAAGCGCTAAAAGATTACTCAATTTCCAGCTTAGGTCCACCTCATGTAATATAAACTAATTTTTTTTATTACAGAAAACGGCGAATGTGAAAACTACGGATCAAAAACTCGTGAGTTCGAAACGACATCCGTGTTAATTTGACAGTCGATATTTTATGTATTTTCAGACCAAACGGGCAGAAGCTGGCGCCAAAGACCGTGGGTTGCTACTTTCTTCATTGAGAAACTAGAGGAAACTAGATGAAACTTGTGCAGAAGAAACTAGCAGAATGGGGAGAGACTTTTGGTTGTCTAGAACACAGATAGGAAATGTGATCCATATTCAAAGGCAGCACCCGTTCAGATATTCTCAGCCTTTGAGATTTGCTGGATTTCGGGCTTTAGAGGGGCCTACAACTCATTTCCTAACTCACGAAGGAAATAGCGATTGCAGAAAAAGATGAGCAAGAAAGAACGCAGCGAAGGGAATTTTTCCATCTAATTTCAACGCGTATCCAACATATTTCGCAATCGTAGATGCTCGATTAGGTGTTGCTGAAACGTGGCGCCTAGCTTTGAGATAGCTTCGATCATATCCGCATCCTTCAAGTTTTCCTTTTGAATTCCAGATGGTGATGGTTCAACTCACCAGTCAGAAGACTCGGAAGAAAGCTCGAGCGAGTGTTCAGAAGAGATTGTTGTGTACGAGACGCCCGAGAACCAATCATACGAGCGGAAAGTATGAAAGCCATTAACGTTCCGCTATCACGCTTATTCGAATTCGTCTATTTAGGTAGTGATTGGTAATCTGAGTCGCGTCGGATTTCGTGAGCCTTTCTGGCATGACAAAATCGCTTCCTATTTTGTCGTATTGTCATATTTGATCACGTATGACGTAGTGACGAATTTCTTCCTTTTCACACACGTTTTTGGAAGTAAGTCCAAGGGGTGACGTAGCCCGCACGCCAATTAAAAAGGGATTTCAGCAATGTTTATCGTCACCTATGCATTTTGCATGCTTCTCGTCGGATTTCCCATGTGCTATTTGGAAATGGCTCTTGGACAATATACCTCAACCGGAGTTTACTTGGTTTTTGATCGGATGGTGCCAGCATTTGTTGGTAAGCATTGTATAGCGGACTGAAAAGATAGGGGTCGTGACAACCCAGAGCTGACGATATGTGCCAAGACAAGCACGTCGTCTCGTGTCGCTATTACTTGAGCGGCATCACATTTGGTGCCTACCGATCGAGACGTGCCACAGGACTGCCAGCGATGCGGTACCTATGATCGATAGCTAAAAATATCGATATCGCTGAGCAATCACGATGAGGAGCGATATACTCGTTAAGCAAAGTATAGCAGCAGACTAACTACGACGACTTCATCTACAATCTTAGGAGTCGGTGTGAGCGCACTTCTCATCAACGCCCTCGTTGCTTCCATGCACCACACATTGTTCATCGACTCGATATCAGTAATTCGTGAAACGATCCAGATCCTCACCAGTCAGATGCCATGGCATCACTGCCTCTCGGCATTCGACACAAAATGTGAGTGGAATTGTCACTTATTATGCTCTTCTTTTCTGAACGAGATTGTTTTCTAAAGATTGTCACGTATGGTCGAGGGAGTGTTCAAAACTGCCCAAACCAGATAGTATACCGTCGTACCCATCTAACTTCATGTACGGAAAGGGTGAAGAATTTCAGCTGAGGTCAGTTTACATTTTCACTTCTACTTATAGAATTCCATATTATCCGCTACACATACACACACCACATCACACACACTTGGATGTTTCGAATAAGTAATTCTGATGCACTCCATAAATGTATGCCACTCGGCCCCGCCCCCAACCTTTCCAACTCTGGCTTTCCTGCGGACCGTGGAATTTTTTCCTCTAGTACCATTGTGCTAGAGAACTACCTAAAATGAGCCTAGCCTAGTATGCGCGGCCGATACACCCGTCAGAATATGAAGGCATGTCACGACTGCGAGTTGTGCAAAGAGAGAAAACTAAAGGTTCAAAAAAAAACCACGGTTGCTACTGTGAGCTCAAAAAAGAAGCATCACTACAATAGATGATCTATCGCAGTGAACACCTTGATGTGCACACGCGGCTCTATCCGGCTCTTCGCCCATGGATTTCGTAGGATCTAGATAACATGCTAATGAATATCACAGTGTGCATTAGTGATCCTGAAAAATTTAGCCTGAAAGGTGACTCGTGTGTACGACCGTCGCTAAGAAGCATTTACACCGGAGTGCTTGATGTTGCTCCAAAGTCAGATCTCGAAAAGCTCAAGACGGCTTCTTTGGTGAACTGGGCGTGAGTAATTTCAGAAGTTGATAGCCTGAAAAATAGTACAACTACGAGGTCGTCAAATAAGTTCCCGTGGGGATAGGCCATAGTTTTATAGCCACTTATGTCCATTGTTCTCATTGTTTCCTGGAAAACCTAAGTAGCTAAATTTAAAGATGCTGCCCAATAATGGGAAACCTCTTCGAACTTTTTGCATTAAAATAATCTCCAGTATATGATATCGAGTAAAACTGCCAAAAAAAGTCAATAGTAACAATATTCGACAAGACTGCTCGTGATTGACTTAGCTTGCCCTCAAATGACTCGAAAAAATCGAGTAAGCGAGGCCTAACTGCAAAGGGTTTGGTTTGCCTGCAATATACAAACCACACGAGTCATTCCCCATCCGTATCCACTGTCAGCATTAAACTTTAAAAGTTCTAGAAAAAACGCGGAAACTTATTTGACAACCTGATCGAAGTGAAAAAATAGCCACAACAGAAAAGTAACATATAATAGAGTTATAGCAATCGCAGCGTTAACCTGTCTTTTTTCAAAGGAACCCTGCCATCCATGAATTCGACACGTTCCAACAGTTTGTCTACTTATCGCCAACTTTCGTGTTTTATACTATACTCTTTATAGCGCTAATGCTTTTCATCTTATCTAGAAGCAGACGCACTGTTGTGGCCGTGAGTTCCTTTACCGTTGCGGTCATCCTTTTTCAGTCTTGGTCTCTCTGTCACCTTATACGGTACTGCTTCACAACCGCTTAGCATTACTACTGTTACTATTATTAATGCTATTCAATATTATTGTTTATTACTATTAATACTATTGGGTTGGGCAATAAGTTCGTGCGGTTTTAGGGGCACTAGAGGTACTGCTCTTCAGGAACAACATGAATCACAACAAGTCGTTTATGTAACCCCTGTCCTCCGCTATTGATGCTATCAGAGACGGAGCAGCTCCCCGATTCCCTTTCCATGAAAAGCCACACTGTTTGGGACGATCCAGTTTGGGACTCTCAACTGCAACTTCTCAATGGAACTCTAGAAATTGCCCAAGAATGTAACCAAAATAAGTGGATGGAGACTGCTTCAGGCTTGTAGGGATTGTATGAGTGAAAATACCTTTCATTCTAGAGTGTCGGATACCGTTCCAGTGGAATTTGCCCGAAGGCGACGCACCCTCTCAATGTGAGGCGTCACCTCGTACTGAGTATTTTTTCGCCAACTGAACCAGTTGAACTCAGTTGTCGCTAGAATTTACCATTCTTAGTGGTTCTCTTTACATCTGGAGAAAAACCTAGCGCGTAAACGTCTCACTGTTCTTCAAACTCCACTTTTGGAAGAGGGACAACCGCTGGGCTAAAATTAACTTCTCGGAGGCGGGCATCCATTTTTGGGCCGCCTTTGGGCCGTAATGGGTTATCTTTACATGCCTTTGATATCTGTTGTGTTTTGAGTAGCATTCGATCCAGGATAGAAGTCAAACAGTATGAGTGGTCGGAGGTTACTTGTTCAAATGGTGTCTTACACTCCAGGCGATAGAAAATGAGGTGTGGCGAGAACTGAGGAAATCGATCAGAATATTTGGAAAGAGTGAACCGAGGGCTACGAAATGGTTACTAATACGTAATCGAACAGAGCTTAGTTCCCAGTAAAAAAATAAGGTGAAAAAACCGCACAAACTTATTGCCCAACTCAATACATAGTCTGGTCGTCCCGCTAGCGCCGGACTTCTAGACATTCATTGATGCTCTCTTCACTCGCATACTTCACGGTGAATGCAAACAAAGTCCTGAAAACCTTCCGAAGGATACCAATATCTTCCCATATAGTGTCAACGCTCTTCTAAGATCACTCATATCCGCCAACGATGCTCACTCTCATCTCCGCAGAGGGATGCTGTTTGCTTGGCTCTGAGAGCCATGAATATTTGAATGTAACTAACTCGGTGCAAATGATCACTTGGAATGATTTATATTTAGCTGGCTGTTGTGGTAATTTGAGTGACAAGGGTCTACTTGTGTATATAAACAGAAAGAAGAAGAAAGATTGAGACACGAATGGCAACGACCGGGAGTGGAGAAGGAAATAATGAGCAAGCCAGTGTAGGGGATGAAGGAAAGCATGTAGGAGAGAAAGCCGCAATGGATACCAGCGAACCCCTCGATAGGATGCATTTTTTCACTTTTCCAGGTAATTCCACTCCTCTGAACGCCGGCACACCCTGACTTCTCCCTACTTTCGGGCGCTGGCGCACCCTTATCGTAGCGATGAACCCGTACCCCCCCCCCC
>JARK01001547.1:363101-377769 GCA_000688135.1 Ancylostoma ceylanicum
GGTGGGAAAAAATTAGGGGTTTCCGCCGTTTTGGGGGCCCGAAGGGAAAAGAAAATTTTAAAAAAGATTGTGAAAATTAATAAAAAAAAATTAAAAATGATAATAAAAATGAATAAAAGTGAACTGAACAATTAAAAATAGACTATGTAATAAAAGATTTCTATATGTATTGTAAAGAAATTTCAAAAATTTGGCGACCTATTTTTTTGAGGGGGGGGGGAGTGCGTGCGTATGACGCGCGACGGACGTACGCATATACGTACAAATTTCTCAGTAACAGCATAACAGGGTTCGGAATAAAAGCGTTCTGCATCAATACGAAAACAGGTGACACCTCCCGAAATGGGAATACGGTGCTGCTGCAACGGCTCAGGACCGGACAACTAGTCCTGTCTCTAGGTGGGAGTTGCCAGATCGAGGGCTCTCATCATCCAGTTCATGGTGGGTTCGGAAGATGATCTTGGATCATTTTACAGTAGAGAGAAAATGTGGAGCAAAAGAATGAGGAAGCAGGTAAAAAAGGACATACAACCTCATAAATAAAAGATAGAAGGAAAAAGAAGAACGTGTTGGTAAAAATACAATTAAACAAGAGAACTATAAAATTGCAAGCAAACCTTCTCTCTATAGCACGCAGACACGCAATTCTAGCGTCCTCTACCGAGTTCGGATCAGAAACATCTCGAGCCACTGGAAAAAATCACATCACATTCCCTCAAAAATCAAAGGAAAATGAGGGATAAATTCTACCAACCTGGATTAAAAAAGAGAATCGCCTTGAGGGCAACGTACTCGTACAGATCAACACCGAGACGTCGCATTGGTAATACTAACTCGTCGATTATTCGACCAACCACACAACTACAACTAAAATCACTTGAAATTTCAGGACTCAAACGACCGAAGGAATTTCTCACTTGATATCGCCAACATTCGCAGCGTGTTCCTTGGGAATAAGGGTGTCATTGGCTAAGCATATTGAATTATCCAAAGATAATGATCGGAATGCGACTCCCAGTATAATTATTTGGGCAGCTGTTGCTTTGAGCAAAGCAGCCTAAATTTGAGGAAAAAAAATGAACTGGAAGAATAATGATCAGCGAAGTTCCAAAAATTACTTGATCATCCATGGACAAACGCGTGAATTGCGGGAGAGACTTGGCCCATTCCACTAACAAAACAAGTTGTTGGTGTATACTTTTGCCCACATCATCTAAAGTAGCTCGTCGGTCGTCTTCTATCCGCCAGCATTTCACCTTTCCACAGTCATAAGAAACCTGAGTTGGAGCTGATATTTATAAGAAATTCAATGATTTTAAAAAAGTATTACTAATTTAAAGCACAACATACCTGTTCAGTGCTCTTTATCACAGAACTTCTTAACTGTTGACACAGCTTTTCCGAGCGTAACAACCCGTCGAGCAGCTCTTCTGTTTCTGGTTCAGGCTTTTTCCGCTTGCCAATAGTATCTCTTTCGTTTTGAATTGCTGGAATATAAGATGAGTTAACCAGAGTTCGTTAGTCAACCCAACTTATTCCGTATTGATTATACCAGTTTCTCGATTGCGACACTTATGAGAGATAGCTGGTAGGTGCTGGCAATCAGGGATTCAGATGTCAATGTCAATGAGCAGCAATATACATTATAACTACGAAGGAGACAAAGAAATCGTCTCGTCGACTCATGAATTGCACACTACAAATCCTCACGTAAATAGCTTCTGTCCCTATATGGTTCTAACGATAAGAATAGGGGGAAAACGCGTGGGCAAAAGGCTGTTCTAGAAAAATTAGAAGGCTGGAAGAAAGTTCAAATTGAAGGAAAACAGTTGAAACAATAACGATTCGCCAGCACTTACCATTAGATTTCATCCCTGCCTCAATACATTTTTGAAGTCGACATGAGCGACACGCATTCCGTTGATCTAAAACAATCAACTTCAATAATAAAATAGCTCCAGAAACTGTACGACTCGTCTGCGGCTGCATCCATGGGGAGTTGGGTGTAGACCGTTATACCTGGAAAGGGAGGGGGGTCGGTCGAGCACTGCGAATGGTCAATCACCCAAGTGACCAATCGTACCGCCCATCAGCGCCACCCATTCCAGGTATAACACCCTACATCCTGGAGAATTGCTTATCAGTAAACATCTCCCGGAGACGCTGCCCCACATCGTTTTCTACTTCAACGGGCAAAATATGGATCAATGGGGCTGAAATATTCGTCAACTGGACACTGGACAGCTTATTGCAGTGCGGTCGCGTCGCGTGCTGGAAGCCACTCTGCCCTGCCGTCATAGTCACTCGCAGCGATGTTTTTATTGATTTTCGTCGTGAATTCGTCAAAAACCATGAAAACAAAGTAAACACCGCTACGATTAGCCATCACGGGAAGCCAAATAGCGATTACAGTGCGCGTCGCGGTTGCGTTGCGTTGCTCTCTCGTGTTGATCAATCAATGAGCTCCATCGACACACACAGTACAGATGGCGCCAATCACCTTCCAGCGGCCTAGAGCGCCGCAACTAAGTGGGGCGGGCGAGGCAACACCCAATATCCACAGCGTCCAACCGCGCCGCGTCGGTGGTGCGGCGCTATAGGCCGCGGAGAGGTGCAGCCCTGACTGACGCTTTCTTTGCATCAAATGTCGCACAAATGACAAAATCGCGGTATAAAAAAGCGTGAAAGCGTCTACTTCAAGGGCCATTCAGTAAAAAAAAAGCAAGCAGTAGAAACTTACTTTTCGTGACATCACAGCATTTATTAAATCTACACACATAATTGTGCCGTTTTCGAATACTACGCCGGAAGAAACCTGAAATACCATCATGTAAGAAAGCTTCAATGCAAATTCTACTACTTCAAAGTGAACTCACCTTTACATCCATCACAGCTAATTGCTCCATAGTGTTTACCTGTGGCACGATCATCACAAATATGACAAATTTCCTCCACCATACTCATTGAGGTGGTGAAGACTATGTGACTTCACTGGAGGTAACAACAGCGTCAAATATTATGTACACGTTAGATAATAACCGGAGAAATGATGTAGTTAGTGGCAGTTCTGCAAGGAAACGACGTTCACATGAGATATAGCGAAAGAAAAAAAAAACGGAAAGAGCAGATTGCGATCCGGCAACGAATCAACACTGATGTCAGGGATGACAACAAAACAAGTAGAACACTATGAAAACGGTTTCAAATGGAAACAATAAAATTAGGAGAATGCTGCACTTTCGTTATCAAACGGTAGACTGCTGCTGATTGCACGACGACAACTGGTTTTAAATTTAAGGAAAAACACTATTGACAGTGTTTTTGGACACGCATACACTCGCATGGTGGGCTGACTTTGACCAGAAATTAATTGAGGAAACTAATTCTGAGAAAAAAAAAAACTATCCTACCAAACTCTAGTCTTAAAAAAACCAGCCGACTAAGAGTAAATCAACACAGTATGTCAGAGGATATTGTCAAGATTCTGCAGGATGTTATGTTTACTGAGTCACAATATGCGCCCATTCAAAAACTATTTCGAATCTAATACAATATTCGGTACTAATCCACATCTCGAGTCCCAAAGTTAGGAAAAAAGTTCGCTGAAACTTCGCATAGTAGCGCTCTTGAAGATGCTGAACACGAACACAAAATGCATTCTGCACAACGTTCGCGGCAGATCTCACCGTAATTTAGACGTGAAATTAGAAGCATTGACTGACAGCAAGTACACTAAGGGCTCCATATTCGGCGTCAAAGTACGTGGGTTTGATTCTGATTTAATATATTTTTTCATCTATTGTTTTTTTTTTGTTCAATAATTTTAACTACGGTCAGACAGGCCGCAGACGTTGTGTAGAATTCATCTTGTAACTATATTATTGTACTTGTAATTATATTAAAGTCCTAGTCCATGGCAGCATTGACAGGCTAGCAGCAGCAAACTGCTGCCTAAGAACCCTGCCCCACACGAACATCTCATCGTACCGTAACCCCATTTTTATAGGGTTACGATGAGCTTACTGAAGATATAGTCGTTCCAAAAAAATACTTGCCTCCGGTATCCACCGCCCGTCTGCTAAACCGCGCCGCGCTTCCTATGCATTATCATACGTGCTGCGACGTGGCTCAGTCGATGCGCAATTTAGCGGGAGGCGAGTATTTTTTAGAAAGACTATAATCGATCTATCTTACGGAACCCTCCCGAATTTTTTTTTTCAGTGGGTATCTTCAAACGCTGGTCACGATCACCAAGACTACTTTTCACACCACTGCCATTTTTCCACCGGAATCGACAATTCTCTCACGGCTATACCACAGGCCCATAAAAATGAGGCGACAGTACAAAACGAATAAACTATCCGTGTTCAGAATCTCAAATTATCCCTCTACACAGTATTACAGATTCTGGCAAAGTTCCTCATTTCCCGTTTATCTGCCGCAGCCTTTCAAAAAAAGTTATGGTACGAAATTGATAGATATTTGTAGTCAGCACCTCAACTTAGATACCTAAGGTCTCAGCGATTTTTTTTCTAAACTCTGGAACCCTAGGTGTGAAAGTGTCCTTGAAATAATCAGCAGTACTGGATAGATCCCAGATGAACAAAAAATCCTCTGAGTAAATGTTAATTAAATCAAAAGATAGGCGAGAGTACATACAGACAGATGAGGGCAATTTACTGCAAGTGACGCAGAGACGGGTACAGTATGTACAAGAGACGTGAAAAAAGAAACGGTAAATAAAGAAGACCAGATTCCATAATTATGGAACAATAAAAGAAAACCGTGACATCCTTGGACTGGTCAAAACACTAATGTTCTGTTATGGATCCAGATGTGTAAGAAAAATTGTATGGATCATAAGGTACGTTGCACAAGCGATTTTATGGCAAACATCATACCTATATAATATAAACAAATAAGCTACTAGTAAAACTGTCACGCAAGGTTGTTCGATATAAGAGCGTTTAATAAAAGCGACAACTTCCGCGGATTCCACTCAGGAACATCACCTTACCATCCTGGAAACAAGACGAACTCGCTTATTATCGATCAGTCGCCAAGAAATGATAGCTTATCACTTGACGGTGAAAACCGAAACCAGGGGGATCTTCACGCGCTGCACCAATGCAAACCCGATTAGCGGAGAAACACGCTCGAAATCAACATAGTGGAAAAGCTGAGTAGCGGATCGATAAATCAATAACTCAGTATTACGAAGTAAGAAAGTATTAAAAATCGCTCTGTCAAGCAAAGCAGAGCACCGGCGAAGTCGGGTGGTAATAGTGCAAGAATAGATAAAAACAAGTGATAAAAATCTGTTTGCTAATGCTATTTAGAGCGCGACACTGTCACTCATTATAGGATTCCTCGAATGGAGGCAATGAAAGCACAGAAAAGGAATGTCAGAAAAATACAAAAAAAAAGTCGTAAAAGGTCTATAATAAGTCGCTATCTACTTCGAGAAAAAGCCAAGAATACAGCTAGCGGATATATAGCGCATAAACTCGCAAAACGCGCAGAATGAACAATTGCAGTTGTAAAAGAAACAATGACCGCAAAAAATCGATAACGGGACCATTCGTAGAAACTTCTCACTCACCGGTCGACTTTACAGCGATCGACGAACGCTCCGATCGGAAACATCACGGCGGCCGTTGCTTCAGAACGGTTTCATTGTCTCACCTGACCTTCGTCAGGATCGTCTTATCGTCGTTATGGATCTAGAAACGAGCTAGCGCGAAATTACAACGATGACTGAGTGAAAATATTTGCAACGAACAACTACATTGATCTTTGCTTCTTGATCATCTCACTTGTAGCCTAGTGCTCAAAGTAATCCGACTTTAAACAGTGATCACAACTCAGAACATCCAGAACAAGTTGTCTGATCGCAATTGATAGTAGCTCGATACAAAGCTTGTTGACAAGTTGCTTTCGCCTTTTCTCGTCGACAATTTGTTGGTTCAGTGCTTGTCGACAGCTTGCAAAGTGGTAGGCCGTCCACTTTGCAAGTTGTCGACAAGCTTTGCGCCAACAACTTGTCGACAAGAAAAGGCGAAAGCAAGTTGTCAACAAGTTTGTGGGTCGAGAACGTTTCAGATGCAATCGGACAACTTTTTCTGGGGGTTCGGAGGATGCTCTAACACATTGTATTCCACTTTCAACTAGCAAGTGAATTCTACAATCTGTTTCAAATGCAATGAGAGCTGAGTATTCATGCATATTGCCTATTTTTCTGTTCATCATCCTCAATTCGTGCACAATCCCTCTATGCGATTTCTCCAACTATCTTTTTCAGTGAAATGAACAACTCGTCCGTTTTTGTTTTTTTTTCTCTTTTGTTGCCATTCTTCATGTGCATTGCACGTGCAATAAATGTAAATGTAAATGAAACAGACTACATATAGTGCTATGTGGAAGCCTTGTTTGACGTGCAGCAAAGGCGTGAATTTGGCTTTTCTTCTTGAATTTTTCAAAAACCTTCTTCGTTCTTCTAAGGGTGACTTGCGCAATGCATGTCTATTCAACAAGTAAATAAATAAAATAATGAACAGACTAATAATTACATCTAAGCATGTCTTTTCTTCCTTTCTGTTAAAGGAAAACGCGCTTTACCAATAGTGTCGATGGAGCTTAGGAATTTGCAGACTTGAGCATGAGCGACCGCGCCGCGCGCTTGGATTACGGCTGAATTCCATGAACCTATGACAACAAATGTACTTTTAATGGAAAGAAAGACTTATGGAGAAACATGATCCATCAATGACGTTCCACTGGCCACACTAAATGCTGTAGCGGCAGCCAGTTGCAATTACACGCGCTAATAATCGCTTAGCTTCATTAATCCGACAAAAACGGCATATCGTATTGCATAACGTAACAGAATAAAAGAACAGATGAATGCCTCTAGCTCGTACATGATTCATCAATAGATGATTTGTGTAACAGCGTCAACAATACGTCGACAAAGAACATGTCTGACACCATATGTTCGTTGACTTTTTGATTATTTCGATATCGACAGTACTTACACAAAATGTCTGTCAGCATCTCTGATGTTGGACAAAGTCAAAAAAGGAGAAGGTTAGTAAACCAAACACCAACGCTTTGCAAGGATCTAACAATCATTGTTCGTTGGCTCCAGGCACCTTACTACTCGAAGAAGCGCAGAACCCAGCTGTAGAGCAGATAGAAGGAGTTATGGAGATCCTGAAGGAGGGAAACCTAACCAGAGTGGAGCAGTTAGAAACCTGCTTGGATTGCCGAATAAAAAAAGGGGTGGTTAAGAAGAGTGTTGGTATTGGTGCCTTCATAGATTAAAAGCAGGCTGTGCAGTTGTGCACTACCAAGCACACTTGATATTGGTTAAAAACAACCGCGTCTCAGTGCATGGTCCTTCTAACTACGCCGACTACCGGTTTGATGGACTATTCCGATTTCTAATTATAGTGCGTATCAAACGCAACAATAGTCGAGTAATCGTGCACAAATCAGTGATCAGTGATCGTTCATAAACTCAGACATCCAAACGCTAAACGCAGGGCATTTCAGAATTGACGCGTCGCATTTCGTAACACATCGCGCACACCTGGCCGCAACACTAGTGTTTCTGGACTACGGTAACTTCTTTGGGTCGCAATATCACATCGCTGCAACACAATTTTTCTCTAATTTCTCTCGAACTAAGTTTCCAAGCGAAACGTACTATGTACCGTGCAAACACAATTTCTTTGACAATGACAATGAACTTTTCACATGTTAGGACCAAATGACCGTTGAAAAACACTAAAAAGAGGATTTATGGAGCCGGTTCAGGCCCCAGCACGAGCTTGTCGTGGGGTCGGAGCGAAAACGAAGCCCCCTTTGGAAACCCAGAATTTTACGAAGCCCCGCCTGAATTGCAGTGGAAGTTACCACGAAATGTTCACGAACAAGGTTTCGTCATCAAACACTCTCCGAAATCAGGACAACGCCGACTAAAGCCGTAGTTATAGTCGTCGGAGTCCAATCCGATCGGAGGAACGAAAGCACGTACCGATTCTCGTCGGAATCCAACGCGTCGGATTCCGCCGAGCATCGATATGCATAGTTTATCGTCCGTTCGGGCCGGTGTCCGACACACTGTAAGTCCAACAAAAGAGAGAAACTCCGAACATGGTCATAAATCACATTAGTTCTGCGCGAATTTATATGAACAAAGCAAAACTAAACACGGTAACGATTATTGGCAACGAAAACAGTCAATAAACTACAAGGAGACCCTAGTAACAGAAGAATACAAGTGGACGACGGCGAGTGAAGAACATGCCGATGTTAAAGGACTGTGTTAGGCAAGTGGAGCGCGGCAGAAACACAGTTCGTAAGTTGTGGAAAATCGGAAAAGTGGATAAACACTGATAAGACTAGCCCACGAGTGGCACTATGTGGGTATTGGATAGCGAATGGAACATAGTACGGGTGCATGAAAAATGGATGGAAACTTATGCGTTCTGTGGGAGAATTATGCTCACGACAGGCTGAGCTAGGACTCAGCCTGTCCTCGACAAGCTGGCCACTTTACCGAGCATACAATTTCTTAATTCACATAAGTTTGACCTCATTTTTCAAACACTTATTGTGGGTGTGTAACCGCTTCTTCACCCCAAATTTGGTGTCAATCCGTGAAGTCTTGACTTAGCTTAGAGCCTTGCAGCTCAACATCATGCACTGAACAGCAAGCGCGCCTCTCCCACTGCTCCTTCATGATCCTGCGCCTGCAGCGTTTCTGCCTCGCACCCCGTACGAAGCCCCCCTTTGCTTTTTGTCCCTCTTACGAAGCCCAGCTTGCCCGACGACAAGCCGCGCTGGGGCCTGAGCCGGTTCACTAGTACAGAGAGTTTTTAAACCTCTAATTAACTACAAGTGAATATTCTTAGGAATCATCCATTGTATCATTATTGAACAAAATGTCTAAGAGAGAAAAACATGGAGCGAATGTGGACCGGGAGGCGGTCAACACGTACGCCGCGACGCAACCGCGCCGCACGCGTGTGCTCATTAGATCTAGGTTCTTACTTCAAAATCGACGCATTGAATGACTCCGGTAGACACCCCTTACACTTTTTCGGCTCCTATGGCGTTCATCTACCCCACCTTGGCTACCCCACCTTAGCTCAGAAAACTTGTCTATTTCTTCAGCAGCGCTGCTCGTACATTTGAAAACTGCAGCCGCGACGCGCGCATGAATCGACCAATCACAGCTCAGCAGCGCACGTTTTGTCACGCAGCCATGTGCACCCAACTTGGAAGATTAACCCAACAGTAAAGATGTGCCTTCAAAGTATCAAAGTTAGTATCATTATTCACTCTAGGAAAAAAAAAACAACATGAAAAGTAACTAAGATATTTAGCTTGCAAAAAGTTACTATATTACAATTCAGGGGAGTATTTCCATAAGTAGCCCGAACCATCTAGAAAAAAAAACATCTCAAATGAAGGCATAATTCAAGGAATTTGCAAATAGCGATGGAAGAGTACAATTCGCCAGGGAGTAGCTAGCACCATTGCGGTAGCCACAGTCGCCCACAGCTGTCTAAAATGTACTTCCTGTTTTCAACAGTATTCAAGGATTACGCTTATGATGTACGTAACACATGAAATTTTATCCGTCTAAACACTAAAAATCCGGATCACTTCCAGAAATCCAGATTATAAATGAAATTACGTTGCTTTTATGCTAATTAACTTGAGAAAAGTAGGAAAAATAAAACAAAATATGATGGTGAGATGATGCATAAATCACGAAAGAGGGATAATTCACCCCAGGTGTGAAACTGCAACCGCTGGGAACATACATAGTCCATTGCAGACTTCTAGAGGTGGGCGGGGTCGCGACATGCGGTGCGTGCGTGGCGCGGCTACATACCTCCCCAATTAAAAATCGATCGTAGTAGTTACGATTCAGGAAAGAGAGATCAATCACCTAGTTACCTATGAGATGCAATCGTTTTCAATCAATATGCAGACTTCGTGGTGCACAACCGCGCCGCGTGCCCCAAGTCCGTGAATGCACCAAAGATCAGCAATTTCCGACGGGATAACGGTAAGAGTGACATCAGTTGTATAAGTGACATTATAAAGCCAACATCATGTTAAATTTAACAGCTATGGTTTATTAGGTAACGAAAAATAACCCTCAGCAGTAAAGATAGCACAGAATCAAAGAAACTTCAAGAATCAACACCATGAATATGACAGTGCGCTGCAAGAAATAATGAAAGAGCTCTTATCACAACACGACACGTGGGTTTTTTTCTTCTAGGTACCAGGAGAAAGACGGCCCAACCAACAAATCGTAAATCTGACTACAGAAAACGGTAACATTTGGATTCAGGAATCAAATCAACACTCGTTTAACAGATATAAATCGATCGTTACGGTGACATCCCGAACAAAAACACATCTGAGGTTTATGAACACTGGCAGCCGTCTGACACACAAACGATAAATGCTGAAAACATCGGCCACTGCTAGCGGTGTTTTTGAGCTCCTTCTCGTGGATCGACGATCGATTAGAGAAAAAACATTTGCAAACGGGGAAAAACAAGTTCCTGCTGTGTGCAAATGAACACACTAAGAAAAAGGGGTAAAAATAAGTCTCCGAAAAAAAAATAAGAGAAAAAGGAAAGGAGCAGAGGATGAATGCGGTAACTACCTGACTGAAGAAGTAACTCACCAGTCTCATAATATCGATTACAACCATTAGAGAAAGGAACTAATCACTAAAAGCACGTAAACACTCAGCAACACTCGTGACTTCCACTCAACGGTGAACAGATACTGCCAGCAAGTGATCAATGATGACACATAAATAATTCACTCTCTAACTATAGAGTAGAACTAAGTGAGAAAAAACTATCAAAACAATCGCTGAGCGGCAAGAATAACACAGCGCAAGTAATTATTCGACAAAAAATAAAATTAGAAAAGTAAGCGTTGAAATTATTATAATTAACCTCAGCTTCTTGCACATACCTTAAGAAGAAAATAAACCGAAAGTTCAGGGCATCCCTCCTTATTTACGAAAAAAAGGGTGATTTTCGCACTCGCTTGAATGTGCAAGCGAAGTGTAGGCTGGTCCCGCCGCCTAGGTACCACATGCTCCTGTGCAAACGGCCGAGGCTGCGTAAACTGGCGTGTCGTTTAACATATTTGGTCATGTATAACTAATTCAGGAAAGAATAAGTAGAAAAGCTTAGTAGGAACAGAAAGGTAATACAGTAGCAGTAATAGCAGGTAATAAAAATAATCAGCATAGATACTTTCGTCAGTTGCTATGTTGAAATTCCCCAAAGAAGACAGTTGAAGAGACAATGTAGGAAAGAGAACGCGAGGAATTGTGTGATATCTGAAGAGACCGGCAAGGAACGGTACGTTGTAGGCACCAATACACAACTACCAGCGCTTTCAAATGATATCACGTCATATGCAAGGACTTTGTAATCTCAACTTATATAACAGCTCAATTTTCCCTTTTATGGGTCTTTCTCTCGAAAACATTGCACTCTGTAAAGATGAACAAACGAGGAACTAGTTGGTGAACCATAACAGATACAGATAGGGGCACGTCAAGAAACGCTACTAACTTTCACTCAATCCTCAGGCCAATTATTCAAGAGAGAAGAACTGATTGGGTGATATGGTCATTTCCCATTTTCATTCAACTCTTCGCTTTGGGTGTAGAGCATTATACCTGGAATGGGCGGCGCTCATAAGCGCCGCGATTGGTCACTTGGGTGAATTAGCCATTCGCAGTGCTCGACCGCGCAACCCTCTCCAGGTATAACGCTCTACACCCTTCGCTTTCCAAGGACCTAGAGCTCGAAAAAAGCGTAGAACTGAAAAAAAAAACAAGGAATGATCTCTCACCTGTAATATCTCCATAGATATGCAATCAGAATTGTGAACCGCACTGATTAAAGGCAGCACCAGCCGAAATCCTTGACTCGGAGCTGAGATGTGGGTGGTAAAATAGAGAGTGAGCACACCACAGATGTGAAAAGAACAAGGAATGATGACCTACCTGCAGAGAAACAAGGATCGCTGTCGCGGCCACTAGGGTTTTCAACGGTCCGACGCGCCAGTTAACGCTATCGCCGTGGGTGGTCTGGCGCAGCGGACGCGTGCAATGCTTACCATTCACAAGGTTTCGTGGCGGGACGCACGTACACCCCACGGCGCAGCACTCGTCCGCGCCTTCGACACATGGTGAAGAACGCCTTCATTTCTTGCATTTCTCGCTTCTTTCACGCAGTCTTATCCCTGCCTATGGGATTACCGTCCCCGAAAACCCCTAAAGTCGGGTAAATCTCCAAAGCAAGGATTTCCGCGGGTGGTGCCTTTAAAGCGAACACCCGACTTGGCGACGCGCAAATTCACAGAGCGAAAAGCGGAGGAAGGCATGCAGGATAGAGTGAGTGTGCTCGTATAAGAAAAGGGAATTTATGTACACAAAACGATAAGAGTAGACCACAGCTCGTCAGTTCACAACAGCTTGCATACAGTGAGCGGCGACCGAAGTGCGTTTTTCGCAGACTCAGGAAGCACGCTGCGCGACCGCGCCGCTCGAGCTGGAACCGTTACTGTGGGAGCAAATCATGGGGTTTTCTCTACAATTTTAGTTTTCTTACTATCTCACATCAAATAGGATGAAAAACTACCAAGAAACCCTAATTTGCTCCCATGACGGTGATTTCAGCGAGAGCGGCAGGGCGCGTGCTTGTTGAGTCCGCGAAAAACGCATCTCCATCGACGCTCACTATACATGTAGTGTTAATTTAATTCGAAGAAGGCATTATCCCATTTTGAGGTATCCACATGGAAATAGAGCCTTCTTAAAGGCAGCACCCGCGGAAATGCTTGCGTTGGAGATTTTCCCGAATTTAGGGGTTTTGGGGGACGGTAAACTCATAGGCAGGGATAAAACTGCGTGAAAGAAGCGAGAAATGCAAGAAATGAAGGCGTTCTTCACCATGTGTCGAAGGCGAAGACGAGTGCTCCGCCGTGGGGTGTGCGTACGTCCCGCCACGAAACCCTGTGAATGGTACGCATTGCACGCGTCCGCTGCGCCAGACCACCCACGGCGGTAGCGTTAACTGGCGTGTCGGGCCGTTGAAAGGCCGGCGTGGCCGCGATAGCGATTCTTGTTTCTCTGCAGGTAGGTCATCATTCATTGTGTTCTTCTCACATTTGTGACGTGCTCACTCTCTATTTTACCACCCACACCTCAGCTCCTAGTCGAGTGCTTCGGCTGGTGCTGTCTTTAAAAAGCACGGAGCTGAAGAAAGCCCAAAGATGGACTCCGAGTTATCTGAGGTAGCAAAAATTATCTTAGGAGTTCGGCAAGGGAACATTTTCTAAAACTATTCAAACGTAACTATCAAACTGAAATCAATCAAAACTACGGAAATACAAAGGGATTTAAACAGATCTTGATGAGCAGATATGGACCTTACACAAGAACTTTTCACAGAATGAACTTCAAAAGCCCGTATTGAACATGTAGGACCTACTCGAATTGAATACTGACAATCGTTCGGGGATCGATCGATAAGACAGCCGGTTTCACAGCGTGAGGTTAGCAAATTTCACAAGGTTGTCGTGTGCACTTATGAATTAGCGCAAAAACACGTGAAGGGGCCGCGGACTACGCGGACGCTCAGATTACGATGCACGAACAGCTGCGTAAATTTAATACACGATGTGAGAGTTGTGGCATGGAAACGTGTTAATATTGCAGTTTTTATAAAGGGTAACGAAGCGGAGTCAAAAATTTGAGCTTTTGCTGGATTTGCACACTTACAGTTTGTCTCAATAATATTGCGGCCGTGGAGCGTGGCAGGACCCAAACGAAGGATGCAGAAATAGCATGCTTCATGTGAGAGGATCCAGTAGGTCCCGCCACGCTCTCCTTCCAGAATGCATCAGCTGGTTGGTGCACCCGATAATTTTTTCGGCGCAAACTGCGCACGATAAACTAGTAGAGTGGACCCGATCACACACATACCACATTCGACATTCGACGTGACACTCTGATTGTCTGCGCACCCGCACATTGCACTGACAAAAACAATGTTGTCTCTTCGTTCGACCCAACCGCCTCGCACCAGATCTCTCCAAACAAGTATAAAGTGCGTACAAACGGGTCCATTCCAATGACGTCTTCTGAACTTCTGTACTTCGCACGCTGTTGAACATGATTGAAGATCCTGTTTCCAATTGAAAACAACTACCCAACACACCTCATTTCATCTAACGCAGTAGATGACACAAGATGTGTGGGAGTATATTCTCAACAGCCATGAAACAGAAAGCTGAAGCGTGGGGAATGGACATACAGTAGTTCCAAAAAAATACTTGCCTCCAGCATCCACCGCCCGTCTGCTGAGCCGCGCCGCGCTTCCTATGCATAATCATACGTGTTGCGACATGGCTCAGTCGAGGCGCAGTGAAGCGTGAAACAAGAATTTTTTGGAAAGACTATACGGTCCATTCAACCGGTAGTGAAGGGATCAAGGAGTAGAATTCGGTCGTTTTCGATCAATATCAGGCATTGTAGATGTATGCTGTACACTTGAAGGTGTTTGCTATCCTTATTCTCTCTTTTGGTTGTTCTCCGGGGGAATCC
>JARK01001548.1:0-19318 GCA_000688135.1 Ancylostoma ceylanicum
AGCGGCTCTCAGCCGCTTAGGCGGCTGATCAAAGGAAAATGAACCTCCCACCCGCCCGCGCCGCCCGCGCGTCTAGAACTCTGCTGGCTACCTTGGACACACTCTTCGTACAAATCAAACTCACCTTCTCCGGGTTGTGACTTCGTGACCATTCACCCCCTTTGCCCATCATTCTATCGGTTCTTTTCTTATACCATATAGCACTGAGTATTCCGATGATCGCTGCCAGCACACATAGGAGCAGAATGATTGCCACTAGAGGACATACATTTGCGGAGCATCATTCACCTCTCATTTGATTAGTTTGTTAGAATGAAATAGTCTGGACAAGTGATAGGACCCATTGGGTTAGCCTGGTGCGTGCCAGGGACAAAAGGAAGTGCTGCCAAGAGATAAGTACGTGATAGGGTGTAATCCTCCATCATCTGTTTTCTCAACAATGCTGGCAGCATCGGTAATCGACCACCTCCTTAGTTTCATGACCTTTCTTGTCTTATGTATGGGGTCGAGAATTAGTTAGTTATGCTCATAGGCTCGAAACCTTCATTCTCATATTCACTCTCAGTCGTTCCACTAGTAATAGAAGAACAATAGAAAAATAATCATTCGTCGTTGCGATCCCACTGCGACTGCCTTAGCGTGGGGCCCCGCCTTCTTTCAGTGACGCGATCCGCGATACGCAGGTTAAATTGCCGGCCAAAGATTTGTGATTTGCTCTGTATCTCAACAACAGAATGAGTAAAAATTTACCTAGCCATATAATTTTGGCGTCTTTGGCTTGGGACAGCTGGCGCTTCTTTTGTTCTTCATCAAGTTCTTTAAAAACAGAATCCAGTAGCTGCTTAGCAATCTTCTTCCTCATTGCTAGAGGATCGCTCGTCTTCTTATGAGGCATCCCAGTGCCCGTTTGTAGATTTTCAGTCGTTGTTTGTAATGTGGAGCTTTCACTAGTGGTGAATATTTCCTCTGCTCCTGTTTTTTCTTCTTCTGCTTTGGGCGTAGTAGGTTTAACTTTATTTATCACTTTCTCCAACGAAACCATTCCGGTGTTTTTGAAGTTCGTATTGTTTTCGATTAGGAGACCGGGTTCTGCAAAAAACAGCATCTCGGTTTGAAAGAATGTGATCTGCTTAAAATAGTGGAACCAACCTTCAGATTCTGAATTATTTATTATTTTAAGATTCTTGAGGTACCTCAAATCCGGTACAGCCACGTTGTTCCTAACGATGAGTCGCCCAATAATTCTCTCGATTTGCTCAAGATTATCCATATTTTCGGGTAATTCTAAAATTGCATTTGTTAGAAGCAAATGAATACTATACTCGAAATGGAAATTTAGAGAAGTGTAGTAAGTGTATAAAATGTCTGTGGGTTGTCGTAGCCATCAGCAGTTATCCAAGTTAGAGGTACGCCGATAGAGCCGACGAATTTACGGACTCGAGGATGCACAACAGCATGACCGCAGTGGGCGCAGGAATTGTCATCTTGTACTGCTGTAGCTCGTAACCGTATGCGATATTTAGTGTTTTACATCCAAAAATCATCAAGCACGGTGGGAAAACACTAAACATCCTTAGGAATAGTCATTGTGGCACGGCACCGCAAGATGGCCGACAAATTCCTCAACAATTACTGCGCCTCGTCGCGCACTACAAATCTTTTCATTACCTACATTTCTGAACACTGATAATAAATGTCTGTACTTTTTTCGGTCATATCGCGCAAGATGGCGATTCCATTTCAAGGCGCGGTTGAGCTGCCGTACGGAATCAAGTCCGCAAATTCGTCAGCTCCATCAATGTCCGTTGTACGAAGGGAAGAATGCTTTGCATCATAAGCAGTGCATTTATTTCCTTGTCCGCTTGATTATCATTATTATATTTTCATTATTATATTTTCTAAATCTACGTGTTTTCAGATAGTAGTGCGATGTTGTGTTGGGCCGCAGCTTACACCTTTCTACGTTTTGCATCTGCCTTCCATGATATGTTAATGTTCCTTTTTTTGAGTTTTGTTCTATCATTTCCATTACCTGCGTGATATATGTTTTACCAGGACCTGTATGTTTTAGTAGGGCCCGACGGGGTTATAGCATGCTATAGACAGCAAACACTTAATATGGCCTCACGTGGACTAGTCTACAGCTTGTGTCACTGTAGTCGTTTGAGGAGTACCAAGGTTTGGTGGACCCCCTTCCTAGAGGTCCCCCAATCCGTTCGCCCAGGGTCCCAGACGAATTCGTTCGCCATGGGTTAAGTTGGTCATCCGAGCCCTGGTTGCTCTAGGCTTAGCAAGGTGCGTTCGCGTGTCGGGAACAGGACCGGGGCAGGGGACTTCTTTTCACCTACTGCAGGCGGAGAACGGCAAGTTAATCTACAACATGAGTTTGAACTAGTCCTTGTGTATTTACTTCGGCCACTTCTGCATACTTTATGATGCTACACCCAGTCGTGGTTCCCTTTCGCAGCTTTAACGTCTTATTTTTTGGTGCACCTTTGAGTGTATTTCAATAAACAATATATCTATTAACAACAATCACGCTAAGCATTGCAATGGGACTACCCGGAGCAGTCGTGTTCATGGAAGTCGTTGTCTTTATGTTAGAAAATTTTGGAGACTTGTCACTGGACTACATTCACGCTTCAACAGAATTGACGACTCTACACTTGCTCATCATAAGCTGCACTTAAAGTGCACCCCATTCCGACGAGGATCGATAC
Organism: Ancylostoma ceylanicum; assembly: GCA_000688135.1. NCBI lineage: Eukaryota > Metazoa > Nematoda > Chromadorea > Rhabditida > Ancylostomatidae > Ancylostoma > Ancylostoma ceylanicum. The sequence goes on from JARK01001548.1 coordinate 2,721, forward strand.
GCATCTTTTGTTATCCGATCGGATTGAACTCTGACACACTATATACAAATACAGCTATGATGGAAAATCCAAGACTACCGTGAAACTTCAATGCCGAAGTTTTCCATGGGTGTTTCCTTGCAATGTACGGAATGATCAATATTTCTCTCAATTTTCTAGACGATTTATAAGGCTGCTGGCCGAAACATTGTAGTTTTCTTCTGCACGTTATACGGCATGGAACGCAAGGAGATAAAGGTGGAATTGCACCGAATTCCACTTCAATTATTCAGAGAAAACCTCTGCTCTGCCTCACCTCTGCATCTGTAGAAAAATAAACTTATTGTTAAAGGAAATTTCCACAAATGTGGACAACCGATCCGAAGTTAAGAGTGTCAGTCGATCAATCCTCACATTTTCATTTGGAAATCTCTAGTCCTATAGTAGAAGATGCTTGAACCAAGTATACATGTGCATATATGATACCACGAATCCATTGAATTTCTCCTTCGTGGTGCAAAAAAAATTAGAGGAAATCTTCATCACGAGCAGCTGTTGAGTGCCCCGCCCCTCCTACCGCCATCATTGGATGATTTTTTTTACAACGATGGTGTGAAGAACTTTAATTGCAATTATTGTTTCATCAATTCTGTGTATAAATGTGTGAAAACATACTTATGTGTGTACCCAATAAATATTTGCGATTTTATCAGGCCACTTATTAGGTAATGCGTACTAAGTGTGCCATCCTCTTTTAACAACCTTATATGTATACCAGTCTGACCGTCCGGCTGACGCCAAACTTTCAGACTTTTCCTTATGCTCACTCCGCTCGCATGACTTTACTTCTTAGGGCAATTTTACCACTCTCTCCAATGAAATAGCTGATTGTAGCTATAAGTAACCGATTCAACCTAGAATGAACATAGGGAATGGTTTGTCATTCTTTGTCTGTTGTGAGTGATCAGTTGATAACAATCAGCTTGAACATATAAAAGAGGAGAGGTGTGGTGTGTTCAGACAAATGAGAGAAGGAAACACTGGAGGGGACGTGATAGAGGCAGAATGATACGGGTCGCATAATACTCACTACCGAGGTTTGGGATTCAGTGTTTTCGCACTGTTTCTAGTCGCCAGTGGACAGATAGAGCACCTAGTTTACAGCATTTTGTCGTTACGTTGCGCCGGTGCACCTCTTCCCCAAAAATAGACCCGTTTGCCTGCTTTTACCCACTTTTGGACGCCGGCGCACCCTTATCACTGTTGTATCCGTCTATCCCCACTTTGGGCGGAGGCGCACCCTTATAATAGTAATGGACTCGTCTCGCTTCACTTTGCGCACCGACGTACCCTCATTACAGCGATGGACCCGTCTAACCCCACTTCTGGAGCCGGCGCACCCTTATCACAACGATGGACCCGTTTCCCCCCACTTTGGGCTCCGGCGCGCATTTATTACACCGACGGACCTGTCTCGCACTAGCGCACCCCTAACAAGGCGTCGGCACCGCCTGGTGGCGTTCCTCCACTTTTAAAACTCAGCCCACCACACAGCGGTGCACCCGCGTCTCTGCACTTTCTTATTCAGCAGAGCTCCCCTTCGTTCTCTGAACCTCACCATGCCCGTATCCTCCCTTTTTTTTATACGTATGATCCCATAATCACCATCACTGACCAATCGGGGAATTTCGTTTCACACACACTCACACACAGAGTATGCGCTTTATTATAAGTAACTAGATGATATGAAAACATTGATGTAGTGTATTTCGACTTTGCTAAAGCATTTGACAGGGTCCCTCATAATCTGTTGTTCCCGAAGCTGGAGCACGTTATTGTTCACCCAGGGATACTGCACTGGATTGAGGATTGTTTATGCAATCGCATAATCCATGTTCGTATAAATGATCAATTAGTAAATGAGGCTTCGCGACGGACGAATACTACAATTAGTAAAACATTCAGTCAGTTGTAAATTGGTTTTTCATCTGGAAGAATTTAGAACATACTTTTGATTCCTTCAATGCGCAGATCTCCTTTAATAGTATTGCAGAGTTTGTCGATGCCCTCAAGGTATCCAATCGACACAGAGCCTCCAAAACATGATGTCACTGTAATTCGTGAAGAGTGAGCTGTTTTCATGCCATATGGAAGAGTAAAGACTCACAGCAATCCGTTTTGAACTGAACGGAAACGTTTCTGCTGGCTAGCCATTTCTCGAGCATTTTCCTCTCAACGATATTGTGGCAGATGTTGGGGTTATCGCGAATTTCAAAAAAATTTTCCTTTGGTTCTATCTCCATTGTCAGTAGGGCACTAATGTCAATGAGCTGCGAGTTTTTGCTTATAACCAAAGCAGGTACTAAAAAGCTCTATTTACGACTGCTAACTGTCCAAGCCACAAATAATACTTACACTTCCAAGCCTCAATTTTCAGGTTTGACAGGCTATTCAAATATGGAAGATCACTATTTTCAATGCGGAGGGTCCCATGAACAACGCGTATTTGCTCCCATAAATCTGTAGATAGTTGCTCAACTCTGACGTCTCCGACAATTCTTGTGCACTTGCTCTTTGGTGTCACTTCGGTTATAAGACAGTCTGGAAACAAAAGTGGAGCTGGAGGGGCTTGCCTGCACAAAACACTAGCATTAAGAATATAGTAGATCCTTATGTGAAGCACTCAGCGGTTCTAATTTTTCCATTAGTTGGAGAGCGTTTGAACTAGAAATGAAAGTTGAAGAAGGGTCACCGTCATCTATTGAAGTCATATACTGTCTACTCTGATGTTTGGTGGCGATACATTTGGCACGAGAATTTGTTTGGCAATACATTTTACGGAGAATGACTACAGGGTTTGTTTGGCAATACAAATGGCAAGAGAAGGCTTTTCCTACAACCTAGTGTGTACTGCCTGCTCTGTTATGGGGAAAATGATGGTAAAAGCCTAATAATGACAGAAAGCCCACCGTTTTCCAAAATTAAGTAACTAGATCCGTTTGACAACCGTTACATGGTTCAATATCGAGCTGTCGTGAAGCCTCATGTGGTGCTATCTTCTTTATCAGTGTTTGATGCGAGCTTCTGTGTTAGTGCTTTATTCCAGTAACCTTTCGGCGCTTAGCGCCTTCGTCAGACCTTGATACAACCACACAATACGCAATACAATACGAGTTAACAATTGTTGACATGTATGACCAACCGAGCGAGAATGAGTGAGGAGCAGATGTGAAAAACAAATGACCAGAACATCAAGAGATACTGTACGGATACGAAACAGTACTGCTACTCCTGGGATGTTTAAGCGGTCATCGTCAAGCAATTAGTTTTAACGCCTCAACAAGCTCCTCTTTATTGTTAATCTCCGGTTGGTACCGCTTTATTTCCCGAGTCTCCATGGTCTTCCTGTGGAGGAGGTTTTCGCGGTGACGGTGTAACACCACAACTTCAAAGTCTAGGATGGGATCCTGGGTGTGCACCGTTGTACGGTGCATGGAGAAGCTGTTGTTGGGGTAGGCTTGTAGGCGGACGAGTGCTCGACGGTGTTCATCCAACCGCTTTCTCAGTGGTCGACCGCATTCTCCAATGTATCGCTGACCGCATCCTCTACACTTTATTAGAGGGAGAGGTTAGATGGGATGGGAAAAAGTTTCGCGAAAAAATCAGGATAATTCTATCCGGAAATTTTTGATTTTAAATGTAGCAGACTTTTTACGAAGGTAGCAGGCAAAAGAGCTAACGAATGAAGAGATAGTTTTAAAGGAGGCGAGGTAATAACACGCAAATGGGATGTATATTGTTCATGACACACACACAGCAAGTATTGTGGACTGATGCTCAAGTGTGCACAATTTCGAGGCTAACTACCAACTACAGCCGTTTCTCTTTCTCTCTTTCTTTTTTCTCTTTCTCCTCTCTCTGTTTTATACATTAAATTCACGATGACACTAGGCAAACCTTTTTCTGATGTGAAATCGAATTTAAACGACGCTCCGGTTACACCTGCTGGAGTTAGTGCAGGATTCAGTCCAATGAAGACATCCTAAAAAAAGATCTATAACAGTAACCAATACATAACATAAGGCCCAGAACTCACTTCAGGTCGATCAAGAGTTAATTGGTTAGTAAATTCTATACTTTTCAAATCTCTGTTGTTATAAATCAATAGCGCATGTGTATATTCTGAAGAAAAACGCATAGTGCTTTCCTGGGGGAAGGAAGATTCATCTCGATTCCCTTTTATGCTCACCACAAAACTCCGGATTAGGACGAATATGCTGGATTTGTCGTAGATCTGCGTGTTCAATCTTAGTGCCAGATATTATGACACAACCTTCTATACTGTTGATCTCCTAAATAGAGCAGGATGATCATCAGGCAGTGATGAACTCTTAGATGAGACCTACTTAGCTTACAATTAGATAGGCTACTGGTAAACGAGTCGATCGATTATTCAATTAAATGAGTGAATCTTATGAATGCGAATCATTGGAGAATTCGAACATCCGAAAACATTTTTTGAATGCGTTCAGAATGAAAACTATTGAAAACAGATTTGTCTTCGAACGTATTTGAACGTTTGACGCTTCTGTCATTCGAATGTGTATTTTGAACATTCGAAACCACTCGAGAAGGACTGAAAGTTTGTTGTCGGTTAGTTGTTTAACTGAGGTCCTCCATTTGAAGCTATTATGAGCCTTGTTCGTGATTTTAGAGATGTTGGAGTTGTGATTAGTTCCATGACGTTATGCTGCTTTTGTCTTACCAAGGGCTTAGTTCAAATATTGGAGGAAAAATTTCCGGATAGAATTAGCCTGATTTTTTCGCGAAACTTCTTCCCATCCCATCTAACCTCTCCCTCTAATAAAGTGTAGAGGATGCGGTCAGCGATACATTGGAGAAAGCGGTCGAACACTGAGAAAGCGGTTGGATGAACACCGTCGAGCACTCGTTCGCCTACAAGCCTACCCCCAACAACAGCTTCTCCATGCACCGTACAACGGTGCACACCCAGGATCCCATCCTAGACTTTGAAGTTGTGGTGTTACACCGTCACCGCGAAAACCTCCTCCACAGGAAGACCATGGAGACTCGGGAAATAAAGCGGTACCAACCGGAGATTAACAATAAAGAGGAGCTTGTTGAGGCGTTAAAACTAATTGCTTGACGACGACCGCTTAAACATCCCAGGAGTAGTAGTACTGTTTCGTATCCGTACAGTATCTCTTGATGTTCTGGTCATTTGTTTTTCACATCTGCTCCTCACTCATTCTCGCTCGGTTGGTCATACATGTCAACAATTGTTAACTCGTATTGTATTGCGTATTGTGTGGTTGTATCAAGGTCTGACGAAGGCGCTAAGCGCCGAAAGGTTACTGGAATAAAGCACTAACACAGAAGCTCGCATCAAACACTGATAAAGAAGATAGCACCACATGAGGCTTCACGACAGCTCGATATTGAACCATGTAACGGTTGTCAAACGGATCTAGTTACTTAATTTTGGAGAACGGTGAGCTTTCTCTCATTATTAGGCTTTTACCATCATTTTCCCCATAACAGAGCAAGCAACTATGTCTACCTTGGCCAAGCGATCGGGATGGATAACGATCTGCAGTTGGAGCTTTCACGACGGAGAAGAGCAGGCTGGACCGCATTTTCGAAAGTCGATGTTCTCCTCAAAAACCAGGACATACCAGCACAAACGAAGAGTCGCTTATTCCACAGCAGTGTGTTGCCCGCATTGCTTTACGGATGCGAAACATGGAATCTGACAAAAGCTGAAGAACGAAGCTTGCAAGTAACGCAGAGGGCGATGGAAAGACGAATGCTTGGAATAAGCAAGATGCAACACATCAGGAACAAGGAGATAAGAGAAGTTAGTCAACTCCACGATATTATCAACTTGCTTTACAGAAGGAAGCAGGCGTGGGCTGGCCACGTTGCCAGAATGAAGGACAATCGCTGGACAGTGCGAGTTTTGCACTGGTACCCACGAACAGTCCCACAGGAAGGCCACCCCTGCGGTGGATAGACCCTCTATGGAAGCAAATTGGAAGGACGTGGACACGAACTGCGCAAGACAGAGAGAAATGGCATGGTTGCGAACTGTGCCCGCAATGGACGAGAATCAGTTCGACGTAAGCAACGTAAGCAACGTAAGCAGCAGTATACAAAGCACATTAATTATAATAATAAATGATTGATAAAAATTATTTAGAGAATAACAATAATAAGAAACAATAAAAATAAACTAATACAAGACTTTCATTTGCATTGTAAAGTGATTTCAAAAATTTAGCTATCCATTCTCGAGGAGGGAGGACGCCCCCCTCCCTTCTCCCACCCTCTCCCTGCTTCCGTCGCTGATAAGGGCAATTTATACTGGATGCGTGTGATTCACGCACGTGCGTCTATATGATGAAGAATAGGGAGTAGTCGCATCGCAGTCGCAGCTCAGTCGCACGCGTTTACCGCCTCGCGATGGCCGCGCTTTCTTTTCATTGAGAATTTCATACCGCGTTGAGCGATCTTCATAGAAAACCCTTCGCAAATGGATGCGTGCGCCTGATAATCGGATCCGGTATAAAATGCCCTATAGAGACCCATTTTCTGTGCTGCCGAAATCAGTCAGAACTCGCTCCCAGGACCTGCCTTGAGTCCCGGTAACCTTGCTTGCAAACGGTTCACCAACCAACGCATTCAACCAATGTAACATTAGAGGTGTTTTACGAAAACGGTTAAGACTGGTCGCAACGAGAGCGTCGTAATTTAATTTAAGCGGGGAAAGAGAGCTTCAAGAGAACCTTGGATATTAGTCCCCAGTACAAGACGAGCTGGCTTACTTGTAATTCAGATTCTTCCATTTTAGCATCCATTTCTAATCTTCCGTAAAATGAAACACATATATCGGCGTTGATATTGTAGTTGATCCGAAACGTAGACGCTCTCCCCATGAAGAAGCAGGCTAAAAAGAAAATGATTGTGTACAAAAATTACTGATTTAAGGGCAGTGTCCAGGCAAGATCTTCAGTACTGGTGCCCGATGCCGATCCAGTGCACGGCCCGCCCCATTCGTGGATTCCGTGAAGAAATGTAAAATGTTTGTATACCAGTCTGTCCGTCCGGCTAACGCCGGACTTCCAGACTTCTACTGATGCTCGCTTCGCTCGCATACTTTACATTATATTAAAAAAAAAACCCTGGAGAACCTTTTGGAAGATACGAATCAATACTCACTCATGCAGAGCCAACGATCTCCTGAAAATTGCTCAAATCCGTTACAGGTGGTCTCCCCCCTCTCCGCAAGGTGATTCTCCTTCATTGCCCCTGTGGGTTATCAATGTTTGAATGTAACCGATACAGCGCAAATGACCATTGGAATGGCATATGTTTATCTGGGTGTTGTGGTAACTAAAGTGATAAGGGTCTACTGGTGTATATATAAGGAAGGGAAAGGTGGTCCATTTAGGCACGAATGGAAAGAGCAGAGAGTGGGAAAAGCAATGATGAGGAAACAGGTGTAGGGAAGGAAGGGAAGCATGTAGGAGAGCAAGTCGCAATGAGTACTGACGCGCTTCTCATGTAGGATTAGGCGTTGCTCCTACACATCTTCATTTTCCAGACGATTCCACACATTTGATCGCCACCCTTGAATCCATCTCCCCCCACACTTTGGACGCCGGCGCACTCTTATCATATCGCCGGACCCACTTCCCTCCACTTTGGACGCCGGCGCACCCTCATTAAATGACTGAACCCGTCTCCATGGGTTTCCTCACTTTTGAATGCCGGCTTATCCTGGTGGAATCAGTGATTCCACCGCTCACCGCTACTTCCGCCCCCTCAATGGTGTGCACGCACGCACAAAGTCACAAATTTTCTGCAATCCTACTATTACTTAATTGGCAGTTCATGTGTGTGTGTGTGTGTGCACGAGAACCAGCCATTTTAGTCAAAAACAAACTGCACCATTGTGTTCAGCGCGTCGAGTTATGTACGGAAAGGTTGCAGATTTTGATTTTTACCTAGATCTTCAGGTGTTTGGGTCCACGCTTCGTTGCTTGGAAGACCAATAGTTGTTTACATCTCATCGAAAATGACTGAGTGTTGGTGTTTATTGGTCTGTGTTTGCCAGATCATTTGAAAGATAAGATGTAGGTGGGTATGTTTCAGACGAAAGCAGAGAAGACGGGAGAAAGGAAGGATGAGAGGAGCGTTACCATGCGCTCCGAAGCAGGGTACTAACTTAAAGTGGTATGATAAGGGTACGCCGGCTTCGAGACCGGGAAAACGCTTGGAGACGGGTTCAATGATGTAGTAAGGGTGCGCCGGCGTCCGATAGCAGGACAACGCCTTGAGAAGGGTCCCGCGGTGTGATAAGCGTGCGCCGACGTCCAGAAGCAGGAAGATGCCTGGAGACGGGTCCAACGATGTGATAAAGATGCGCCGGCATCCAGAAGTGGGGAAACCCCTTTAAACGGGTTCAGCGGTGTGATAAGGGTGTGCCGGCGTCGGATAGTAACATTTGGAGCTGGATGGATACAGCGGTGTGATAAAGGGGCATCAACGTCCAAAAGTGGGAAACGCCGTGAGTTGGCTCAAACCGCCCTTAGTCGGACGATCAGACTTCTTCCGGAAAGTTGTGAAGAAATTCCGAAAAGTTGTACATACCTATTATTACCTCGATTCAGAGGAGCCCTGATCCATTTTCACTGCGTTCAACTATATGAATAACCGGCTGTTGTAACCATGGTGGTGGAAATGAATGCCTTTTTCAACTGACGTGAGAAGATACATATGTTTTCATTAGCAGCACACCAAGTTTCACTGCGAAGTTATGATAGCATTTGAAATGAATGCTGCATAGAAACCTCTATGAGGAAACGAGTCCAAACAAGGATCGATGCCTTCTTCTAGGGTGAGGATGGCATGTGGTTTATATACGAACAGGTGGGCGGTCCAAGTAATAACAGCAACGAACATATACATGCATGCGAGGCGAGCGAAGCGACCCCCAAAAGAAGCCTGAGAGTCCGGCGTTAGCCGGACGATCAGGCTGGTATATATTGAGTATGATGTTTTGTGAGAGTCCTGGACGCTCTTTCGAATGAGCATAAACGCCCCTTTCTTGCATCAAAGCTATAGTTTTACGTTATGAAGATGCAGTGATATGGCAAAAATGAGCCACTTTTGAGTCTGAAAGACTATGATTATACTAGCAGAAGGACCCAGATTCTTTATGCAAAAAATACTGCTCGTCTAAGAGTATCCCCAGACTTTGCCAGTTCAAAACGAGTTAAAATGAACAGGTGATATAAGAGATTAGGATCGTGGAAATGATAAGTATCGATTGCCACGTTACATCGCCATGGATCTCTGCCAAACGGAGCTCATCGCCCGCACTCTCGAGGATGTGTCCAAAATGAATTGGCGATGTGATTGATAACGGAACTGGAAAAGATGCCTATCGATTGCCACGCCCCATTGATTATCATCCCTCTTTCGTCTGGAGTCTGCTCATTCACCTTATCAATGTGGCGACCGCCACAACCGCTGATTGCTGGCGAAGTCCGGGGATGCTCTAAAAGGATAGTCTAAAAGAAGTGGTCATTTTAATACTCACATGAGGTTTCACTATCATAGGGATAAGTTTTGTTCACAGGAGGGATGGTTGCTCCAGCTGGAAACAAAGACAACAAAGATCTATTCTCATGTAAGTGAGAAATGACATTTGTGCGCATACCTCTACTTATGAAAGCTAAAGCGGTTAGAACAGTGAAAGCAGACATAATCTGAAAAAAACCTTCCTAGTGTGAACGATGTTTCAGATGTTTCAAAAATTTGGTTCCGGGCTGGTTTACTCTCAGAATGATTGTATCTCCTTCACCTGTTCCACATGCCTTAATCCGGTTCGAGAGTGGTGCGGCAATCGAATCACACCTAGCGATTGACACTGTGCTGAAGAACGAAGGCTGTGTAGCATCGAAACCATCAAGCAACAACCATTCCACTGGTGTCTGGGATACAACTGAAGACCCGCTGAGCGATCATACTTATCTTGTGAATTGAAAATATTCAGGTGATAAGCACTCAGACACTCCATTCGGTCAGCCCATGTACCATTACCGGCCGACGAAACACCTTACAATTAGTTGGAGTCCGGCCGGCAATGGTAGAGGGGACCGGCCGGTGATAGGCCGGCCTCCGCAGTCGTATCTGCTCCAGGTTGAGTAGATACAAGCGCTACTGCTCAAGATCGAGTAGTCAGAGCAAGCTCTAGCAGCCCGGCCTTTGGAAGTGCAGTACCTCGTACAGACCTACTGCTGATTCGAGGCCGCTGGGAATCCACAGGGTATAGAGAAAATACTGACAAAATAGCATATTACAAGTCTGTCTATGATTTCGTAGAGGTAGTTTTCTCCTATAATGGAGTAGACTCTGACCAACCCGACCATGCATAACTAAGAATCCACTGTTTTATCTACTCAGCAACATGCTGTTGATCTGTTGCACTCGGCGGACCACTTCCCTACCATAGAGCAATTTATAACAGATGCGTGCGTTTGAAGGATTGGGCTAGTCGTATCGCTGACGTAGCTTAAGGATTCGTATACCGCGTTGACCGGTTTTTATGGAGAACCTTGAAAAACTTTTCGCGAACTTATGCGTACGTCCGACTAGTATAAATTGTTCTTGGCGCAAACCATCCGTCTCGACCGGGCCAACCCAAAATCCGGGTAAGTCGACCGGATCGGCACTAAACCCATCTTAAGGTTCTTCCAGACTGCGTCGACGCCCAAAAGTGGGGAAAAGTCTGGAGACGGTGCGACGCTGCCATCAGGGCTCGACGGAGACCACAACTGGTACAGACTTTGTATATGGGAGCGAGTACCGATAGAAGACTGGTGCGCTGCCATCCACAAGTGGGAAAATGCTACGAGATTGGTCTACCCTCGCACTACCAGCTCCAGCAAGAACAGTGGAAAAATCTAGATGCTAGAGCTTATGGTTAGTAATGAGTAGTATGATGAGAATTAGTAGTACAATGAGATGTATTACTGCTGATTTCCCTTCGTTGCTCTTTAAAGCACTACGATCTTGTGATGCTACCGTTTTGTTAAGAGCATGCAAAACTTATATGCAGCCGCTCTCAGAAACAGACACTACTGTTTTCTGTCCATATAAAAAGAGAGACATTTACGATCTCGAAGGAGTTCAAAACAGCTCACCAGAAAACTTATGCTGAGATCGCATCCCATCGCAAGACATACGCAGAAATTCCTAGTGGAGTTGAACGTATAAAAAAATATGTAAGAAATGTAAGGTAAGTTACTGAATAAAGTAAAAAAATAAAAATCCTCAGCCTTAAAACACTGGAGTGTAGAAGGAAAAGTAATGGTTTGGTAATATCGTCCAAGCTATTCAAAGGGCTTATAAGGCCTCCACCATTGGATTTTTTCCATGTAAACGAATCTAAAACAAGGGGAGCTCCATTTAAAGTCTCCCAATCCTTCACCTAGATCTCAAATCAGATCGACGTTTTTCAGTAATAGAATTTGCTCTGGCTTCAATAACATTTCACGGGCTCATGTTTTTTCTGTTAAGCTCAGCTTGTTTCGAGAGCGAGTTATGCGATTCGTATGAGTCCCTTGTCGTTTTCGTGGTTCTATTGTGATTTACTACTAATTAACTTGCTCATATGTTTCACATGTCCAATAGAGATAAAGGTAAAGATGCTATCCGTGCGATTTTGACATCATCTCGTTCCTTCCCGCGTCATACATCTCTCATTTATACTCAGAACTTGAGAAACAACTTGTCGACAAGCTTTTGGAAAACAAGTTTCTGATCGCATCTGAAACTTGTTTTTTCAAAAGCTTGTCGACAACTTGTCTTCACACTTCCTTGCCGACAAGTTGCCTTTTAAAAGCTTGTCAACAACTCGATTTCAAAATTCCTTGGCTTGCCTATAAAATGCAGACAAGTGTACAGATCGCATTCTTTATGTTTTTAAGATAAAGAGTGTGTGCATGATTACCATCAACAACAACAATAACCACACATAGCCCCTACAGTTATAGGCAACAATTACGAAATTGAGGGAACAACAAGTAACATTCACGAGAAGAAATCATACCCATAAGAATCTCGGTCTCTGGAAAAAGACCCCAATAATGAACAGCACAAAAAGAACGTAAGATAGGATATGTGACTCGTGGGCGCTTCCCTAACTTTCCAACGAGAGGATTCTTGAATTTTGCAGCTAGAAACTTCTTAGTTTCTCTCAGATTCATCTAAGAACACATAGGTTTCTCTCAGATTTATCTAACAACACATACAATTGGATGTGTAGATTTGTCACAACATACTATTTTGTACTCACCAAGCAGTGCCGTTCTCTACTATTCAAGAATTCATTATCTTCAACAAACTGCCTTCCTTTCATGTTATCCATACCTTGCTCAGATCAGTTTTACTTCAACCCGCACCACTACAAAGGCTTGAATTAGCATGCCAATAGAAAACCCTTTTTACAACATGGAATTCTTTCGCTGTCAAAAAATTCAAAAATGGGGAAATACTTGGGGACGGGTCCACCGATCCTATGCAAGGTTGCAAGACGTCGCTCTATTGTTGCACAGCTGTGAAAATGGTACATCGGAGCTAGAAAGCACGAATTTGCGAAGGACGGGGATTCCGATAAATGTGGAATGGTCGGTGTGTTGTAAGGAAGATCTCACATAGAGGGAACGCGAGCGAAGCAAGCACGGAAAGAAGCCTGTGAGTCCGGCGTTAGCCGGACGATCCAGGCTGGTGTATTTGAAAGGTAGAGAAATTTTCAGTAACTTACCTTACATAGATGTTCTCCCCGCGACCACTCACCACCAACAGTTTTCGTAGAATTGTTCGTACTCAGGACCCCAAAACAACTCGTTCAGCCAAAAGCTTGCTGACAAGTTGTTTTTGAAGAATCGTTGTTGACAACTTGTTTTTTCTCTTCCTTGTCGACAAGTTTTCGGGGGAAAAGCTTGGTATTGGTGGCTTGGTGATATCAAACTTGTCGACAACGACTTGCTAGTTAAAAGCTTGCTTGCAAGTTGTTTTTCGGCTAAGCTGGGCCGACATGGTTTTGAGGTTCTGAGTATCTAAGCACACTGGACCCACCCCTTTTATTCAAGGTGCCATGCTCTTCTTATTCATTTCAATACGCTGTCCAAGACATGTGCTAGTTGATTTTTGAAACTCAAAATATAACACTTCTTTTGCTCTACTAAAACACCTCATTGTTCGCAAGAAAAGACTGAGACAACCACCCCATTTTTAAGGTCATGCTCAGACACTGGGTGCGGTCGGCCAACTCTACCAATAGATGCCGTCCAGTCGGGCGGCCAGTGATCACCGGTTGGATCCGACTTTGAAGTGCGGGTAAACCAAGGTTGATGTAAAGTGAAGAAAATGCTCTGCGACAGGATCACTGCGGCGGAAGTGAATATATATTGCCTTTTGAGACGAATTACTTAAAGAATATGTAGATGGGTCCAAAATTTGGCAGGCTCGATGGCTACGAAGCCTTGCAGCCGAGGTCATTTACTCTCCTTCTCGGATGATGGTCGCACGACTTTTGCGAAAAATCAATCTGTCCAGAGTGGTTACAATGATCTCCAGTTGATTCCTCAGTCGGAAATTTTCTACTTCCTATCATCTACGGTGGTTAGGCTGAGATTCGCGATTTGCACATTGCTCGTTCTCCCTTCAGCTATTCAGTAAATTGCCCGTTCTCATTTCCATACTCTGCTTGCGAGTGCACTCATTCTGCCTCCACCCAGTTTTCGTGCTCACTCTTACGAATGAGGGTCATTCTCTGCGGGCTTCCTCCATGTCAACGCCCGGGTTTGTATTTAAATTGAAGGATCCCTGGCAATATAGGGCTCGCCCCGATATGCTGAATACGATGGCCGTCAGGGCAGGGTCTGCATACATTGAAATAAACAGAGGTGGTAGTAATTTGTCCGAGACCGTGAGGTAACAATGATGTCAAACCCGGAGTTAACTCGCAGTTTCACACTGAGACCACGACCTGACCTCGACTTAGACAATTGCAGGGGCAAATCCCGTTCCATCCGCGGGCCAATCCCCGACGAAAGGTTTGAACGAGGGAGCATTGCGGGCAAATTGCGGGCGGAACCGCGCACGATGCGGCCCAAACGGGCAATCGGGCCAATAGCAGGCCGAATGCAGCATGAATCGGGCTGATGCACGACCATCGGGGTTCGGCCCGCTATAAGAAGAGTGTCGGGCATCGGCCCGCTTTTCACGGCCACTGACCGCCGAATGAAATCTGCAAGTAGTGGCCTAAACAGCGTACTAATACTTAATGAGAATGGAAAGAGAGAAGAAGAGAAGGCTAGCATAGCCCTGCATTGACGTTATCTGCTTGATAACTTACTTATTCATTCAAACACTTGCAAAAGTGCAGAAAATTATCGAATTTATCCATATTCAGTCTCATACCATACCACAAATATAAAGATTTTCGAATTTCTGTACTATGCTTTTGCAATGAATAACATTTAAACTGCTTCCCTTCGACTAGTCACGCACGTATCCGCTTTGCTAGACCTGTTGAAATCTTTTTGTTCTTTGTCTCTGAAGGATGAGGTTCTCGATTATGCTGTGACATTTTGAAGCATCCGGTTGATGCCTAAACAAAGGCCTGAAGAAAACGTCTTATGCCATTTCCATGAACAGCAAGTAACTTTAAAAAGTCTCCGTATTAAATTACGCCTAAATCCGTATCTCTAAGTATCCGTATCTCGCCTAAATCCGTAACTCTAAAGCGGAAATTCTAGTCACTCTCAAGCAAAGCTTGTTTTCCTGGGCTAGATTCTGAATTTTGGCATTTTTGGAAAGTATTATCGAGTTTTTCCAGTTTTTCTATGCGTTTCGGTACAAACGAGCGCATTGTAGGCATTTGTGCGGTTCTGTTAGATTTTCTATCCTTACCCTCGGCCATTACCCTTAAGTTCGTAAGATTGCATCCCGACAAGTGCCAAATTTCGTAAGGCCAAAACACCGCTCCAGGCATCCTTACTTGAGAAGGCCATTTCCCCTCATACCAACGCCTTGAAATTTGGCATATAAACAAATGCCTTGGCGACAAAACGCAGTTGAATACCTAGGATTTCCGCTTCAGAGAACGGTAACTTCCTAGCGTAAGTTATCCATCGAGAAAACGCGACATGGTCGGGGAGCGAGCCACAGGAATCACATGTAGTGGCAAGTTTGCATTGAAGACTAATCGTAGCGCAGTTAGTGTCATGTGGAATGCGATGCTCATCGGCCTCTGTGAAACACGAAGGCAACCAAAATAATGGGCCAGTCGACCAACGTAGCCTTCCGGCTGGTTAGGTTGTAAGTGTTGATTGGTGAGAGTAGATGATAATGAATAAAGGAGCCAGTGGAATGAAAGAGGCCAGCAGCACGGATGGCCGAGTGGATAAAGTCGCGGACTCTCAATCAATCTTGATAATGGCCAGGTTGGTTCGAATCCTACCCATGGTAAAAGAAAGCTAACACTGCGAAATCATGGAAGGACCTTGCAAAAATGATCTTTTCCAATTTCTGATGAGAAATTGCACGTTTGCGTTGTGGCAGAGCAGGATCAGCGATTACCTGGTTTGGGCGGATAGGGCCCAAAGCTCAGCAAGTTGCGGTCTCATTGCGGCCTGAACGCGGATGCTTTTCGGACTGATAGGGATGAAAGCTCCCATGTTTGCTGCTCTATAGCGGCCTGAACCCCGATAATTGTCGGGCGGAAAGGACCGAACGCTCGTTCCGACCCTCGTCCCCCGCTCGTTCCGAACGGTATTCGCCGGGGTTCCGCCCCGGAATTGTCTGAGGAGGTGACCGAGCTGAAACCGCGAAGTGGCCAATTTTGACTAAACAAATCATTTTTGTCTCGAGAGGATTCGATTCCGAGAGGGTTTGACTCGAAGGCAGCCCACATCGCACTCGGCCATCTGTACCGCGATTACATAGATTTGTTTTGAGCTATGTGAAACTTATCAAATTTATCATCACTCACTGTGAAAATGGAAATATCCACTCCATGAAGGGTATCCAAGCGGTGGTACAAAGGGAGATTATACTATATACGTGCATTTAGTGCGCATGCGTTTATATGATGAAGGATAGGCCTAGTCGCAACCCTTAGCAAATAAAAGGAAGTTTGAGTAACGTTAAAGCTGCGTTTCCAATCCAGATGTGCAGGTTGACCAGCTTTCATGGAAATTCCTCTGCGATTACAGGGTGAAAACAACGTATTCGGTCAAAGGCTTGCTGCAGTTATGTCTTATGCGTTGTCGAGAAATCCCCAGACTTTGTACTTGTGTTGGCTACCTAGCTATCTCAGTCATGCGTATACAATTTCATGTTCAGTAGCTGTATTTGAATATTGTAATGATCAAATTCCTATCTTTGGATCAGTAGGAACTCCCTTCGCTAGACAGATCCCTGCATCTGCTAAACATAGAATGAACATTTAACAGGAACTTTGGAATTAAATTCCGAAAGAAAATTCAGCGTAATGTGGGTTCATACCCACCCCCCCCCCCCCC
>JARK01001548.1:31346-65162 GCA_000688135.1 Ancylostoma ceylanicum
CCCCCCCCCCCCCGAATTTCCTACTTCTTTTCTTCTGACTGTAGAATTTCCCCTTTAGTACTATTGTGATCAACACCTAAAATAACCTTAGTACCCGATTTTTGAGCCCACTGCAGCAACCCTGGTTTTTCAAAACTTCATTTTTCTCTTTTCGCACGCTTCATGATCATAACACACCTTCAGATTCTAACAAGTTTATTTGCCGCGCAATCGAATTCGCGGAATTTCTATAATTTGTGTAGCATCTATGGATCACACTGATTCCATACAGCCCGCTACTTCTGCTCCTCAGAGGTAATCTGAGGACATGCACTTCGGTAGACATCGCACATGCAAGACTGCCTATCTCAATTTCTCAGCCGCTCATTGCTGACGGAGAAGCATTCAAAATTGGCTGGCAAGGATCCACAGTAGGCTTTGCTAGGTGGTGATCTAAGTAGGCAACACTCGCCCGATATCGAGGTTTTCCCACATTTCTTTACTAAAACCTGCGGATGGGTGGTTCAAAATGACAGATATTACTCACAGGAGTTTTCTGAGGTCCGACGCTGCCAGACCAGGCACTGTCCTCTGCTGGCTCAAGTGTCTGCTCTGCACGAATTAGACAGTAACTGATGACATGTAGCGAACAAAATGTCACAGCTGATAAAGTGACCAAATCCTGTTCCAAGTACTTTGATTGGTCACGAATGAGGTGGCTATATACTAGACTTGATTATTATGGTGAATGGAAGAGTCGTTGACGTGATAACGGATGACAGTGAAGACCTTCACGAAAATTTTTTCAAGGTTGCTGCCGCGTTTTTGAGTTCACTTCCCGGCGGAAGCAGATCTTGCCAGTAAGAGGCTGGAACATGGTTTGATAGCGGTGGACATCAAAAAGTACATGCGAGCAATTTCTGTCATTTTGATCCGCCGATTCATGGGTTTTAGTAAGAAAATGTGGGAAAACCTCGATGTCGGGCGAGTGTTGCCTAGTTGGATCACCACCTAGCAAAGCCAACGGAGTAGCCTGTGACTAGTGCTAACTGTATTTCTAAAGAAGGACTACAGTGAGTCCTTGTCACCCAATTTTGAGCGCACCACCGTCAGCAATGAGCGGCTGAAAATTGAGATAAGCAGTCTTGCATGTGCGATGTCTATCGACGCACATGTCCTCAGATTCCCTCTAAGGAGTAGGAGTAGCGGGCTGTATGAAATCATTGTGGTCCATAGATGCTCCATAAATTATCGAAATTCCGCGAATTCGATTGCGCTGCAAAAAAACTTGTTGGAATCTGAACGTGTGTCACGACCGTGAAGCGTGCGAAAAGAGAAAAATAAAGTTTTTAAAAAACCAGGGTTGCTGCCGTGAGTTCAAAAATTGGGTACCAAGGTTATTTTAGGTGCTGATCACAATGGTATTAGAGGGGAAATTCTATGGTCAGAAGAAAAGCCGGAAGTAGGAAATTCGGGGGGTGTCCTATAATTATGAAACGCAGTGTATTATTGAAATCTGAAATTATTTTCACGATTGCTGCATGATATAAAGGGTGCGAAAACTGGTGCAGAAGGACAGCAGCTAAACGGTTTCAAACTGGAGCTAGTGCAAAAGGACTGCAGTAGAAAATCAGAGAAAGAGAGAGAGAGAGAGAGAGATAGAGAGAGAAAGAGAGAGAGCATTGCTGCAGGGTGTCAGAAGAAAAAGTGAGACTCATTATACCAGACTCGTTCACGGAGCTAAGCTTTGTTGGAAAGAGTCACTTTGCAAAGGTGTGGTCTTCTAGGTGCTATTCCTGCTGTTCACCTATTCAGTTATGGGTGTGGATGCCCTTCAACTTATAGTTCACCACAAACGAAGCAGGGTGTACAGGGTGGTCCAAAAATACGGAGACACGCCAAACGGTTTATGTCTAACGTTAGAAAGCAAGTTGACAATTCAGTTTCCAAAGCAGTATCTTTTATTCAGTACATTCAGTATTGAACAAAATCTACTATGATATCTCACGAATTCTCCTACTACCGGCGAGAAAAGACGTTAAAAATTCGAATTAGTCACTCGCTGTGACGCGGAAGTGCCCTTTTCCCAGATAAAAGTAGAATTGGTTTTTGTCTTTAAATAAATGCCATAATGAGAAACCAACGCGAATCATTGCTAAAAATAGCCGTTATAAGGAAGCGGAGGTGAATTCCTGTGCAAAAACAGGGTGCAAAAGCACCTTAGCGCTGTTTCCGGTGTTTTTTCACCGCTAAGATAGGAGAGTGGAACTTATTAGGCCTACAAACATCCAATCTTGAAGTTCTAATGAGAATTCCCCCAAGCTGTAATGTGGAAGAAAAATTGGATTTTACCGTCCATGCCGGCGATAATAAGATCGCCTTCGATAGCGTTACAATGCTTATCCATTTTCGTCAAATATTCTTGCGTCACCTCCCCTCCTTTGCATGACTTCACTGAATGCATGTAAAAAGTTTGTAACCGCGCGTGCACAATGGATTATGATCGTATCAGAACTCACTGCACAAATTGCTAAATGTTATTGAAGCTTCGTTCTTTTCCAGCCACTCTTCGAGTTTACTCCTCTCAACGTTGCCGTGACAAATATTTGGATTACTATTGATCTTGATTAAAGGTTTACTCGACACAATATCCATTGTCAGCAGTGCACTAACATCAACTAGTTTCTTGTTGTTGACAACAGTTAGT
The DNA here is from genome assembly GCA_000688135.1 of Ancylostoma ceylanicum. Taxonomy (NCBI): domain Eukaryota; kingdom Metazoa; phylum Nematoda; class Chromadorea; order Rhabditida; family Ancylostomatidae; genus Ancylostoma; species Ancylostoma ceylanicum. Next base: position 34,033 of record JARK01001548.1, read on the forward strand.
GCAGGTGCTGCAAACAGTATGTCATAATGATGCTGTCTCTATTATTAAACTCATTCCATTATGTTGGGATAGTGCCAGGATTTTGCTATACAACATACTTTTCCATCCAACAATTTTCAAGTCCTTCAGAGCATCCAAAGTCTCAACGTCAGTATTTTCAACCCGAACAGTGCCTTCAACAGTTTTGATTCGTTGCCATGTGGCAGGCGAGAGCTCCTTATATCTGATGTCTCCGATCACAGTTTTACAAGTATCACTCTTCTCAGCAACATTTGCGACGCAATCTGAATAAACAAAAATGGTGCCAGTGTATGCAACGGAATCCTGCCGAGACCATTCTAGGAATAGCATAGGTAAGGATTTTCTCCACAATGAATTTTCATCTACTAGTCACTCGATGTCAAATATAGCGTGGGAAATCGGTTATCAATAACCACACCACGCTAAATGGTTAACACTCTCGCGATCAGCATAATGGATTGCCTCAGTAGGCAAACTTCCATTAGGTTGTTGCGAAAATAATTGCCGTTTCACGGTACGCTTGAAAAGAACTTTTTTCTTGTCCAATTTAACAACTTCAAGCCAAATTGTGCTAGCTCCTGGTAGGATTTGTTCTGCTCTTTCAGATGCTTCTTCAATAATCTGGCTAGCTCTTCCCTGGACGTTTTTTATAGGGTCGCGAAAAATGGTGAGCCGACGCGATTTTCAAGTGATCATGTTGTACCAGTTCAAACTCAGCCATTCTGCAGCGGAAGCAGCCCGTAATATGGCACTCGCTTTTGGCACGGACTCTCCTTCCGAAAGGACAGTGAGGTGCTGATTCGCAAAATTCTCTTCCGGCGATTTTGATCTCGAAGATAAACCCTGTCGTGGTCGAAGGATGTCGCTGGACGATCAAGCACTGAGAGCAGCGGTGGAAACGAAACCCGATACTACTATTCGTACGTTGGCGGCAGGCCTGGGGGTTCACTATGCTACAGTTTCAAAACATTTGGCCTCCATTGGCATGGTGAGAAAAATGCAAATTGGACACCCCATGATCTGACCGATGACCAGCAATCCACCCGCTATGAGATCTGTTCTAACCTCCTCGTTCGCCAGAAAAACGAGCCATTTCTTGACCGTTTTATAACTGTAGATGAAAAATGGCTCTTATTTGATAATAAGGAAAGTGGTTATGTATGGGTAGACAAGTTCTCTACCCCTCCAAGCTTCCTTAAATAAGATCTTCACCCTGCAAAGGTTATGTTGATAGTTTGGTGGTGTTGTAAGGGTGTTATTCATTATTGCCTTTTGCAACCTGATCACGCTGTTACATCAGAGTCTTACTGTTGTGACTTAGACCTGATATATCAAAAGTTGTGACAAATGTGGCCGGCAGTGGTAAACAGAGGTGGGCCTCTCCTGCTCCAGGATAACGCTCACACTTAAAAACTCACCCAGCAAAAACTGACGCAGTTAGGCATCGAGGTTCTCCCTCACTTACATTACTCTCCAAACCTCTCCCCTATCACTTTTTCCGGGCTCTCGAAGCAAACCTGCGTCAGCAGCAGTTTCCTGATTTGGAGCATGTTGAAATTGCCTTCCAAGAGTTCTTAAAATCTTGTGATCTCAGTTTCTATTGTAAAGGTATAAATGATCGTTGGCAGAGATGTGTAGAATCTGAAGGATTTTATTTTGATAAATAAAGTTGAGTTCGAACAGAGTTACAGTATTTTGAACTGGGCTGTCTATTTCGGCAATTAATTTCGCAACAACCTGATATTTAGATTGCAGCAAAAATGAGAAAATTCGATAAAATCGGAAAATTCGATAAAATCGTTCAATAAGTCAATATATCCGAACTGATAGTACTCGGCAGGAGGTATCCTAGGCCCTTTGTCGGATATGGGTGCAGTCCCACTTTCCCAGCTAGTTTCTCCGTCACTTCGATTGCAGATGCTTCTCATCGTTTGAATTTGGCGCCCAAGCGTGTCGCTCAGATTTTTGAAAGAAATTTTCGTGAGCGCTGCTACGTTTTATTTATAGGTCTGTCTTTGCATACTCTGGTGAATGTGCGCTAGGAACGCAGCCCTAACGGCGTAATCCTTTGGGTAGAAACGCTGGCAGCAACAGTTCCCATTTGCTGCCCTTCTCCCCTCCATTGCTTCTACAAGGAGCAGCAATGAAGAGGAGAATGGCAGCAATGGAGGGGAAGATGGCAGCAACTGGGAAGCGTTGCTGCTAGCGTTGCTACCCGGAGCATTACGCCGTTCGGGCTGCGTTCGTGCTGCACAGTTATCAGAGTAAGTGCGAGACTGTCATGCAAATAGAAACATGTTGAAATTATATTTTCTTCAACATACATATTTCTATTCATACATGAGAATAAAAAAGTTTCGAAAACAAAAAAGCGGTTGATGAGTATCTGGACAACATATTGAAATTAGTGCGGTTTGGGGCTCATCAAATTGTAGCTTTTAATGTTGATTGCATGTACTTGAACATTTCCACCGGTTATATTACTTGTATGTAGAATTACAGTATTAAATATTAATTAGATTAAATTTTGAATTATTTATTAAACATTAAGTAGAGTTTGAAAAATTATAGCAAAGATAAATAATATAAATAATTGAAAATACACTAGCACAAGGATTTTACTTATTTCGTAAAGTAATTCCAGAGAAAAAAGGTATGTTACAAATCCCTCAAAATAGAGTCATCTAAGAAAATGATTCATTCAAAATCAGCCGGCGAGGAAATCAATCTCTCGAACCCTTTCACGAAGAGAAATTAGTGAAGCTGTACAAATTCGCAGAAAATCACTGTAATTCGCGAAGTGCGGCGAAGCTGCTCTTCGTGTTGATGGTAGAAAATTTCATAGAGTTCAGCTAACTCAGTCTTGAATATTTAGCTAGCTCTCTTGAGTGGCGTTTTGTGCAGTCGTGAAGAAATGATGAGCCGATTCTCGTGTGATCATGGTTAGTGACTTAAAATAAAACAACTTTGTACCGGAGGCGTCCGCAGATCTTATGGTTATCTTGACTCGTATCGAATTTCCAATGGTCAGTGAGCCACTGGTTCGCCAACTTTTCTTTCATTTCATATACGCAAATAGCCATGGTCATGGTTGCAGGATGTCGCTCGACTGTCAAGCGTTGAGGGCAGCCTTGAAACGTGCACCGGACTCCACCACGAATACGTTGAGAGCGGATATGTGTGCTCACTCTTCTGTAGTTTTGAAACATTCGGCTCCAATCAACATGAGAAGAAAGGTGCCGAAGTGAAAACCCTGTGACCTGACTGATGACCAGCGTTTCACCCGAAATGACACTCTCAACTATTCGGAAAAAGGAAGAGTTGGTACAAATTGAGCACATAATTGTCCATTATTTTCGCCACAAAGCTATTGCTTCTATCCTTTCGCTGCTGAAACGGGAGGAAAAAATTAATCGATTGAAATCCCCAAAAGTCGGTTTAGTTACATCTTAAGCCTATGAACAACAATACAGTTTTTATTCGAATACCAGATTAGTTGGTAGTGGCGGATACCTTTGGAATACTCCCCGTCGGTGCTGATGTTTTTTTTTTTGAAATTATAGAAAATTCTTTTTTTCCACTTTCACACGACTTTTCGACAAGCTCACTAGAAAGAGAAGAACCACAGAATGCAATTTATACAGCAAATCGCTTACATACGACACCATTTAGGGTGATTTCTTTTGGAGTTGAGATATCGCAATACCCTTGAAAACCCATAATGTTGATGAATTAGTGAATTTGCACTTGGCGAAAAGAGAGAACACCTAGACCCTCACCAATCGCCTGAATAGATCAATTCGTCGTTGAGTTATGGTTTGAGATTCTGTCTTGAACAGTGCCTCTGATCATATCGAATTGACCGCCACTGTATATAGTTTTTCCTAACGGTCCTGATGCACTGGGAAAGCCTCTAAGATTTCCCTATTTCACTACTACAGGGGTCCATCCAGAGCTGAGATTCATGAATCTTTGACCACACCAACTGAGCTGTTACTGTAGTTAGGTCGGAATATTGGACAATTTGGTGTGGTAACCTGGTTTCGCCTGGTTGTTGTGGTTCAACAGCCTTAGCCACAAGCACAGCAGCAGTGGTGAGATGGCCGTGTGGGTAACGTATCTCACAACATTTGGATTCCTCCAGTGCAGGAGATGCGTGTGGATGTGCATCGCTGCTCTCAAAAAAGTGTCCTTCTTATTGGTTCAATTTTGTGTTTGTTCTTAAGGAGTGGCTATGTTACAAAACATTAAAACAAGGCGAAGGCGTGGGCGGAATCCAAAGGAATACTATTTTTACTGGATTTTTAGGAAAGTGTAAAGATCTGGACGGGCGCTTATGTGATGGTCAGCGCTCCTCTCCTTAAGGCAAATCGAGTGTCATAAAAATGAGTCGCTTTTCTCTTATACATATAAACATTCGTACAGACATTACCTGTCTCATCACCAAGATCAATCTTCAGTTTTGGCCCTTCGATCCCCTTTTGAGTAAGGTTTGGATTTGCTCTGATAAAAATTTCCTTAAAAAGTGTGTATATTCGAAGTTTGCTCTTGTGAAGTCTTGTCAACGTACACTTGAATTGATTTGTAATTTCTTGTCTAACTGAATTTTGTGGAGATTAGGATTTCCATAGATCATCAAGCCGTATTTGTACTCTAAAAACATTCAATTCATTCGAAATATTTCTAGTGCAACTAAGAAAGTGGCACTAGAACATTGAATCAGCTATATTCTTTATTTGTTCCAGAAATTACCAGTATTTCCTCGGCTACGAATCTGCTTTAAATTCTTCAGAAAAGACAGATCCTGCAGACCCGTATTATTCCAAACAAGGACTAGACCATTGACTTGCTCCAACTGTTCCAATTTCGCGATGTCGTTAGGTAGATCTGTTGAGGAAAAATCCATAAATAAATGAATTGAATGCAAAGACTCGAAGCTTCACCTCGACTTATTAATATTTTATGATCACACATACAGTCTATCTCAAAAAAATCTGACGGGGTACGCATTGGGGCGTGAGAAGTGTGGCAGGATCTACCAGGACCCAGCAGAGGTCCTCCCGGGGGCAAGCGGGACTTCATAAAAAGGTCGAAAACAGAGGGGGGGTTTCGTGTCGGGTCCGAGGCAGAGGCGACTGAGGCAAAAAAACGGCTTGCAAGGAGGTTGCTCGTGTTTTGAGCGGCCAGGCTACTGTCCGGTTCAAGTTTCCTACTGGAGCGCATATTTTACGGGCTTGGACTCCGTAAAATTCCAAGGATTCCTACGCACTCTAAACGCAACCAAATGAAGTAGAACTAATCGTAAGATAGTACTACAAGTGTTTGAATTGACGACCAAAACTTACGTACCGTCCGGAAGATATATGCGAAAAACTCTTTTCCCGGGAATTTCAAGGAATTGCTGTGAAGTCCAACCTTTAAGGTTAGCCTTGAAAATTGGAGTTTGGGGAGATCCAAGAGGATACTACAGCTGTATGCTCAGTATAGCCAGAAGCGATGTACGGCGCAAAGAATATGTATATGTATGTGGGGAAGACCTCAATTATTCCTCGAGGTCTTCCTGGGGAACTGAGCCACTTAATGAGCATACACTTTTTGAATTTACATAATTTTCAGATTTTCTTATCATAGAATTTTTCTGCAGGGTCCGATTCATCATCCAAGCACCCGATGGATGCGATCCATCAAGTGTTGAATTCCTAGGACTTCTTGGAGTATTGCCAAGTCGCGGTAATTTCGCATTCCTCAGACAAACCCTCGCTCGGCGCGCGCACCTCATAGAGGGCTCCGCGAGAAGCGAGCCCTCTGTCGCTTCTCCCGGAGCAGAAGGAAATAGTACGGTTTCGGAGAGGCAGGTTGATAAAGTTGCTCGGTTCAACCGGAGCAGAACTTCGCTAGGCGCGGAGCAGAAGAGAGATGATTTTCTGAAAACGCAGACGACGAAAGACGCTCGCTGGGCGCGCGCGACAATCTCGCTGGGCGCGCGCGGCAAAACACCCTCTCTGCAAGAAAACCTGCAAGAAATACGAAGCACATAAGAGGGACTCCGCCAGTCGGTACCATCTTCAAAGTGCGTGAAGTCGAAAAGCCGATTTTGTGCACTCGGCAGCATCTCTTGAGTGGGATGGCATGGCGAGGATTTTTGCAAAGGTGGTCATGTACCACCCGAACACCGAGAAGATGGGTCCCTGTCGCTCAACGACATGAGTTTCTTGTCGAGGTTGGTCATCACCCGGTATTGACCGGTTATGACGTCATCGCTGGGCACGCTTGGGTTCGCCGGGCATTCGCACCGAGTTCGCTGGGTGCGCGCGCCGATCTCGCTGGGCGCGCGCATCGAGTTCGCTGCGCGCGCGCACTGATCTCGCTCGGTCGGAGCGCGCGACAATCTCGCTGGGCGCGCGCGCCAATCTCGCTAGTCCCGGGGCCTTACCTGCGCGGCCAGCGAGATTGTCGCGCGCGCCCAGCGAGGGTTTGTCTGAGTCAGCATTCATAGAAAGCGCACACTTTTTTAGCTCACATGAGTTTTGGTCATTCTCAGCAAACAGTTGTAGTCCCCCCTTAGTTCTTTTGTTACTGAAGATTTCAATTCATTCCGTTGCGTTTACGCTGCGCAGGAATCCTCGGGATCTTACGGAGCGTGCCGGGGCCTGGAATCTCAACACTTTCAGAAAGAGCATGCACAGCAGCAATGAAGTTTATTGTTTTTGCACAGAGACACTTGTATGATTGCTGTTGTTCTCGCTTACTTTCTTTTGGCTAACGTTGGACTCTCAGGCTTCCTTCGGTGATTCCTATGCTAGTTTGCTGTGGCGTGACATCCTAACTACGCGTCGTCCATTTTTACACATGAACAGCTTCTTCGCAGCTTATAGTTGCTTGATTCCAAAGCGCCCATCCTACAGCTGTAAACTCGTGGGGTGACGTGTTTCTCACTATGCATGGGAGTCAACAGCTAAAAAATCGCAACAGTAAGTTAAACACAGCCGCCTACCTGCGGATGTTGCCGTGACCGCAGAAGCCAAAGAGCACTTTGGGGGCTCCTCCGCGCCTGCCAGCGCCTTGACCGAGCATGCGGCTAGCGCAGTGCATGCAGGGGCGTGCATGGAATATAGTCCATTCAACCGGTAGTCAGTACTGGTAGAAGAACTATGGACTTGCACGCGGTGGTTTTCAATCAATATCAAGCTTACTTGATAGCGCACAATGCGTAGCCTAGCCTCTGTCTGTGAGTACACCAATACGTGCCATCGATCAGGTTTTCGTGGCACACCTATCAACGGAGCACTCGTCCACCCTTTTAACGTACATAAAACAACAACTTCGTTTTCTGCTTTCTGATGTGTTTCAAACTGAATTATCTTCGAAGACCATGCCTTACATCTCGGTTGCCGTATGTCGTGCCCACTCAGTCAGTCAGAAGAAATTGCGCACATAATCCAACCAGGTTGGGAATGCCTTCAGAAAGTTTGAGGACATCTTTTGTAATAAAGCCCCCTTTCCCTCAACAAACGAGCATTCGACTCTTGCGTGACACCATCAGTGCTTTATGGAGCTGAAACGTGGGCGTTGCGAATAGCGGATATAAGAAAATTGGAAGTAACACAAAAAAAAAGATGGAGAGAAGGATGCTGCGGTTGATGATGTTGGACCGATGGAGCGGTGAAAGGATGAGAGCACTGTTAAAGCTCAATGTCTGGACGAAGGAGGCTACTAAGAAGAAACTACAATGGACCGGAAAGGTTTGAGGAATGGATAATACCGAATCGGCTAAACCGACAACGACGTGGATACCATACGACCACGTGAACCAAAGGCAACGAAGACATCCATGCACTCGGAGGCGCGATGAACTATCAAAGGAGACTGGACGAAACTGGTATAGTATGACAGAGGAAGAATTTGATAGGGCTTTCGAATATGAACTCAATTATCATTGTCTATGAATTCATCGTTCATAAAAACCCTGAAATTGGGCAATAGCTACCACAATAGCTTTTGTGAGTGCTGCCCTCAATGTCACTGTTTTGTTGAAATTTTTCAAACAGTAGCTGGTGATATTTTATTACAACCTAATGTATCAGCTGTGATTAAGTTTGCCGAGAAGTAGAAGTAGTAACAAAAATAGAATAGAAGTAGAATAACAGCTATCTACTATCTATTGATTGGCAATTCATGTGTGTATGTGTCTGTACACAAGAACCAGCCATTAAAGACGGAAAGTACCTACACCATCGTGTTCAGCGCGTTGAGTTATGTACGAAAAGGTTGCAAATTTTGATTTTTACCTTGATTTACAGGTGTTTTGGGCCACTTTTGTCATGTTCAGACATGTTAAGTCCTTTCAATAACCGAAAATTGTTTACACCCCGGTTGGAATGAATGATAGTGGCATGTGATTACGAGACCGCATAAAAGGGAAGTGGTGGGTACGATGTGTTTAGAAGGAAGAGGATGAACCAGACGGACGAAGAATGCGGCGGATGAGGGTTGTGCCGACACGGGCGTTGGGGAGATGTTAGGAGACGGGGCTTCTGCTACGAAAGCTATGCATTGGCCACCAGTGGCAGGGAAACGTCGCTGGACGGGTCCACTTCAGCGAGAGTGGTGCGCAGGGGGAATATGCATAGACGAGAAGAGAACGAGGAGAGCGGAGCGAGCCTAAAAGAAGCCCGAGAGTCCGCTGTTAGACGGACGATCGGGCTGGTTATCGGTAATTTCACCTTTCATTCCTTCGAGAGTCAGACTGCCTTTGATAACATTGCAATGCTTGTCAAGACCCGCGAGATATCCGAGTGTCACCCGCCCACCGGCGCACGACTCCACTGAAAATAGAGCCTTTGAATAGCTTGCACATAGCTGCATGGAAGAGAATAGTAACTCACAACACTTATCACTGATGTTCACAGAAGTGCCCATCTTCTTCAGCCATTCTTGAAGCTTTTTCCTTTCAACAACATTGTGGCAAATATTTGGGTTATTACTTATCTCTATGGGTTGGTCTTCCGACGAAATATTCATAGTCAACAGTGTACTTATGTCTACAAGTTTCTTGTTGTCAGAAATGACCAGAGCTGGCGCTGGAACGGAATGCTTTAGAGTAGTAAGATACAAATTGTCTTCACTTTCAAGAAGTCACATTTCCATCCGACGATCTTGAGATCCTGCAGCATATTCAGGAACTCGATCTCCGTGTTCTTAATGCTAAGAGATCCAACTATCTCCTCTATTTGTCCCCACACATCAGATGAGAGTTCTTCGATTAAGACGTCCCCGATTATCCGTTTGCACTGACTATTCGTTTCGACTTTGCTGGCAACGCAATCTAAAAATTCCTTGATTCTAGTTGAAAACCCTGTTCCTCTCATTGTTAGAAATGTGGTCGGTGTCATTCTGACTCAACGCTATCCCTTTGTGGCCATATCGCTCTATCATCACTTATCACTAGCGTGAGTTGACTGATGGGGCAAGGGCGGGAGCGTAGCGGTAAAAGGTAGAAGTGGTTCCATTAGTTGGTGAGTGAAAAATTACCCGGGTTTGGGAATAGCTTCAATCAAAGGATGAATGAGGTTGTTATCGGGTAGCATCGCTACGCTTACGCTTTTGCACCAGCTTGCGCTAGAAATGCGTGGTGATATGGACGCAGAGGATCAGCATTGAATAAGAGTGTCCACAGGTGTGTACATAATTGTTGTACCTAATGAGATCAGCATGCATTGTGAACATAACCCCTTAACTCAGTTTCTGTTAAAGAATATGCTCATTGGAACACTCATCGTCGGATACTCAGATATTTCTTTATTTCATTCAATCAATAATAGATCCACTCTTATTCACACACTTTCTTTAACGTAATCAATTAATTACTGAGCGACTGGCTTTGCAATTATTCTCTCTGTGACAACTTAGTTTATATCACATTCATGTGAAACCAAATTCAATTGCCGAACGGCTGGCGTAGGCGATAATGTCTACACAGACCGAAGCAGCTTTTTTTTCAAAACCATACCGTTGTTTCTTGAACCACCTCACCTCTTGTGGTGCTTATTAAGCAACTCAGACATTCAGGCGTTTGGAGCGCCGGCGAACCCGCCCACTCTCAGCCGATGCAGGCTTCCAAGAGCTAGTCCTGGCTGGAGCAGGAATACTTGCTGAAGGGGCGGATGGAGCAGCAAAACCTGCTGTGAGTGCGCATGACGCAGGACTTCAGCAGGTGTTCCTGCAGCCTGTTTTTTTCTCAATTGCCACGTGGCAGCCGAGGTGTATATAAGCCGGCAGACGGCTTTGGAAACTTAGTCGTGCTTCCGCTGCGGCGGAGAGCAGACGAGCCCTTTGGGACTTGTCTCGCCAAGTGAGGCCCGGTTGAAACCGTGGCCCAGTGTAACGACTGGCCAGACGAGATGCGTGGGATGCGGTCGCGTGCCGGTGCGGTGCGGGTGGGTAGATCCGTCTCGCCGCAACCGTCCGGCTCTGGAAGCGCATACGCCTCCGAGGAACTCATTTTTGTAGTATTTTTGTAGCCATCCGTTGCTATACGGTGTTTTTGTCCTCCATGGGAAGGCTAAAAACTGTTCCAATGCAATCAAACATAAATCTTATTCTGAATCAATACGTATTTAGTTATGCTTGTTAGGCACCACTATTAAGGCGGCTAGTACTAGCGCTGCAGGATGAACTGCCATGCTCCTGTCATCCCTGCGGTAGGTTAACCTGCCCGACTCCTGTCATGCCAGCGGCAGGTTCACGGCAGGTCTCACGCAGGATAAGGCGCGACAAAAGGCGGAGTAGGCGCGACAACCCCGCTCACTTTTGCGCCCGTTCCGCAGGTGTCATGCCGCGAGAAACGCTGTGGGCCGTCTCGACAAACGCCTGAATGTCTGAGAAAATGAGAACTAGGCATAAATGTCGCAACTATTCATATTTCCAGAAAGAAGGTTCCGGTGTGCCCGTGAAAGAGTTGCGAACGTCGCTTCTCTACTTTGCTCTCATTAAACTGACTTGAGAAATTCTACAGATTGAAAGAGAAGTGCGATTCTGTGTATAGCAGCGGCCTCATCCCAAGCCGCCGCTCTCACTCAGCCCCACGACAAACTCGTGACAAATCCCAGAGCATACATGAGTGTTAGCCGTAGTGCTAAGAAAAAAAATTGCTGTGTAGTTGTTGACACCAGCCTAGAGAAATCATGTAATGTACCTTTTTTGTCACCAAGGTCAACTTGTAACGATGCTCCAGTGATATTTTTCGATGACAACTTGGGATTCAGTCTTATCAGCACGTGCTAAAAACTACTCCTACTGCAAACTTCTTTCTTTTCTTGACTCTAACTTGAAATTTAGGCTTACTTTGGAATCAACTTTGAGTTTGGAGTCGAACTGTATTTCAGTTAGATCTGGATTATCATAAATCAGGAGAGCATATTTGTATTCTGAAATCCTTTTCATGTGGACATGAAATTGTGTGGGATTACAAGACCTACCGCAGAACAATTTATCTGGCTTGAGAAGCGTTATCTGGTGAAGTGAAGCAACTTTAATGCGAGTTCCATGTATTATTAAGCATCCATGTATGGTGGTTATCTCCTGCAAAAGCTCACTCTAACGATTCTTTGGAACGCTGGGGCTGAATCTTCCAATTACTGCTGGATCCTGTTCTGGAACGCAGCTACGAAGCAGAGAACAAAGGATGAGGTAATCGACATCATTGATTTTTTCTGAAATATGACATGCACTCGATTTCACTGCGGACTTGAAAAGGCGCTTGTATGCGTACTAAATTGAAGAGAAGACTGCTTGGCGGAGACATCCATGACGGCAATAACCCGACTGGGACTCCTAGTTAGCGGTGATCGTCACGTCGTAGCCAAATTTCAGTTAACTTGGACCTCGGAAGAAGTGAAAAAGGCTGTTACTATGAGTAGTGAGTACTCAAACGGATCCGAGACATTACTTACTAGAGTTAGTGGTATCCGCAGTGTCCCATTGAATGGGAAAACATAGTGGAAGTGGAATCTCATCACGATTTGAATTCTCTACAACAGATTTAGCTCTAATCTGCCAGAAAATATGCGTAAGCTGATTCGTTTATGGCTTCTGCCAGGATTTTTTCGAAGTCAGTCTAGAAGAAACCCTCCATGGCTGTTTCTGTCACTCTAGCTTGCTTTTTCAGCCCTATGTAGAAACACGCAATCTACTTTGGTGTACATCATCATCAGACAAGCAGTTTTGATGTTTTCTTTTTCTGAGAAAGAAAATGCTCAAGGATGCTATATGTCAACAACTTCTTTCACTTGAATTTTTATGAGAAAGGTCTCGCTCAAATTATAATTCTCTTATAAGAGAAGTTTACAAAAAGCCACCGAAGTAGGGTTTGGTAACCTGGCTGAAACTTAGCAGTTAGTTCTGTTTGAAGTCGATGAAGTGAATCAAGAAATTGTGAAACACGAGGTTTCAGGAGAAGTGTGAAAAAAGACAAATACGTTTGTGCTACTCTTCATTCAGAGTCATTAGATGTGTTGACTTCGAAACGATATGACTGAGGACACACAGCAGAATTCTGGGAATCCCCGACCAAACATTTTCTTCAAGTAGGGAGCCCCAGAGATCGCATCTTCCTCGGACAAGTAAAGATTGCAAAACTCCTCCACGATGTGCACTACTGGCTCTACTGCAAGTGGGTGGAATATCCAAAAAAGCAACAGATTGCATGAGATCCAATCTCTTCTTAGGATCGTAGCAGTGATATTGTCTAAATAGAAACGCCAACACAAACTAGAGTGACAGGGACAACCAAGTAAACTGCTGAACTGACCTAAAAATCATACTTTCTATTAGTTGGTTCAACATGTCTCTGTGTGTCTGTGCACGAGAACCAGCCAATGCCGTCAAAAATTAATTACACCATCCAAAGCTCCTAACAACATTGACGATGTCGTGGTCGGCGTCATTGCGGACAAGATTCTGTGCCGGTTCATACGGCGCTTTCCTTCTATTACAAGAATACAAGGCACATCGCATTCCATTTTCGTGCGTGGTTACAAACTCTATGACGCCGATGTCAAAGGCAACGACTTCGGATCAATCCCATCGATCACGACATCGTCGTCGGCGTCGGAAACTCTGCGCTGGCACATGAAACATGTACACAAACGCGAGGCGGGCGAAGCGAGTCCAGTAGAAGCCTAAGAGTCCGGCGTTAGCTATCAGACTGGTGAGTATAATAATAAGTACTGGCTTATGTCATCTAGCGATAAGCTTGCATGTATTTTATAGCAGATATGAGGTGAATCTGTTGTAAAGAACCGTAATCGTGTTGAGATCTTACCATGCGACCTCAATCTGTGGGACGGATGCCATCAAGTGACAGACTTCAACCGATGTCGCTAAAATCTCTTTTTTATGAGGAGAACGGCCAAGGAAATGACATTTATAAGCTTATTTCTATTCCATCTGAGTATTCACGAGTCCTCTGGGGATTTGAACTATTCAGCTTCTCTTTGGAAGAATCTACGGATGAGAGACTAAAAGTTGCAATCTCTTTGCCCGCTACTGTATCTCTAGGACGTACGAATATACGATGGCATCTCCTCTGACATCTTATCAGGTATCCTTTCTGCTATGGGAACGCCAAAGCCTAGCGCTGCGCCGTGCTTCTCCAAGGTGCGAAAATGTACGTACCACCAAATCAGGTGGTTTTCTTGTATCAGGTGCGTGCAAAAGTTCCGAAGCAGTTGCACCTGATTTTTTGAAACACCATAATTCTGCTCATTGTCAACGATTTTCTCCAGTTCGAAAAGCGCTGGCATCCCTGTGATGCCAACACGGTACATAAAAAATTTTTCCAGACGCCTGAAAGTTGACACGTTTATGCTCGGAAAACCGGCACATATCATTTTCAAGTAGGGTCTGTTCATCGAAATTTTTCAGCGGATATAAAGTCGTAGAAGCGTGAAAAGGGAATAATCTGTTGGAGGCTGGTCCAGAGAGTAAAACAGGATAGGTTGGAATTTTGAATCAAAAATAGCCAATTTTCCACACTACAAAATGCTGGTACTCGTTATCCCGCAGCAGCAGAACACCTAAGCTGGTCTGTATTGACCTTATATCCGAGAATTTGCCTTGATACTTCCGTTAAGACATGTGTAGTAGCAGACACTTACTATGCATTTGTTTGGGAAAAATTCGTCGTAAATGACTCAGGTTACAGACCAAAAATGGACAAAGAAGTTTTTCGTGGGTATATTCTTGGTTTGCCCACTTTTTGGATAGGTCAATCAAGTCTGGATGCTGGATCAACCACTTCTTGTTTTCAGAAATGACCCATTTTCCATCAACAATAACAATACATTAGGAAAACGGCTTGTTAGAATATCTGTAGACCAGTCTGGCCGTCCGGCTGACGCCGGACTTCCAGACTTTTCCTTATGCTCGCTTCGCTCGCATGACTTCATTTCGCATCCATCCTAATAGCATTATGATCATGCAAATTTTTGCTCCGTTAACATTAAATGCCTCTCCCATAAAAAATGGAACGATCAAAGAGAAAAACTCGCGTTTCTCAGAGCAACTTTATCATTCTCTCGAGTGATATAGCTAATTGTTGCTATATGTAACCGATGCAACTTGGAATGAACATGGGGAGTGGTTTATCANGTAATTCTGTGGAAACCAAATTTGTCTTTGCAATCGCGAGTACTCATCTCTAAAAGACCACAACTGTCTGTAACGACGATACTGTGACGATTCTTCTTTTTTCTTGAGAGAGGAGCTCAAATGGATAGGCTGGTAGTAGTTCTGATAATTGTGGACAACTTTACTGGTGAAAACTTTCTCATCAGATCCCAACACACCTTCCTGCGGCGCACCAGGAAGACCTGGGACATTTTTCCCCATTTCCCACCTTTGATCCATCAGTTAACTTTTCCCCCTTAACAAGTCGATATCTGCGCGGTGTCAGCTCCTTCGACTACCCATATAAAGGAACATGTTAGTGCAGGACTTTTCGACATCTTGCTCAGAGTGACCCATCATTTTGACTGTTCCTCTTCTTCATGGTCTTTAAAGTTCTCCCTGTGATCAATAGAAAGGGACAACACGTGGTTCTTTTCGTGTTAGTGGCTCCTACATCTTCCCAGAATTTAAAGGTCTTTGGAACTGTTTTCAGAATTGATGTGGTCTTTCTTTGTATTGCTGCAATGACTTGCCCAGAGCGCGTGGAGCATGAAATAGATTTGTGGTAAGCCCACTACTGCATACCTCCATGAAACCAAACGAGTTGTGGGTCACAAGAAAGAGCACCACGATGTCTGTCTCTTGAATATGCGATCATTCAGTCTTATCTTCGCTCGGAGCAATCTGTGGTCGGATCCGTTGTCAAAGAAGGGTAGTACCGTGGTGTCCATTAGGCTCCATCTTCGGTTCGTGAGGACGTGATCCAGTTCCGAGTGAGTTTGTCCATTCGGACTTTCCCAAGTCCAACGTCTGTGTTGGGGCTTCTCGAAGATTGAGTTTCCATGAAACAGGTTACACGAAGACATCAAATCAAGCAAGCGGAGGCCGTTATCATTCCTAGCTTCATTTCCGTGTCGGCCTAATCTCCAGTTTCCGTCGCTTCCATTTCCCCTAAGTGCATTGAAGTCTCCACATATATACTTGTAATAGGACTTTTCTTTTTTGACTGTTGCTTCGAGCTCAGTGTAGAAGTTGTCTTTGTCCTCTTCACTGGCAACAGAGTTCGGAGCGTAGCAGTTTACAATGGTGATGGTGGCATTTTTCGTTGTTCGCAATCGTAGCACTGCAATTCGCGGGCTTAGGATTTCGTGCGAGCGAATGCTGGGCTGAACACTTGCATGTATCATAAAACCGACACCACCGATATTCTTTCCGTCAATTTTCTGTCCCATTATCACTAGTTCGCCGCTCTCCATTTTCCTGGCATATGGGGTTTTCGTCTTTGTCTCCTGTAGGCAAACGACGTCGTACCTAATCCTCTGGCATAGGCGGAGAAGAGTTCTTACGTCTGCGTCGGATGCGGCTGATCGGCAGTTGCACGAGCGAATGTCCAAGTGTCCGAATCGTTTGTTGGGGTTTCTGAGGGCGCCCCGTCCTGGTCCTCTTCCGTCCTCGGTAGCGGCATCTCCGGGCGCCGTGGGAGAGCATATCCGATTCCGGGCCGGTTTCTTCTCTTTAGCGAATGTCGTGGCTTGTGTGGTGGCCTGGTTACCCTCGGAGTGCCTTGCCGGAGCTATCCAAGGGCCGCCCGTTCTGGCACTAGAGTGTAGTGCTTTGCGAACTGCGTGGCCGTTTGTGCCGTTGGCCGTCTTCCAGGGATGGACCCCAGTTGACGTTTCACCCCATCACCGCGTTGAGGTGGCACATGATGGGGTATATATATATATATATANGCTTGCGATAATGTTACATTTTTCCATCCACTGTCGCATTTCTTTGTAGTACAATTCGAATGTTGCCACGTCATTTTCTTCACCTACAGTTGAAGTTCTTGAGTTTCAAGAAGTTTGTGTGGTACTCCAGTGGCTCACTTCACAGCATTGTAACGTGCACCCATGCATGGTTTTCTTCTGATAAAAAGCGAAATTCCAGAGTTTTATGCTCGCGTACGATAATGCCAAACGTTTTCATTCCGGGAATAGCACATGTGGTAATGTAAAAGAAACCGAGATTTTTTACCAGCTATGAGAGGACCACTATATGGTTGAACATAATCACCAGATATTGGAAACTTTGCTAATCTTCAACATTCTGATCCAATCACATAAATGCAACTATCTTGGTTGAAATGTGTATGTTCAATGCTTCAAACTTTGTGCTATAATACTTGACCGCACGAAATGCTGAAATTGATTTCTTGCATAGAGAAACCATAATCAGCTTCCATTGAAGCCGCTGTGGAAGCTCGCCGTCGCAGAAATTTTACAAAACGCTTTTCAACGCTTAAGAACTTCACCCCCACAACACTGGGATTTTTCGAACGGAATATAGCATTTAATGAGCGAAAGTGCACCATACCCTTACAAACAAGTCATAAGCATCCGCCTATAGAACGAGACGCTTACCGCTGCACCAGATCTCATCTGGATCAGACGCCCAAAGGCAGTGTCTCACTTCGTTTTGCGTGTTGGAGATATCAACCGATCCTTGATCTTCTCGCTACACTAATTCCAATAATGTATACAAAACGTCACAAAAGTGACTCCAGAGTGCAGTTCTCGGACCACTTGGGCTGAGCCGGCGTGCTGGCTGCCGGTCACGCCTGCAACGGTGTACAACGAATTTCGACCCGATCGATGAGGTCATACGTTTCATACGTCAAGTCAGGTTAACAAACTGTTACAGACCCCTCATAGTTCCCGTTCCCAGATTTGGAAAACGGATTCGTGATCAGCATCAGAAACTGCATTTGATTGTATTAATCGCGCTACGAGTTGCAGAACTCCCTTTCCCCTCCCCAGAATCCTTCCCTTCTGAGAAAAGTGCTGGGCTGAGCATTTTTTTAGCAGATCCCTGCTAAAGAGGGTTCACTACCAGCCAGAGATTTAGAAGAGATCTGAAAATAAATGTGAGTCGTTCTTCGTAGTCTGAATGAACCAGTCTGGCCGTCCAGCTAACGCCGGACTTCCAGACTTTTCCTTATGCTCGCTTCGCTCGCATGACTTCATTTCGCATCCATCCTAATAGAATTATGATCATGCAAATTTTTGCTCAGTTTACATTAAATGCCTCTCCCATAAAAAATGGAACGATCAAAGAGAAGTACTCGCGTTTCTCAGAGCAATTTTATCATTCTCTCGAGTGATATAGCTAATTGTTGCTTTATGTAACCGATGCAACTTGGAATGAACATGAGGAGTGGTTTATCATTCTTTGTTTGTTGTGAGTGATCCATTGATAACATTCAGCTTGAATATATAAAAGAGGAGGGGTTTGGTGCGTACAGGCATAAATGAAAGTAGAACACGCAGGAGGGGAGGTGATGAGGGCAGAATGGTGTGGGTGGTATAATAGTCAGTGCTTAGGCCGTGCGTTTAGTACTTTCTCACTGCAGAGGGATAGATGGTGCCAGAGGACAATNGTGAAAGTAGAACACGCAGGAGCGGAGGTGATGAGGGCAGAATGGTGTGGGTGGTATAATAGTCAGTGCTTAGGCCGTGCGTTTAGTACTTTCTCACTGCAGAGGGATAGATGGTGCCAGAGGACAATTATAACAAAGATAGAGCTGATTAAGAGCAATTTTTCGGTACTTTGCACCGACGCACTTCTTCTCCACCTGTCGACTCGTTCGCAGGCGTTTACCCACTTCTGGACGCTGGCGCACCCTTATCACAGCGACGGACCCGTCTCCCCTCACTTTGGGCGCCGGCGCACCCTTATCACAGCGACGGACCCGTCTCCCCTCACTTTGGACGCCGGCGCACCTTCATCATATGGCTGGACCCACCTCCCCCCACTTTAGACGCCGGCGCACCCTTATCATGTCGCTGGACCCACCTCCCCCTCTTTGGATGCCGGCGCACCCTTATCATATCGCTGGACCTACCTCCCCCCAATTTCGACGCCGGCGCACATTTATCATATCGCTGGACCCGTCTCCATGGGTTTCCTCACTTTCGGATGTCGGCTTATCCGTGTGGAATCAGTGATTCCACCGCTGACCGCTACTTGCACCCTCTCAATGTTGTGCACGCACGCACAGAGTCACGAATTTTCTGCAATATATATAGAGTATGATCAGATATTTGTAGACTCGCCAGTGTGTACGTTGGTGTTCTTGGCTCAGCTCACTCAAAATCCATCCTACTCATCCTTTTCTCCTTACCAATCCAGTACAAGTGACGCGCAATGGTTGGCTGACTTCCCCATAATGTCCTGCTCACTTTATATTGGGCTCCATTCAAAATGCTCTTTTCGGTCGCCTTTGTGAAAGTTGGATTAGTGCTGCGCTTACGAAGCATTTGCCAAGGTCTCATCTCCACTTGTATTCATCAAGAACCCACGAGCCTCTGGTGTTTCGAAGACGATACCCTATGCGAACGCAGTACTGATGGTATGGGTCGCTTCCTTCACAGATCATCTAGATTTTAATTCATAAACCAAAAATTCACAAAATCACTGAGTGCATATAACATTAGTTTTATACCTAAAACACAACAGCGCTAGGACGCAGATCCGAGCCAAATGTGGCATGGGTAGCAGATGTCACACGCTACCAGCATACATGAAAACCACATCGGGATATTGCAAGCAAAAGAAGAAAAACGACGTTAAACGGTGAGGTACCACCGACTGCCCCTGAACTTTTGCACGCACCTAATACTTGCTCTTATGTAGTGCCGGTGCAAACGAGAGGAACAACAACATTAACATGGCATTTGGCCTAAACTTTCAGCCTCGCAACTTTTGGCAATTGGTTGCGATGTTTCGTTTCATGTGATATGTTTCTCGAGCCATTTTCCTATTTGACCACCTCCTGAGCTGACAAGGGAACGACATTTGGTGACCGTTGCCATTCGTGCTGCGATGCGTACCACTATGGGCAGTTTTTATGCTGTTCTCGAATCCGTAGCCCTCAAGGACTAGTTAACACCGCATCTGTTAGAAAGATTACTGTCGGCATCTATAACAAAAAGGTTTTTTAATCCCAGATACTAGCTCCTTTCTATTTCGTGTTTCACTCAAACAGCACTACTCAATCATACATATAATGCTGCAAAGAAAACAATTTTTTGGTCAACACGCTTAAAAGGAGGCAGTCACTAGAAGTGTGAGCATGGATAATGATGGAACTCTTTGAGTTCTTAAGTAAAACGCATTTCATGGCAGCGAAATCGTCGTCTATTGATGGAACGAGTACTTCCTAATGAACAATATTCTCATTTAACCCATATATCTAACCCAGTATCTCAAGGTTTTAACCCAGTATCTCAAGATGTCCATCAAGGAATGGCTGGGAATCGACAAGATGCAGAAGTTTATGCGGATCATAAAACAGATGGGAGGTGTAAGGGCTGCGTTGAAGAAGCGTTACTTGATGGATGTTACTCGCGTAGGCACCCTTGTGGGAACTGACAAATTCGGTAATAAGTATTACGAAGACAACTCGTACTTCATGCCTCGCAACAGATGGGTTGAGTACCCAGACAAAGTGTGGCTCGACTACGATCCAACGCAGATTCCTCCAGAATGGCATCGTTGGCTCCACCATATAGGTGACGACACCCCCACCCAGAACCCACCGAAGAACGAGAAATGGGTGCTGCAACACGAAGAGAATCTTTCTATTTTTGAGGACAAGAAGTACATTCCCTATTCGACAACACGCACGAAAATTCAAGGGTGGCAACCCGGACAGAAGAAGCAGCAGTAGACGTCATCCTCACAGGATTTGATTAGACAGAATCACAATATTTTTGAAATAATATCCAGACGATTTCGTGCGAATAAATATTTTTTTGTTGGGAGGAAAAATTTCGGCGGGTAAGCATTCTTGGCTCGCAGGAAATTGCGGCCACGCCCACTTTTGCCGGTTTATCCCATTTAACCCATATTTCCAACGTTCTTGGATGCGGCCCCTGGGCACATTATCGAGAAAACGGGTGATGAGCTCCGTTTGGCAGTGATCCATGGCGGTGTAACGAAGCAATCAATACGTATCATTCCTACGATCCATATTTCTTACATCGCCGGCTCATTTTGATTCATTTTAAACTGGCGATCTCTGGAGATACTCAGAAGCAGTGTGTCACTTCATTTTGAATCTGAAATGTGGACCGATTCTGGGTCAGCTCATCAGAACGCTATTAGGTGAAACGCTGCCTTTAACACATTCGCGACCATGTGTTCAACCGGTTCACACGCGTGGTGCGATGGGTGGGATCGCGTGCACGACCGGTTGGTCACAAACGCGTGCTTCAGGGACCGCCCGTGTTCCAAGTGGCACGCCATGTCGAGAGCATAAGGTGGCAGGTTTGTAAATCATGATCCTGATAGGTGGTTACAGGTGATACAGATGGTAACTGTACGGCTACAGGTGATATCTGGTGGTTGTACCGTGTGCTGAAGTTTTCTAACAGAAGGGGGAAAGTTCGATCACCGACTAATGTCTGGAGTGTCTCGATCGTTTCTCATAGAATCACACTCAAACAGAAGATTACAAGACGTCTTGCGAATAGGGCAGAACGTGAAGGGCGAAGCAGGAGCACATGAGGGGGCCAACATGTGATTGTGCACAACATGCACAACATGAGGTGTGGAACCGGGGGAACACCCTCAGATGAGACTGGATGTGTACCATTCGGGTTGAAGGTGACTGTCACGAGTTCCTGAGCAACTGAATAGCACATAGCAATATTGGCACAGAGGTGCAGTTTCTTCTGCAAGATGGAAAGAAAATGAGAACAATGAAAATTGCAGCACTCGAAGTTCAACTTCTTCCAACTTAGAGTCTAGTTCCAATCGTCCATAGAGGTTCAAACAAATCTTTCCATCGATGTTGTAAATTTTCTTGAATAAGGATACTCGTCCTTGGAAGAAACATGCTAAAAGAAGCAAAACAAACAAAGACTTGGTCTTGTACGTTTCCAAAAAAAAGCCAACAGCTGGAGCTCACACGATGTTTCGCTATCGTAAGGGTTCATCTTGTTTACTGGAGGCTCCCCTCCTGTTGCAACTCTCACAATTATAGCAAGAATAACCAGAACGAAATGAAACTGAAACAGGTTTTTTTCAGGGAATATCGACTCTGGAGATTTGTACCACCTCCAAGGGTCAGTTTCTTACGTGGCAGTAGTTGTGTTCTGCTCATGAATGATTGATTGAAACCTGAAAAAGCTTTACCTGAGATACGCAACGCATCTGTGTTCTCTTCTTTCTGAACTGAAAGTTGAATATATGGTCGAAATGAGATCGGTGCACATCCTGTGAACACATTTTTTCGTAAGTTTACTTGACATGCTGTCAAAGATATTCAAGACCGACCATTTCGGATGAGTGATGAGTTAGAAAAGTGACCTACTCATACCAGTACATCCAACGACAGCCACATCATATAAGATACTCCTTGCATGTATAAGCCTCATTCACAGTGCGTCGGAGCTCGATTCGGTCGCATAACAAAAGATGAGTATCGATCCTCGTCGGTCGGATTCCGACGAGGATCGATACGTATCATTCCTTATCCGACCGAATCGGACTCCGACGCACTATAAATAACGCTATACTCCTCGAGGAGTATAGCACATCGCCGTCGCCGTGGCGACTCATTTTTAATAGGTATCGATTGCGTACGGTCAGTCGCTGATATCGGACCGCCCACAATGAATATGTATCGAAAATGAAGTCACCCATACGAGGTGCTATGCTCTCTGAGGAGTATACTGGCAGCCTCCAACAACTCAGTCATTCGTGAGGGTTGACTGCAGGTAGAAAAGGGGTATCCATTCGCGGTTTGACACCATCAGTGACCTCAACAAAATACCGCTAGATACATCACCGGCAGAAGAAACGAGGTCCTTTCAGTGGAGAAACCCACCAAGTGAGTTGTTCAACTTGCTTGCAAAGTTAGAACGTCGTTGAGATAGGAGCTCATTACATTTTCAATTCCGAGGTGTGTTATGAAACAGCCAGCACATATCGGCCTCTGCTTTGCATATGCAGTCCAATAATTACACAAACTCAGGTGAATTTCGAAAACTACGTACCCATGCTTCAATAATTTCGTATGCCTGTCTGGGGCACACACCCAGTTGGTTGGAAGGATCAAATCCACCGTGATAACTATCAACATTACTGCCAATCCGTGTCCTAGACTCGCTTACTTGAGACGGTGATGCTGTTGCATCGTAATTGGCGGTAATTTCTATCAATGGTCTCCTGCTCTGATACACCTCCTACCGGGATAGAAGGGGGCATAAGAGGAAGAGGCACTAAGTGTGAAAACGAATTGTTACGCAATAAAATTCTAGTTTAGCTACAGAGAGTAAATGTTTCAGGTTTGTGCGTATGACGACAACTCCCGTCTCGGTGCCCTTAGAGGAGGTAGTCCTGACATGATCTAGTGCATCTAAGAGTATCTCCAGACTTTGCCAGTTCAAAATGAATCTACTTATTCTTAATTGGCAATTCATGTGTGTGTATGTGAGTCTGTACACGAGAACCAGCCATCAAAAACGGAAAATGCCTATACCATCGCGTTCAACGAGTGGAGTTGTGTACGAAAAGGTTGCAAATTTTGATTTTTACCCTGATTTGGACGTGTTTCGGGCCATTTTTGTCATGTTCAGACATGTTAAGTTCTTTTGATCACCAAAGTATATTTATACCCTAGTTGCAATGAGTGATACTGGCATGTGATTACATGACCGTATAAAAGGGGAGAGAAGGGGACGATCCCTCTAGAAGGAAGAGGATCAGCCTGGCGGACGAAGAAGGGTAAGGATGATTGTTGCGCTGGCACGGGCGTTGGGAAAAAATGATAGGAGACGGGTTACTACATACCTGCCTGAGAGTCCAGCGTTAGCCGGACTCTCAGGCTTCTTTTCGTGCTCGCTTCGCTTGCGTTGCCTTCATGTGGCATCTCTCACAGCACATCGGCCATTCCTCATTTATCAAAACTCTCGTTTTTTGCACCTTCGAGCTTTCTGGCTTCGAGGCGCCCTTTCCACAGCTGTGCAAGTGGGGAGCGATGTATTTCCTTGCGTAGGACCGTTAGACCGTCTCCACTTTCAGATCAGACGCCAGCGCCCCTTCCCCCACCGTTGGACCCGTTTCCAGGCTTTCTCCCATTTTTGGACGCTGAGGAACCCTTATTACACCTTTGGACCCTCTCTGACCGTTTCAACAATTTTGGACGCTGACGCACCCATATCATTATTCGGACGCCGGCCCCCCTTCGTCCCACAGTTGTACCCCTTCTAGGTTTTCCCCCACTTTTGGACGCCGGCGCACCGTTGCCGCAAAATTGCATTATCAACCCTTCTGGGCGCCGGCCCAGCCCTACAGCTTTACCCCTCATCCGTGTCGTTCTTCGCCTTCCTGGCCTTCGGAAAGATCATTCACTCCTCACGGATAGCAGCACTAAAGCTCGACGTGGGTAAAAAGGAACTGCTCCTCATTGTCCAAGTTTACGCACCGCACATCGGCCATGGCATTGAAGAAATCGAATCTCTCTACTCAGAATTGGCACACCATCTGAAACGACCGGCCTTTCAGAAGTTGGTTATCGGTGATTTCAATGCACAAGTAAGCACACGACCAGTCAATACGCGCTACGTAGGAACGTTCTCCGGAAGGAGCTAGAATGAAACTGGAGAAATACTCCTTGATTCCGCAGAACATCAAAGACTTTACGTCGCGAACAGTTTTTTCCAGAAGAACGAAGAGAAACGATGGACATACGAGTCATCGAACGTGAGGAAAACGAGACATGAAATTGATTGAGGTCTCTGCTTGAACATTCGAATGGTAGAAAACGTGGAAGTCCTCAGCAGGTTAAACAGTGACCCTCTACCTTTGCGACTGACTGTAAAGTCTGATATTAAGATGAACAGAAGAAGGGTTGTAACGAGACGCACACTCGATACGAAAACTTTTAAATGCAAATCAGAAAAAACCTGTTGGACGAGCAGTGGCACGCTCACGCAAATGTATGACGAGATCCAGGCAAAGCTCATGGAGAGCGACCGCTGCAGCAAAACAAAGACCAAAGAGGTTGTCTGAAGAAATAGTAAAGCTCCTTCACAAAAGGAGAAACATGAACCGAACAGAAAACCAAGTCGAATATGCGGAATTATGTGAGCTCATTCGCCGGAAAATGAAGGAAGATCACACAAACTTGAGAACCCAGAGACTCCTTCAAGTTGCGGAAAAACACAAAAGCTTACGGAAATGCCGGAAGGAAATGACACAGCAAGTTGCAACAATGTCAGCGCTGCTAGCGGAAGATGGAACGCGACTGACAAAGAGAATAGATATGGAGCACAGGTGTGAAGAGTTTTACAGGAAGTTATTCTCATCAAAAAAAGTACCACTTCTAAGAGATGAAAGGGAGGAAGGGAAGTCCCTGACGTCCTGCAATCTGAAGTACGACATGCGATCTGTAATTCGAAGAACGACAAAACTCCAGGGCCTGACGGGATCACCAACGAAATGATTAAAGCAGGAGGATATCCGCTCTGGAAAGCCTTGGCAACACTATTCACGGAATGTATACGCAGAGAAGATATCGCAGACCAATGGTGGAAGTCTTCAACAATCATCATTCCAAGGAAAGGCGACCGAGAAGATTTAAAAAATTATCGTCCTTTCGGCCTACTGCCTGCAATCTATAAAATCTTTACGAAAGTACTGATGAATAGAATTGCGAAACAGCTGGATAGTGAGCAACCAAAAGAACAAGCAGGTTTTCGAAGCGGGTACTCCACGTTAGATCATCTCCAGACTATTAATCAGCTGTTGGAACGATGCCGCGAATACATATACTGTTCCCGTTTGTCTAATATTTGTCGACTTCGGAAAAGTCTTCGATTCAATTGAAATTAATGCGGTCACGAATGCCTTGATACGTCAGAATGTCCCGAAGAAATATGTCAGAGTCCTTCACAAAATTAATAACAGCTGTAGCACGTCAATCCGCCTATTTTACAACAATATCGACATACCCATCAACCGTGGAGTGCGACAAGGCGATACAATACCTCCGAAGCTCTTCACTGCAGCATTGGAACACGTCTCTAGGAACTTCGATTAGAGCAGAAGAGGCGTCAAGATCGATGGCAAATACTACATCACTTACGATTTGCAGATGATATCGTCCTAATTGCTCACAATGTCTGCACAGCCACGAAAATGCTGAAGGAGCTAAACGAGTCAAGCGAGAGTGTTGGCCTTCGTATCAATAGAGCAAAAACGAAAGCAATGTTGGTAAATTGTGCCGAATAAGAAATGATGCTCGAAAGCGACAAGAAGTCGTGGACAATCACATATATCTCCAATAGATCACAAATGACCACACGATCAAAAAAGAAATTCGAAGGAGACCATGTGCAGCTTGGTCAAATTTCAAAAATATGGAAATCCTCAGGAAGACGAAAGATGTGAACACTCGAGCACATCTGTTCAACACCAACGTTCTCCCTGCGCTACTTTATGGCTGCAAAACGTGGACAATACCGGAAACCGATAAAATGAAGCCAAACAAAGGGCATTGGAGAGAAAAGTACTTCAAATTCGACTGCGAGATAGAATCAGAAACGAAGAAATCAGGAAACGTACCTTGTTCAGGGATGCCTATAATGATGCGACAGAAAGAAAACTAAGGTGGGCAGGTCACGTTGCAAGACGATGCGACAACATATGGACCCAGAAGGTAACATTTTGGTGTATGGAACTATTTCAGACCTCAAGGCAGGCCACCGGATCGTTGGAGAATGCAAATTGAAAAAAAAATCGGGAAGATCATGGCAATGTGAAGCCAATGACCAGCGAGAATTTAGAAGGAAGCTGGAGAACCTTCTCCCCCACAACTAAGGAGGAAGAATATGTTCTTCAAGTAACAAGAAAGTAAGTATATTTATTATTATTTACGCAGCAGGGGACCCAACTCCCCCACTTCTGGGCGCCGGCTGCATTGTATTGCCCTTGCCCCAAAATGAGAACTCGTAAAAAACTCACCAACGCTTCAGAGAAGTTAAGATGGAAATGAAGAATGTGTGTTAGGTTGTTGATTAGAATGTGCTATAAAGATACAGCGAACTACAGCACGTTAGGAAGATCCCGGCGGACTGCAGCACGTTTGTGGAGGTAAGCAGCACGTTTCGCTTTTGCAGCACGTCGAGACTTGCTCCCCCAAATTGGAAATTGGACGGGGCGATGGGGTTCTACCTGCTGATTGACGGCACAATTGTCTGTGACTGACGTCAAGCTGCACACTTGGTCAGCTACGCTGCGTAGGTGAACTGGCTGGCAGCATTTTGTGATGCAGGAGGGACTGACCGGCGCTGAGCGATTGACTGGCATTGTAGTTTGTACAGGAAACGCCAATCACGATTGTCACTCCCGCCGACTGGCACGCTGCAACATCCACGCGGCGCGGGCGAGCGCTGTAGATGTTAGGCGTTGCCTCGCCCGCGCCGCGTGGATGTTACGACGCTCCGGTGGCAATCGTAGTTGAAGTTTCCTGTACACTAACACACTCTATTATTGTGAGTGTAAATTGTTCTCCAGATATTCAAAGGAAGTTAGGGTGCAAGCACACGTGTAGTATAGCACCTTCACCGCCCTCGCTCAGCAGGGAGTGACGTTTGAACATCTTGGTCTGGTTGCCCTATCATTGGATCACATGTTTTATCAAGAATAAGGCAATTCATATTAGATGCGGTCGTTCGACTCGTATGCGTCCATATGTTGGAAGATAGAGCTAGTCGTATCGCTGACGCAGCTTAGACGCACTCGTTTACGATCTCGCGGTGGTCGCTCGTTCATTCCATTGAGGGTTTCGTGCTGCGTTGACCGCACTTCATTGAAAATCTTCAGCAAATGAATGCGTGCGTCTGTCCGGTATAAATCGCTCCGTTCATACGTTTTGGGAGGAGTGGCGCGGCGGGACGCCAGAAAAGACTCGCGCGCAGGAAACTTCTCGCCCTGAGAGTAGCGTTGAGTTTTTGCGTGGGCAAGAATACCCCAGACTATTCTATCCCGCGTCTCGCGGGGCAACCTTGCAGAGTGACGCGGAGGACTCGTGCGAGGCAAAACCTCTGAAAGCCCCCATGCTCGCGTCATTTGTCGACTGAGCCCGCTCAGGTACATACTATTTTAACCACACTGTCCCGTACCTATGTACAAGTCACCATGTAATGCTTGCTTTTGCCAACATGAACAAAAGAATAACGACCGTGAACGACAAAATGGTATATTTGATGAGAAACGACCTGGACACCGGGAGAGTCACTTTATACCAACTAATTTGCTCACGATACTAATGCCATTGGAACGCACGCTGTACGATGTGACCGCACATTATATGAGAAAGAAATGGAACTATTCTCATATACGAGAAAGCAGAAGCGTCAAATCAAGCGCCAATACTTTCCAGCCACCCTGTACATATATTCCGTCTTTTTGTCGGTTTAATGCTAATTAAGGTAACTGAATAAATAATTGTTTACGCCGATGGGTCTGATCAGAGAACTTGACATTGTCAAGTAGTTGCTATTAGTACACTCGAAACTCATTGAATGAATGAACTCTCCTGCGCTGTGTTCGCTGTCATACATTTTTGAAATTTGTGCTGAAAAAAGTGCTCAGTGGCCAAAAGAAGTTTTGACAAGAATTCAACGGTAGGGAAGGTAGGGATAGGATGCTTTGAAGCTGGTATACACTTTCCGCAACTAATTGTAGTGTAAATATGGATTTTTACGGTTGTCCACATTGTTGTAAGGGTACTACTGATTGAACTAGTCCTTTTCTTCATACCCGCCACCCTTCCTCTCTGTATCGCTATCCTCACGCCAACAAAGGTATGAAAGGCCCATTCTATGGGCGTTGTGAATAGTCAGTCGCAGGTCATGAGCACTTACACAATTCGGAAACTTCACAAATTATGGAACATTCGCTGCTTGTTCAGAGTGTAACAACATCATGGATAGGCGAATGGATGACAAAGGGCGAGCTCAGCTCATGCATCCTAACATCTCCGAATCGATTGATAATGCTGCTGTAATTGATTTTGTCCTTTGATGTGCTCTTGCCTTGACGCCTCTGCTCTACTGACTTTCTCCTGTTGACCTGCTATGTATTAACGTTTATGAATACATGGTCAAACTTTGGTTCCATCAATAGCACTATGTATGGTCGGGTCAGCAACTCAGGACCAGCCGTGCACCTATTTGTGTTCTAGCTGACCGGCCCCACTACCTATGTGTGTTGTGGACAGGGCATTGAAGCAGCCGTCATAACCAATCACTTTTTCGCATAAATTGCCGGATATGGTGCAGTGCACAATTTTTTTTACTAATTTTTCTGTTGCCTCACACGAGCTTGGCAGGATGTAAAAACTGGAACTGGGTTTTTGCTAATTCGTCCACTTCTCGATTCAAGATAATTTGAATCCGGTTGCAATCTCATCAATGTCTGAGATAGGTATCCTGACGCTGAATTCTATCTCAACCGCTGCGCAACCAAAAATTGGAACAGGATGTGTGATGCCGACTACTCTTGTCATTTTGATAGGGCAAGCCGAAATCCGCAATCTCTACCGTACCTTCTTAGTTGTCGCTGTCGCAACTTCGATTCATGTTGCAACCAGATCAGAATTTCCAGGGGTCTCCGGTCGGACTCTGCACAAAGTCTCTTTCGCTTTCCGTAAAACATGAATCCC
The DNA here is from genome assembly GCA_000688135.1 of Ancylostoma ceylanicum. Taxonomy (NCBI): domain Eukaryota; kingdom Metazoa; phylum Nematoda; class Chromadorea; order Rhabditida; family Ancylostomatidae; genus Ancylostoma; species Ancylostoma ceylanicum. The sequence goes on from JARK01001548.1 coordinate 63,440, forward strand.
TCTCACCGTCTATCATGATCTGGCGTATTATGCTGCGGCGTACAATACAAAACGGTTCGACTCCTTTGTTTGTGTTGGATGAGCCTTCTAGCAGTAGTAAGGAGCATGTCTTGCGACGCGTTCACTGCTGCGTGAGAAGTGTGCTGGTGCCCACTTGCAGAGAAAGATCTCATCTGTCCGCTGTCCCGCAGTATAGCGCTAATATCATTTGTGTTTATCCTCATATGTGGACGGTTTTGACCTTCCTCCTCTGGACTCACGTACCTGGAGCGATCGCACTATCTTCCCTCTAATACCCGAGCAGATCACTAGAGGTTCTTCAATCAGTTCAACCGATGTTATTTGTCGGCCAAAAGTGACAAACAGGAAGCCAGGCCATCTCCTGTGACAAATATATGAGTTCTGCCGGGGTGGGTGAGAATGACCTCGGCTAAAGGGGGTGAGAATGACCTTGCCCGAGTTGAATCGGTGAATTAGGAATAGGCATATTCGACAGCAAATCGAGAGAGCTGGCAGATTTGCTGTGAAGAAGTGTGGACATGCTGTGCTCCCAAAAAATCAAGTGGACAGAGAAGCGATGGCAAAGGAGATTGAAGAGTAAATGAAACTCTTCTATCGCGGATTGGATACAAAGAGAAATGGAGCGGCCCTTGCTGTCGGTGATAGTATCAAGGACTACATCACGATAATAACGGCGCTAAGCGATAGGATCATGTCAGTTAAAATCTACGCAAAACAAAAGAGATGCGCGATAATCCAGGCGTGCTAGGCTCGTTTCATTGAGGATGGTGAAGGTGAGTTCTATGAGCATTCCATCGGAAGTGTGTCAGAAAACGGTTATTAAAAGTTGATTAAAGGGAGACCATGGTTGAAAAGGCAATGGCGTGAGGAACGTTGATGAAGAGAGCCTGATCGGCCAGGCAGAAGCGCCCAATCTAGCAATAGCTAGTACCTTCGTAGCGGAGAGATGATCCCAGACGACCACATACAGCAGTGGAGTGAGGGGAATGAAGATAGGTGACGTAGTAAGACGTGGGTGGTTGAAAACGGTGGAGGATGTCAAGGCTATGTATGCCTGATTATGATGTGATTAGGCAACATCGGCCTGTACTAGCGGACTTGGACATTCCATTCCCCAGACGATCGTGACCGGAGGCTGAGTCGAAGATAAAGTGGCGGAAACTCAGTGCACAGGCAGCGACCACCTTCGTGTTGCGATTCTCAGTGGGCGACTTTCTGAATCATTCTTCCGAGTGAAATAACTAATTGTAGGTATAGGCAACCGATTCAACTTCGAATGACCATGAAAAATGGTTTATCATTCCTTGTTTGTTGTAAGTGATTCATTGATAGCAATCAGCATGAACATGTGAACAAGGACGGGCGGTCTGCTCAGACACAAATGAGTGTAGAACACGCTGGAGAAGACGTGATGTGGGCAGAACGACATGAGTGATATAATAGTCACTGGTGAGGTCGGACATTTAGCACTTTATCACTGTATGTAGGCACCAGAGGACAATTAGAACAAGGATAGATCTGACTGAGAGCATTTTCTAGCTACTTGGCACGGGTGCACCTCTTTTCCATCTGTCGACCCGTTCGCAGGCATTCCCCCACTTTATGTGTCGATGCATCCTTATCACAGCAGTGGACTCGTCTCCACTTACTTTGGGTGCCAACGCACCCTATCGCAGCAGTGAGCCTGTCTCCCCCCCCCCCC
>JARK01001548.1:66093-77363 GCA_000688135.1 Ancylostoma ceylanicum
CACACACACACACACACACACACACACACACACACACACACACACACTTACAGACAGACTAAGCCCGTTATTATAATCTCTTATATCACCTGTTCATTATGATTTATTTTAAACTGGCAAAGTCAATATCAAATATATCCTCAGACCCTTCCCAGACTTGGCCAATTTCAAATGAGTTGGAACGAACCGGTGGTGTTCGGCATCGACGGCTATGTTACAATACCTCAGACATCATTCCAGTAGAAGCCGATTGCATCTGCTAATTGACTGTCCCCATCAACGTCACATCGATCTCATGTATGAAATCATCTCATTGCCTTATCCATGTTGGTGACTACCGCTGATGGGGGCGATCAACACGTGTACTTGCCAAGTCTGGGGACACTCACAGACACAGACATTGTAACAAAAATCATTTTGAGTGATCATTCACATGTTACATCCAACTGTTCACAGTTAAAGTCATCCGAAGAACATTAAAAGCCAAATGATGTTGAGCAACGTACTGTCACCAGATGCCCCAGAAGTTCTGTACTTTGAAGTGCTGTTAGTGATTTCTGTGCATTATAATCTTGTAATTGAATAATTACTGCATTACACCTTCAAATCTGGATAAGTTACGGTTCCGTAACAAAAAGAAGGCGGAAGATGTTGCTCTTTTCTCAAACTTATACAGTCTCGAATTCAGAATGAGGATATTACCGCGCTCGTTTCCAAGGATGTTCTACTGTATAATTATTTCATTTGGTGCCGTCATTTTCATAGCAGTGATTTACCGCGGTGAGCTTGTTTAGTGTATTATAAATTTTATTCCATGAATAGTGGAAAGTCATTGGAAAGTCGCACGAGCAAGCACGTTTTGAAGCCTATTCTTCTTCACATTCCTTGATAATTCTGGTCTTGGAACAATTAACATTACTGTTTTGGAATAGTTTGAAGCTCACTCACAGAAATTTAAGGTGAAATCCTAAAGAATGCTCATTCAGCTATCACGCGAACTTGCTAAATAAGCCATCTCCTTTCTTGGAGTTTGGAGACATTTATTTTTGGTGTCGATTGCAAGAAAAAAGATGTGAAAATGGTCTGAAAATTTTTATAACCCTCTCTTCTCCAGATACGGCACAAATTTGGGTTGAAAGCTGAGCATATTTGGAACATACTGGGCCTTCGTTAAAGCCAGCTACATTACTGTGAGATAGACCTTGTGCACCCAATAAAGCTGAGATCAAAATGATTTACCATTCCCTTAAAAATCCAATTGAGTGAACTTTGATTTGAAGGTCGGAATGCAAAACAAGATCCGATGAGGACAGAATCAGTGAAAGTACTGGAGCCACAAGTCATCGCCATCAACATGTCATCCATAATTCCTCCATTCTTCAGGTTTCGAGAAGAGTACTTGGTACGTGAAGCACATGTATGTAGGCTAACCATAAGAATGAATAGAGAACACCTATGTAAGAAATGATACTATACAGGTAGCAAAGAAATACCGTTTGGCTACGTGTCAAATAGAGAAAGTTATGAGCACGATCCGAGGTGGAATGTTCTGTTACTTGACCGACTCGAAGAACTTTACAGCGCATAATAGGAAAATAAGCCAAGAACACTGGGGGAACAGGTAATATGCTCTCTCAATTTCTCGTGGGATTCCATGTAGATGCGATGAAAGGTCGATTCGTTGGAGATTTCTCTTACTTCTAACTAAGCCAACCAGATTTGTGAAAATAGTTAGCGGTTCACTAATTGTGATCAAAAACGCCAGACAACCCAGCGGACGGGTTGCTGACCCGTAACTCAACCCTCCTCCTTCCTCATCGGGGCGCGGGACCGGCAACGGCGGAGTTTACACGTAAAGGGTGGGCCAGAGTTAAGGTGAAAACTTTTGTAGAGTCGCGGGCTCTCAGGTACTTTTGATCGACCTGGTGTAAATCTCCATCGGATAATTTATTGTGATCTCGACCTTTTATGTGAAATGTGCCATCATTAACCCATTGACGTCCGCCCCCTTTTGACAGCGCCGCAGCCCCATGGTTTCGCTCACGATAATATACTGGAGCAAAACCAGGTGGTTTCAGTGAAAATCTATTGGGAATCTACTTTTGGAAGATTTCTAGTCCCATTGGACAAGAAATGAGAGCAATCAACCTCATATTCCCTAACTCAAATCTGCAAGAGGTTGGATTAGGACGATTCTGTGTCATCAGGTAAGATGCCAAAAAAGCGTACTCCTTCAGGCCTTCACTTTAACGTGGATTAAGACGTTTCTATGTCACCAGGAAGGATGCCAAAAAGGTATACGCCTTCAGGCCTTCACTTATTTATTTATTTATTTAGAGACGCGTACCGAAGCCACGCCTAAATAAAAACAATAACAGATCAATCACCACATATCGAATCAATTCCACATCATAAAGCCACTGACAATTAGTAAAGGATATCAATATTTTCATGAATTCGATGATTTCAAACAAGTTTTCATGACAAGTTTCCTGAGAGGTTGTAAAGACAATTCCAACAAATGCTCATCTTTAGCCAGTGATAAATTGGATTCATTCAGGGCCCTGTAAGTGAAGAGTTTTGAGCTAGCACGCGACCTTGCAACTGGGACACTGAGCTTGAGCTTTCCTCTAATGGTTCTCGTCAGCGAAACTCCAAAAAAATTCAGTTGGATTCAAGGAGAGTTTTCCTCTGAGGATCTTAAACATCAGTGTCAAATCAGCGACTTCTCTTCTACTTTGTAGAGTTGGCAAGCCTAGTATTTCACACCTCCTCTCACCATTGGGCACTTGATCATAGTTCATTGCAAAACATCTCATCATCAGTTTCCGTAGAAACCGTTTTGAACGCTTTCCGAAAGATTTATATCTTTCTTCCTAAAAGGATTGAAAATTGTTATTCCACTCTCTACCATAGACCGCACATAAGATTTATAAGCACGTAAGTAGACCTGAGGGTTTCTAGTTTTCAAGATTTTGAACAGATTGTATCTACTTATTATTAATTGGCAATTCATGTGTGTGTATGTGAGTCTGTACACGAGAACCAGTCAACAAAAACGAAAAAGACCTACACCATCGTGTTCAGCGCATCGAGTTATATACGAAAAAGGTTGCAAATTTTAATTTTTACCTTGATTTAGAGGTGTTTCGGGCCACTTTTGTCATGTTCAGACATGTTAAGGACCCACTGTTGTGTTTACCACAGTTGGAATGAATGAGATAAGCCCAGACAGTATAAAAGGGAAGAGATGGGTAGGATCTCTTTCTATCGAAGAGAAGGAGCCAGAAGGGCGAAGAAGGACACGGATGAGGGGCGACGGTGCAGGGCTGAGCCGGCGCCCATGAGGGGTGATAATGCTTAAAGGGTCCACTGTTGCGGCAACAGTGTGCCGGCGTCCAAAAGCGGGGATATGCCTGGAGACGGGTCCAACGATGTGATAAGGGTGCGCCGGCGTCCAAAAGTGGGGAAACGCCTCGAGTCGGGTCAAACGGTGTGATAGCGGTGGTTGGCGTCCAAAAGCGGGGATATGCCTGGAGACCGGTAAAAGTGTGTGATAAGGGTGCGCCGGCGTCCAAAAGTGGGAAGCGCCTCGAGACGGGTCCAACGGTGTCACACAAGGAAAGACGTCGCTCGCCTGTTGCACAGCTTTGGGAAGGGCGCCTCGGAGCCAGAAATCTCGAAGGTGCAAAAACGAGAGTTTCGATAAATGAGGAATGGCCGGCGTGATGTTAGAGAGATGCCGCATGAAGGCAACGCGAGCGAAGCGAGCACGAAAAGAAGCCTTAGAGTTTGGCGTCAGCCGGACGATCAGGCTGGTATACGATAATTTGCTCTTTTAACTATGACTCTGTAATGGTTTGTTCAGTTTGTGTTCAAAAATCAATTTGTTCGTTAGGAGAAAACCAAGGTCTTGAATATCTTGAACCGGATTCAGGACTGATCCTTTCAAGGTATACACACTTCAACGAAGAAATGAGCGCAAGGTATGAATAATTACTCAGACAAACGCGGACGCGGCTCACCGGTGAGCTGCACGGTCGTCAATGGGTTAATAAAGAATACGTAATGGTGACCAAGGGTGTGGCTAAAGGAATGTCTGAAGTCTGCTGGCACCTCAAAGGATACTGTAAAACTGTTTACATCTGTAAAAGAACTCCAGCGAAGACCTGAATCTTCCAAGCATTAATAAATGGAAGTATTCTGTTGAATTTTCAATTTCAGTTTCTGCAAAAGACGGCACATTCGCAAAGACTTGGACAAGATCTACAAGGAGCTTGGTCAGAAAACGACTGTATTTGCGATTGTTAGGGACCCATTTGATAGACTCATTAGTGGATACGTGGACAAGTGCATGAAGTAAGTGTAATAGTGTTTCATTGTAACGCAGAATAGGCAAGTACACCTGAATAATCAATCTAGCGCGGGTGTCAGCGCGCCAGGCCATCTGGGTGACCTTCTTGTCCGAGGGTTTCCCTTGCCCTCCGGGTTTATGATAGAGGCAAAGGCCCCAAAAGAGCAAGGAAGCGGTCTCTGCCATCAAGAGGAACAAACAAGCAGGAAGAAAAGGAAGAGGAGAGATGCCTACTAAAATATACTTCCGCATTTTCTCGGCCACATAAGGAAGGAGGGCAAGCTTAAAAATGATGGTTAAGTGCTGACATTTCTCAAAATGGGCAAGTGCAGGTTTGGACTCAGCCGGGAAAGGGACGTGGCTGACGATGCCCCGCGGATACGCACTATACTTCGGACCGAATAACGTATTCAAACAAAAAATCCGAATGAACATTTGAATCCAAATAATTCGAAATTCGACCACTTAAAAAAGTCCATTTTCGAATTTATTCAAAATTCGACTAATCGAAAAAAGGCCATTTTCGAAGTTATTCCACATTCGACTATTGGAGAGAAGACTATATTCAAATTTATTCGAAAATCGATTCTACTTTGTCACGAATAATCGAATAATCTCGGAAATTCGAGGGAGTTTTGTGTCCGCACAGTTTTGCTTTCCAAGTGGCCAGGCCTTTGTCTGTAAAATTGGATAGTCCGCAGAGGACAAATGAGCAGCAGTGTATTTGATTTTTCAGGCTCTTCATAATGTTACTCATTCGTTATTCACGTAATTCCATGTGCTACTCAAGGTCGACCCCGAAGAAAGAAAGAAAAAGGATTGCCAAAGAAAAATGCCTTAGGATTGCCGTATCATGAGCTCTGCTCTGCGTGATGCTGCCATCATCGCACTTCTTTAACACAGCAAGACGTGTCGAAACGGTTCTATATGTGAGAACAACGAGGTGTTGCTGTTATGATTTATGCAACAATACCGATGCTGCGGCATTCACCAATACGGAGACACAGGTGTTGCAGCACCAATTGCGCAACATCACATCTCCAGTTGCAACACCTCTTACGTGTTCCCGTGTTTAGTGGTCGATCACTGGTTACACGTCCTATGAAACCATGAGGAAGCAATGTCTGTTCTTCACTCAACGCGTTGATTCCAGTGATATACGTGAAATGCTCCAAAGTGGCCAATAACGCTTTTTAAGGGGGCCTAATCGATTGTAGGTTTTACCAGTAGTCTGCGTTTACCTAGTGAATGCGTGTGTTCATGCTTAAAACAACGCGGTAAAGATAGCTCATTTCTTACAAGACACCAATCATTCCTCACAAGCGGCTGAGAAATTCGAAATTCTCGGCGAAGCACCCTTTACAGTACTGCGTTCGCTGTGGTTCAAAGACATTTAACGTGCGCCGTTATCCGTGCGCTCATCCGTGTACAAGTCTCGAGAACGATTAGTGATGTAAAACACTGTCTTTAAGGTCAGTACCATCGTATATGCAACTTTTCAAGCAAAAGACACATAGAGACCGTTTTTTTTCAGACGCTGCCTTTGAGATCTGGTGCCATATTGCAGCTAGAATCCCTAGAGAACTGATTCGGCCGGTATATTTCTTCGTATCTTTGAGTTTTGAGGACGTCATGAGTGAAGTCAGACATACAATACCCGCACTAACTTTGCTAAAAATGAACTTTCGGAACGCGGATTTGCGTTTTTTTGTTCCGGGGCTATAGCTCCCCGCAACGGAGAGATGTACGAACAGAACTAAATGTCAAGGGTCGCAGTGGAAGAGGCTATCACCTCCTATGACATCAGCTCCAAAGCTCTGCTTTGAACACTGAATTCCGCGGATTCTTCGCTTGATTTTCACCGACGGAAGAGGAAACATCGAACCAATGCGTTTGATTACATGAGTTCCTGAATAAGGATTAAGCACAATTCCGATACTTCTTTCCGTGTAGACTCAGCACTTTGAGAGGTGCTCCTGAAGGTCCGAAAATTTGGATCTTATTCTTGTCCAAAATGCGAACTTAGTAGTGTTGAGCAATGTGGAACTCTCCAAATTGAGAGGGCTACGGCTACCTCGCGAGGTTACCTCCTGCCCTCACGCTAGAATGTCCTAGAGAGTACAGTGTGCTCTTCCAAAAAGTGCATTGATCTAAGTTGCAGCTATACTCGTTTCTTGGCTAGGACTGCACCATTTTTGCTCAGCGTTTGACCAAATTTTAACAATCATTGGTAACATCTCTAGAAATTAGCCAAAACACTCGATACGTGTGTTACGGAAGCCTTTGTGACTGCGCACATCTGATATCAAAATGATGGATTTTTGATAGATCCAATTTTTCGGTACTATTTATGGTGGGGTACCTTCCTGATTTTCGTGAAGAATAAGAATAATAAGATAAGAATAATAAGAATAATAAGATGGAAGAATAAGATCCATATTTTCAGACCTGCAGTATCATCTCTCAAAGTGCTGAGTCTACACGGAAAAAAGTGTCGGAATTCTTAATCCTTAAAATTTTATCCAAATTTTTCATAGAGGGTTACTTTTTTGTGCTGATGACGAAATAAGTGCCCATTTTGTCACATGATGTCCCTTTCGTCCAGTTGCAGCAGTAATTTCTTGTGTTCAGCACGTGCCACTGTTTGAGATGGTCAAGACATATCCCACTATGTGACAATCTGGTCCCTCTCCACTCTTATGCTAGAGATGGCACTCTTTCGAACAAGGGTCAGCTTGTTGAACACGTATTTTTGAATTTGACACGCATTGCAACCGATAATCGTTAGGATTTTCTACTACTTTTTTGGGCAAAAAATCTGGTTACTGGTAACGCTACCAACGAAAAGAGTAGAATTGTGTTGCAAATGTTCCTCAGGATTGGGTTTTCCGAAATGTTGGAGCTCGAGTAGCCTCATTGCCGTCTTTTCATTCTTGCCAGGACAACTCGTCCATATCGTAAATTTCAACCTTCTAAAAACCACAAATTTCGAGATTTCCGTGGGGCAAAACCTACACAGCTGCAATCAGCTCATCGAGTTTCGGGCGGGGCGTCGCGGCGGCACGCAGGGTGCTATACTCCTCGAGGAGTATAGCGGCTACCTGACCCGCATGCCAGCGAATGTGTGAGGGAGACAATAAGAAACGGATCCATGGCTATGTAGTAGGTGCGGCGGCGCTTAGGAGTGAGAGGAGAGTGTGAGGGTGGTACGTCGGTGCCGATAATGGATAAAATCTCACTTGACGGGCCCTCATTTGTGAGTGTTGCGCCGGCGCTGTCACGATAATGTCACTGGATGGGTCTGAGGGTGGTGAGCCTGAGCTATGTAATGAGGAAATTTCACTGGACGGTACCACTTAGGGCGTGGCCCTCAGTAGTGAGGAAAATATCACTTGAATATGACGCGAGTGAAGCGAACCTAAAAGAAGCGTCGGTGATGAGCTGGATGATCAGGCTGATATCCATTGTACACGACTTCTGGCACAACCTACAATCGAAATGGACCACATGAAATGGTCTATTGGACGTTCTGAAGTATTTCAATGGCGGCCACATATTTGGCAGGCTGCCGATTTTACGCGATCAACTGATGAAAATATAAAATCTGTATCTCAGGACTGGAATGAGCTATCAGGACAATATTTGAGGCTGCGATAATGCATAGTGTTCTCCTTCTTGCCACAACTTTGTTGCTCAGGGAAATGCTTCTGGATGAAATTGCACCCATTCTACCCATTTAGAGCTCAAAATGCAGTGCTTTCGGAAATATTTCTGTTTCTCTCCTACATCACTTTACTGAATCTGGGTAAAATGTGATTTTCTTTTCTATATAAATACGTGTTTTGCTATAATAACTTCGATGAGCAGTTTCTCACCTGAGGAAAGAGCGAAAATCGTCAACAGGAGTACCAAATGGTGAAAAAATGATTCACGGTGATTCCGAGAATAAACCATGCATTTTCAGCCGCGGATTTTTTTCCATCCTGTGTTGCTGACAGGCAATCAGATACTCATAGGAAATTTCGGAGGCTTCACTAACAAGATTCATTAAAATGAAATTTTCGACGAAATTGACGATTTGTTTATGTCTCTGGTTCCAGCCGGTGCATAAAGTCCGGTAAAAGCGTTTATAGGGAAATGTTAAAGGGAAACCTGCTCAATCTGAGTCACTACTACTTTCCCTTCCATAGCGAAATACAAAAATTTCACACAGACTTTCGGAAAGCCGACGAAATTGAACTTTTGTTCTTTAATCTAGTTTGAACCGATTCTGTGCCACTGGTAAGCAACAGCAAGGAAGCCCCATAGTGCTTCAACACATACTCGAACCTCATTTTGATTGCTCATTATAATGCTGAGAAATGCAAAAAATTCTTTCGGCCAAAGTCGTGAGTGTGCTAAGTATGTGGCTGCCACTGTATATCACTATAATCAGCGCACACAGCTGGTCCAGAATCTGCGAACAGTCCAGAATCGAAATGAGGTGGCACACCATCTGACACATATGCACAGAAATGCCAACCTGTGACTGGAAGTAACATTGAGCTTTTCAACTCCAATGTCATTCTAGCGTTTACATACCGATATCCACAAAAATGACAGTAATCGGTTATGAATTTCGCTGGAAGAAACGTGGTTTTTCTCATTAAAAAAGAAGTGCCCTCCTTTCCTGTAACATTTCCGAAAATGACTTCTCTGAAGGAAGTTGTAACATCCTAATAAAAGTTACTACTTACTGAGTTATCAATGTAAAGGAAAATGAATCTTGATTGAGAATACCTTAACATTTTTTATTTCAGGGAGGCATTCTACACCAAGAACAGCTGTTACAACTGTACTGGCAATTTCAGCTGTTTTGTTCGTAACCTCCACATGTCATTACAGAAGCGTTTCGCCTTAGAACACATTAAGGGCAGTTTCTACAATGATCGTCATTTCGCCCCGCAAACTTGGTAATGTGTATACCTGATTCCCAGGATTTTAATGGGTTTTCCACATTTTTTGATTGATTCGCATTTACACTCTTTTTTCCAGATCTTTTTTTACGACTCTATAGTTTGTTCTTCTTGTTCGAGGTTTTTTTTTGTTTAGGTATTGCGATTTCCGGAATCACTTGCACGATTACGCCATTATAAAATATTCACCAGGGAAGGAGGATCCGGAAACAGCTGCTGCAATTGATGAACTCTTTGAAGAGGCTGGAGTTCCGTCACACGAACGAGAAACGATTGGGAGAGAATTACCCAGTGAGCTGGAGATTGCGATACTATCTATTACATTCCCTAAGAGAAAGTAACCAAAAAACCCACAGGTTTTCTTTTTAAATTGCTGAGTAATTGCAGAGGGGCCGACACTGCATTCTACTCGGGGAACTGGAGAAGTTCTCCGCATCAGAGAACAACTTCTATCGAATGAAGATCTGCTGAAAAAAGTGATTGAAATTTACTATCACGATTTTGTTGTATTCGACTTTCCTTTTCCTGTTTTATCCTCTGAGTGATGATACTATCTTGCCATGTTCTTATAACAAAAACAGTGACATGTTATTTTATCTACATTTTCTCGATGAAAGTATTCCATTTTATGTTGTGTACCAGTCTGGCCGTCCGGCTAACGCCGGACTTCCAGACCTTTCCTTATGCTCGCTTCGCTCGCATGACTTCACCTCGCATCCATTTTAGTGAAACTATGGTCAAGCCCCAGTTTTCGCTCCGTTTCCCCTAAATGCCCTCCCCCATAAAAATGGATTCATCAAAGAGGACTGCTTGCGTCTCTCAGAGCAATTTTATCATTTTCTCGAGTGAAATAGCTAACTGTTGCTATATGTAACCGATTCAATCTTGAATGAACACGGGGAATGGTTTATCATACTCTGTTTGTTGTGAGTGATCCATTGATAACAATCGGCTTGAGCACATAAAAAAGGACGGTGCGGTGTGCTCAGAAACAAATGGGGGTGGAACACGCAGGAGGGGACGTGAGGTGGGCAGAATGACATGGGTGGTATAATAGTCACTGCTGGGGCGGGCATTTGGTANCTCAGAACAATTTTATCATTTTCTCGAGTGAAATAGCTAACTGTAGCTATATGTAACCGATTCAACCTTGAATTAACACGGGGGATGGTTTATCATTCTTTGTTTGTTGTGAGTGATCCATCGATAACAATCGGCTTGAACATATAAAAAAGGACGGTGCGGTGTGCTCAGAAACAAATGAGGGTAGAACACGCAGGAGGGGACGTGAGGTGGGCAGAATGACATGGGTGGTGTAATAGTCACTGCTGGGGCGGACATTTGGTACTTTCTCACGGTATTTAGGCGCCAGAGGACAATTAGTACAAAGATAGACCTGATTAAGAGCATTTTCTCGCAACTCTGCACTGACGCACCTCTTCTAAATCTGTCTATTCATCCGCAGGCGTTTACCCACTTTTCGACGCCGACGCACCGTTATCACAACGGTGGACCCGTCTCCCCCACTTTGGACGCCGGCGTACCCTTATCATATCGCCGGACCCGTCTCCCCCCACTTTGGACGCCGGCGCACCCTTATCACATCGGCGGACCCGTCTCCCCCCACTTTGGACGCCGGCGTCCCCTTATCATATCGCCGGACCCGTCTCCCCCCTCTCTGGGTGCCGGCGCACCCTTACCACGACGACGGATCCACCTTCCTCCACTTTGGGTGCTGGCGCTACTTCATCACATCGCCGGAGCCGTCTCCTTGCGGCTACCCACTCTTGGATGCCGGCGCCCCTATTGCCGGTACCTATTCCTCCTTCCCCTCCCGACTACTCGAATCGACTGTACCACACCAAACCCATTCCATTCTCAGAAATGATCGATATCAGAAGAATACGGTATGCAATCACCATCACTGACCAATCAGGGAATTTCGTTTCACACACACACAC
>JARK01001548.1:80140-101417 GCA_000688135.1 Ancylostoma ceylanicum
ACACACACACACACACACACACACACACACACACACACACACACACACACACACACACACACACATAAAATGCCAATTAATATTAACTATGATTATGGAAGGTAATGGTGATAGCGGTGTGTGCGGTGGATTTTCGTGGTCAATCACAGCAAGTGCAGAAGCGAGTACCCCCTACGACTTCTGTGATTCTACCCACATTTTCGTCTCGTGTGTGTATGTGTATGTATGTGTATGTGTGTATGTATTTGTGTGTGTGTGCGCGTGTGTGTGGGGTGGTAGGTTGAGAAAGCGAAATCTCACATGTGCATCAGTTGTGAATGATGCACCAGCGCCCAGCAGCGCAAAGTACCACCAATCAGCTCGACTTTTTTAGAAGAATCGCACGTGCTCCGTTGTCCTTCCATGCGTCTCCTCACTCTATTTGGAATATCGAGTGTGTTATGGGCGTGGTGGAGCAATAAAGAGCAATAATATAATACCAGCCTGATCGTCCGGCCAACGCCGGACTCTCAGGCTTCTTTTCCTGCTCGCTCCGCTCGTGTGCCCCTATGTGACATCATCTCCACGACGCGTCGAACATTCTACATTTATCAAAACTCCCGTTTCTCATAACTTCATGTATTGTGGCTCCGGAGCTATGTAACAGTAGGGTGTCGTCTTTCGACCATGTAGGGGACCACTGGACCCGTCTTCAGGCGTTTCCCCACTTTTGACGCCGGCTTATCCCTATCACAACGTTGGACCCGTTTATGTGTGTTTCCCCACTTTTTGACGCCGGCGCACCCTCATTTCCACGTTGGAACCTTCTCCAGGCTTTTCTCGACATCATCCGTGGCCTTCCTCGCCCTCCTGGCTCCTTCTCTGCGATGTGAAGACATCTTACCCATTTCTACCTTTTTATACTGTCTGGGCTCATCCCATTCATTCCAACTGTGGTAAACACAACGGTCGGCCATTGAGAGAGCTGTCTGAACAGGACTAAAGTGGCCTAAAATACCTGTAGATCAAGGTAAAAATCACAATTTACCACATTTTCGTGTGTAACTCGACGGGTTGAACACGATGGTGGGGTTAATTTCACACACATACACACACACGTGCACACATACAAACACATGAACTGCCATTTAAGAAGGAGTAAGATAATACCATTTGCGTGCGTTGGACACGCCTGCGTCTATATAATGAAGATTAGGGCTAGTCGCATCGCTGACGCAGCCAAGACGCACGTGTTTACAGCCTCGCTCTTTTCACTGCCGCGTTGACCGATCTTCATAGAAAAGTTTTCGCAAATGTATGCGAGCGTCTAAAAGGTATAAATTGACCCTATCTCGTCTGATTTCACGATGTTTGTTGGGCATGCTATTGCGAGTAGGTCATTTTCTTACTTTTGTTTCACCTGAAATGGTTGCTCCTAGAAGTTTTCTACGATGCGGAGCCATACCAATGGAGACGTACATGTTACAGGATGTGAAATGTTCTCATATCGACCATATATTCAACTTTTCAAGAAGAAAACAGAGAATACAAACGGAATTCGTGCTTCAGGTAGAGCTGTAAAGTTTAAATCAATTATGCAGAGGAACAAGAACAACGCTGCACACAGAGCACTAATATTTAGAGTATCATCGTCCGGCTGATGCCGGCCTTCAGGCCTTCTTTTGATGTTTGCTTTGTTGTTGGGAGGCGTCTTCCTCATTACGCGCGAACCACTCCCCACACTTCTCCACACTTATCTGAATACACCTTATCCTGGGAAACCGGCGTTCCCTTCCAACGCTAGCGGATCCGTCGGTTGACGTCGTCCATAATGCCGGGTGCCGGCGCACCTTTTATAACAGGGTGAACCTGTCCTACCAAATTCCTCAATGGAAAAGCAACGAAGATTTAGCACTGAGTCTCATTTTGATGATTTTAGCTCCCGGCTGATTAAAATAGCTAAAGCTTCATTCATAGTGCGTCGGAGTCCGATTCGGTGGAATAACAAAAGATGAGTATCGATCCTCTTCTGTCGGATTCCGACGAGGATCGATACCTATCATTCCTTTTCCGACCGAATCGGACTCCGACACACTACAGATAACGCTTAAGGGATATGGCATGCTTCACAGCGACGCTGTCGCTGCGACCGTTCACCGCAGAAAGTTCTCGTGCAACTGATCCTACACCAACACTTTATTCAACGCAAGTAGCGTGATAAGACTTGAGAACGTGTAAGACTTTGTTATCATCATTTTCATGTGAACGGTCGCAGCGACAGCGTCGCTGTGAAGCATGCCATATCGCTAAGGCTGCCCGCAGAGTTCGAAGCGGACGGCACGGGCGGAGCGAGCGGGCGTCTCTGGAACGCCCGCTTGCCCCGCTAGAGCGTTTCTCCTCAGACAATTCCGGGGGCAAAATCCCGGCAAATACCGTTCGGAACGAGCGGGGGGCGAGGGTCGGAACGAGAGTTCGGTCCTTTCCGCCCGATAACTATCGGAGTTCAGGCCGCTATAGAGCCGCAAACATGGGAGCTTCCATCCTTATCAGCTCGAAAAGCATTCACGTTTATGCCGCAATGAGGCCGCAACTCATAGAGGTTCGAGCCCTATCTCTGAACTTTTTGCCCACGGTGGCCCCACGGTTCACTCGAGGTGGGGAGTCTGTTGGCCACCGCGGGCATGTGTGAATCCACAACGGGAATAGTGCGGATTACTTGAGCGCATGTGCATTTACTATCAGGCCTTTACTCATGCTAGCGAAAGCAAACACGACCCGGGAAGGTGTTGCATGCAACTAATTGGCTGAAACAGTGAATCTGTGCTGTGCTGAACAAAGAAAAAAAATGCAAATTTCCTATGGCTTCCCTCTCCGTCCTCCCTTCTCTTCTCTACCATAGGATTTGAACCTTACCGACCCTCTCGAATGCTTGATTGGTAGTCCGCTCTCTTATCCACTAGGCCATACGTGTCGACACGTGTGCTCTGTTTTAGCTCGTGAGGAATCTTATCATTTCTACCGCGGATGCACCATGAGCATGCGTGGAGCCACCGTGGCGCAAGCGTGCATCCACCGTGGAAAGCAGTGTTATCGTGAATACACCATGAGCATGTGCGGATACACCGTTAACACGTGTGGGCATAGCGCGGGAGTGACGTCATTCCCGGTTTTCCACCGTGGGCATGTGCGGATTTATCGCGAATCCACCGCGGATCGGCCTCGTACCGTGGCTCCACTGTGGGAGGAAACTTCAGAGTACGCCCAAACCAGGTAATCACTGATCCTGCCTTGCCACTACACAAACGTGTAATTTCTCATCAGAAATTGGAAAAAGTCACTTTTTGCAAGGCCCTTGCATCTTTTCGCAGTGTTAACTTCCTCTGCCATCGAGGGAATTCGAACCAACCTGGTCGTTATCACGATAGATTGAGAGTCCGCTGCTTTATCCACTCGGCCATCCGTGCTGCTGACCCCTTTCGCTCCACTGACCCCTCTCTTTATTATCATCTACTTCCACTACTCAACACTTTCAATCTAGTCTGAACTTTCGTGCCACGGTGCGCCCACCGTTATCCCATAGTTGATATTCGGCATGTCAACCATGGGCGAATGGAATGCCCACCATGGGCTACCAATGGGCCCACGGTGGGTTAACCTGGGCGCTTCAGAGGGCAAACCGTAGGATTTCTGGTGGGGGTCCTTTCCAATTAAACATGCATGCGCTTTGTGCGCAATTGCCTGCTCCGGAGCCTGCGCAGGCACCCAGGGGCCTGCGCAGGCGCCCAGTGGGCTGCAACCCCAAGAAGCATGTCTTCAGCGCTCCCTGAGCAAAATGGAAGAGAATCATTGAGATCGAGAAACAAGCAATAGTTTCTTAGCGAAAAGTGTGCTAGAACCTTCATAGGCCTGAAAAGATTACGCTTTCAACGTTTCGTCCTGATCCAGTTAGATCGCAGTCTGCATCACTCCCTTCACTAACAAATGCACTGCGATAAGAACATTAGTCGAAGCCTCAACTAGCCCCTCGGTTGTGGGCACGAATGAAGCAGAGGCAAAACAGCGGACTGGTAAGCAATCGAGGAGCAAAGGTAAATGAGTTCGAAATCTCCTGCGATGGTGGGGAGTGACAAGTTTTGTTTGAAAACTCCCATTTCGGGACATGCGGAGGAGGTGACCGGGCTTTGCGGAGGACTAAATCAGGACTTGCGGTCTGTAACAGACTGGGTCTCCTGACCAACTCCTCCGGGTACCTTGCGGTAGGCCTGCGCATGGGTGCGATACTTTGTCTGAGTAGTCCCTCGGTTGTGGGCACGAATGAAGCAGAGGCAAAACAGCAGATTGGTAAGCAATCGAGGAGCAAAGGTAAATGAGTTCGAAATCTCCTGCGATGGTGGGGAGTGACAAGTTTTGTTTGAAAACTCCCATTTCGGGACATGCGGAGGAGGTGACCGGGCTTTGCGGAGGACTAAATCAGGACTTGCGGTCTGTAACAGACTGGGTCTCCTGACCAACTCCTCCGGGTACCCTGCGGTAGCCCTACGCATGGGTGCGATACTTTGTCTGAGTATCTATCGAATGCCACGCCTTTTAGTTATCATCCCCCTTTCGTCAAGGTTCATTTGCATTATCTTTGTGGCGACCACCAGCTGTCGTCGCGATCGCCTTATGGATAATGCAAATGAACCGTGTAAATCAATGGTAGGGCTACCAGGCAAGGTTGTCCGAACGACATTTCTCGGTGCAATGTTGGAGCGAACACAGTTCTTCGAAGTAGAGCATCTTTATGAGGAAAAAAATTCCAGATAAAAACCGTTTTGGCTGTTCTTGCCGTTATTATGAGTGTGCCAAGCGAAGCAGCCCCTCCAGTTGACAAGATGAATCCCTACGACCCTGAAACATCATGTAAGCTTTCATTTACTTCATTGTTCAAAAGCGTGCATGAACCAATTCTTTGTTTGTTTCAGCATGTTTCTTCCAAGGACGGCTGTCGTTATACAGGAAGATTTACAACATGAACACAAAAATTTGCCTAAATTTCTATGGAAGATTAGAGCTTGATCCTAACATGGAAGAAGTCGAGCTTCAAGTACGGCCTGTTTTATCACTACGTCCATAATTTCCTTTCACTGCACACTGGACGAAACTGCCCCTGAACGGGAACATCCTATACCGTTCTTGTTTGTTCTGACACACCGTATCTAATTGAAGGCGGCGCAGAACTCCACGGAGAATAGCGCTCATTAATAAAACTAAGAAATAGATTCAAATTCCAAGTCCGGTTGTCTTTAAACCCCGGCATGAAGTTCCAATATATTTATATTCTTCTGTTAGCAACGCACGAGGTTGTTATACTTGTTTATTGGCCGACGTTTCGGCGGCTTCGCCTTCGTCAGAGCCTGAAAGAGTCGAATCGATTCGTTAAAGTATTCGGACAAACACCTCTTCAATCCGACAGCGATCCAGACTACACCCGAAAATCACAAATAACCCGTACGGCAACTCTCACCTCTTCGCAAGTCCGTCGACCGATTGAGGTCCTCGACGACGGCCGAACACGTTGGACTTGGAAACAGTATGAGACATTCTGCCATCAGTCATATCTCGAGTTAGATGTTACACAATGCGAGATATGGATAGAGCTCACTGGTTATGGCGGGGCACTCCTCTTTGCGGTTCATTTTTGGGTTCTTGGCATGAATCCAAAAAGCCTCAAGAGTCTTGCGTGCTGAAATCTCAGTTTCAAGTGCAAGAATCGCTGTTTCTACTTCGAAATCAACACCGTTATGTACTCGCGTTCGATGAGCACCCAAAGGGGTAGACGAGCGAGAACTCAGCTTCCCTTCAAGATGCTCTTTAATTCTTACGCAGAGTGGCCGCGCAGTTTCGCCAAT
Source organism: Ancylostoma ceylanicum (assembly GCA_000688135.1). Taxonomy (NCBI): domain Eukaryota; kingdom Metazoa; phylum Nematoda; class Chromadorea; order Rhabditida; family Ancylostomatidae; genus Ancylostoma; species Ancylostoma ceylanicum. The sequence continues at coordinate 86,011 of JARK01001548.1, forward strand.
GTATTCGTCCCCGCATTCTCTGCATTTGATCGAGTACACAGTACAAGATTTCATACAATCACCCTCCGTGCCAGATGGACAAATAACACAGTCGGGTGTTATACAGAGACGGTCGTACAAGCGGTTTCGAACCAATTGGTGCTTCAGGTTGTTTGGCGGAATTTCAGTGATCGTCACCAAACTTTATGGCAGTTGAACTGAAGATCTTACGCATGTCAATCCGGAACAAACAAGATCAAATGTTCTCGCAGCTGACCAAATGCGTAGCGAAAGAACAAAGTTGTGCTCGATATGTGGACGCTCGCCTTTGGAGGAGAATAGTGGGTGAGTCGAAGTCGATTTGTGACTGTATTCGGACTAATACCAAATCGATTCTACAAAGAAAGTTCGAGGCTCTTCTCTGTAAATCACGTAATCGCCTTTCACGACAACCCCTGTCCACCTCTGTTCAACACAACGGTGATCAAAAAACACCTGTCGAACAGTACGTGCCAGAAGTGCCTAGAGTAACTGTGATTGGTGGTTTCACACTCTCTCCGAATGCGCGCGAAGTGCTAGAGTTGGGCCCCAGCTTCTCACCATCGCAGCCCATCTCTGACTCAGTTTTCCACAGAATTGTTGGTAATCTCCAGGCGCTTCAAGATCGACTCCGTTACAAAGCAAAACTCGATCGTATTGGTACGCCAGCGCAACAAAGCACAGACTCTTTTCCTGCTCCACCTTTTCCTAAGACGTTTTACAAACGTCAAGAGCCTAGTGATACTGTTGATAGTAAATTCCGTTTGTTTGCAACTGACCTTTTCAATACTCTAAGTCGCTTCAGTAAAGAAAGACACCGCTCCAACCTCACTGCCGCACAAAAATGTGGAATGAAGGAGATACGAAGTCTGATAAGATCTCAATCGATACGGCTATCTGTGAGCGACAAGGGAGGGGATTTCGTTGTTATTCCAAAATCACTGGATCAGGCGATAACTGAAGAACACCTACGGGATACGACCATATATCGTCCATCATCTTTACAGGAATTCCTCTCGCAATCACGTAAACTGAATAAGACTTGGGTCAAAGTTGCGAAAGCAGCCAACCTACGTCGACCCCTTATTAGCCGTTTGAAAATTGAAATGCCAGTCTGTCCCGTCCTCTATTTGCTTATAAAGACGCATAAACTTTCTGCTAATGATCTGGTATCTGCTGATCCTTCAGTATACAAAGTACGACCAATCATAAGCTGCGTCGGCGGCCCTACTGATAGGATATCATGGTTCTTGAACATTATTCTGGTGCAGTTACTCAATTATGTCCCGGCTCACCTCAAAAATACCACCATGTTTCTGGACCATCTACGTAATGCACGCTTTGATAATAGTTGTGTGATGGAATCATTCGATGTTAACGCGCTTTATACCAACGTATCGAATGACTCAGCCATGCAAGCGGTGTTTGAACTCCTCAATGAACATCATGGAAACATCAAAATGCATGGTCTGTCAATAACGCACATTATGACACTTCTCAAAGAGTGTCTAAGCTGCACAACCTTCAGATGGTCTGGTAAATACTTTGCGCAAAATAGAGGATTAGCCATGGGACAACGCCTTGCACCAGTCCTTGCCATAGCTTTCATGGCAAAAATCGAGTCTCCTGTCATAGAATCGCGACCGCTCTTGTATTGTAGATACATCGACGACTGCTTCATTATCTGTTCTACTCAAAACGAGATGGACCGATTTTTTGAAGTGTTGAACGAACAATCGGAGCACATTAAGCTAACTAGAGAAATACCAAAACAAGACTGGCTTCCATTTTTGAACGTGCAAATCCAAATTTCTGGAGGTACTCTGCGAACTAAGTGGTATCGTAAACCAAGTAACAAGAACATCATTGTTCATAACCTTTCTGCCCACCCTAAACAGACGAAGAGAGCAATTGTTGGCAACATGTTCAAGACTGCGGCGAGAGTCTGCTCAGGGAAGGAAGAAAGACGTGAATCGCTCCACTTGGCTCACAGTATCGCTATTTCTAACGGGTATTTCCTCAGAGGGTCTCACGGTGCGCGGCGCAGCATGCAAACACGAGAAAGGCGTACCGATACATCGAAAACCATCCAGTTTTGCATGCCATTTATCTCCGATGATGTTAGCAGAGCCACGCGACTCTGTCTGAGGAGAGCAGGTCTGGAAAGTTTGGTGACGATCACTGAAATTCCGCCAAACAACCTGAAGCACCAATTGGTTCGAAACCGCTTGTACGACCGTCTCTGTATAACACCCGACTGTGTTATTTGTCCATCTGGCACGGAGGGTGATTGTATGAAATCTTGTACTGTGTACTCGATCAAATGCAGAGAATGCGGGGACGAATACATTGGCGAAACTGCGCGGCCACTCTGCGTAAGAATTAAAGAGCATCTTGAAGGGAAGCTGAGTTCTCGCTCGTCTACCCCTTTGGGTGCTCATCGAACGCGAGTACATAACGGTGTTGATTTCGAAGTAGAAACAGCGATTCTTGCACTTGAAACTGAGATTTCAGCACGCAAGACTCTTGAGGCTTTTTGGATTCATGCCAAAAACCCAAAAATGAACCGCAAAGAGGAGTGCCCCGCCATAACCAGTGAGCTCTATCCATATCTCGCATTGTGTAACATCTAACTCGAGATATGACTGATGGCAGAATGTCTCATACTGTTTCCAAGTCCAACGTGTTCGGCCGTCGTCGAGGACCTCAATCGGTCGACGGACTTGCGAAGAGGTGAGAGTTGCCGTACGGGTTATTTGTGATTTTCGGGTGTAGTCTGGATCGCTGTCGGATTGAAGAGGTGTTTGTCCGAATACTTTAACGAATCGATTCGACTCTTTCAGGCTCTGACGAAGGCGAAGCCGCCGAAACGTCGGCCAATAAACAAGTATAACAACCTCGTGCGTTGCTAACAGAAGAATATAAATATAAGAAATAGATGTTAAAAGTCGGAAAATGTTGTATTCAGCTGTTGTGACATTTTTGTTTAGTATACTGGTACTAATGGCGAATCCTGTGATATGTAGGGAGTACACAACCTTCTTTACTTTCTCCTTGCAAAATATGGAAACGTGTATAGCGAAAAACAAGCGAAATCTGCTCGAAAGCACACATAATCTGCTCGAATTGTTCCACCTGAGTTATCTGTATGCAAGTTGTTAAACTATGCGAATAATTACATGCGAGGAGCAGGAAAAGAGAAGGTGCTGAGGAGAAGTTTATGTAATTTCAACAATCTCTACAATTCATGCATTTGATCGAGACGACTGAATTTGTAAAGCGCGCTATACTAGTGGCTTGCGCACGTCAGACGTGCATCTGAATGATGGGGACAAAGTGATAATGGACATTCATACAAATTTATCCTCAAAATGTACACCAAACCACCCGCTCATGATGGTATGTATTTATAAACACTGCATGCTTCAGATGTGCTTTCAAAAATTTCGGCGAAGACCAGTAAGTACAGTGGGCGTCGATGGTGGTGACCCATCTGCGGCCTTGAAAAGCTCGCGGCGCGACCGCACCGCTAACGCTAGAATCGTCGCCGCGGTGAATTATCTGGGTTTTCTTGATAGTTGTTCATCATATTTGGTGATAACTAATAAGAAAACTAACTGACTATCGAGAAAACTCCATAATTTAATGTGCCGGAGAGAACTCTCGCTATACCCACTTGAAAATTTTCGGGTTACGGACGCGTTACGAAGCGTTACCGATCCATATATCGTCATCGATGAGCTGCGAATTTCAGGCATCTCGCGCAATTCTATTAAAAGTGAACGTTTCAAACATTTCAGAAAATAGCACAGTCTCAAAATCGTAGTATTGCTCCAAGATAAAATCCGATGATGAAGGAATGATTTGTGCCCAATGTTCTATACAACTTTTGAACTTGGTTGTTTCAGCAAATCGCTACCATAGAAGGATGCTTAATAATACATGGAACTAAAATAAAAGTTGCTTCACTCAGACAAATTACGAGTTTACAACCCAATTTCGAACGTTGCGGTCAGTTTCAAATTCTCAGTAAAATTCATTTCCATATAGAGAGCGTTCCAGAATACTCGCATGCTCTTCTGATTTATGACAATCCACGTCTCACCGAAATTGAGTTCAGCGGTGAACTTGATGTTCACTCTACAGTAAGTCAACTGCAGTAAAAATCTCATAAACCACTGAGAGATGGACTAATTCCAGGATGTGTTTATAAGATTGAATCCCAAGTTGTCAAAGGAAAAGGTCACAGGAGCGTCGTTCAAAGTTGATATTGGTGATAAAACAGGTACTTCTGGAGGCTTGACTAGGGCGAATACTAGATTGTAGTATATCGAAGACGGGGACGTAGAAGAAAAATTGAAGTCTTTGCTAAGGAGGACATGGCAAACCAAAATCCTAAGAGCAAACTTATAAGAAGTTGAATGTAACCTCAAGCAAATTGAAGCAAATACTCCGCAAGGGTGACAAAAGCAAAGAATACTTCAGCACAAATTTATTTCGAACCCACTTCATTATTTAGTTTTATACCTCCATCAAATGCCACTTAGTTTCGGCAAGCTGTCATGGTTTGTTGGGAAATTGCCAACATGAGCGTCAACACCTTACCTTGAGTAAATTCAGTGACGCATCCAGGCCGAGTCGTCGTCGTCTTCGTCGTCGTCGCTCCGTGGAAAGTTGTCGGATATAGGAAAAAAGAAAAAATTATCTCCCCAAATTTAATCAACACTGAAAGTATCCGGACCTGTTTGAATCTGCAATGTCAGTGTAATATTAACACATTCGCGACCTTACGCTTTTGGCGTGGTGTGTCACGTGGGACACACGCGCTTTTGCACAAGTAGGACCCGTGCTCAACCGCTTGAGCACGTGGTCCCATGTGGTAGGAATTTTTCCACTGCTGCATAGTACTCCGAAAATGCGCGAATTTGAGACAAACCAAAACGCAAATATGCACGAGCATGAAGCTAATTCAAGAAGTTCACCTGCATAAGAGGTAGTAAGTAAGTACGTTAATCTTCATATAAATTGTTCTTTTACTTGTCAGTTCCAACCACGCACTAAAGAAGTACGAGAGGATGTCTGCTCTGCCCATCGCGTGTATAGATTGCTTGAACATTTGTTAGCATACCACTATATAGAAGTTTGCTCATTAAGATTGCTTCACAAAGATATAATTATGAGAACGGCGTGCTCACCCGGTTGAGCACGCGGTCCCACGCGTCGCACCATGCGTGCTCAACCGCACATTGTCGCGAATGTGTTAAAGTCAGAGAACCTTAATTAAAGCCAGTAGAAGGCGTTTTTCGTAATGACAGAGTTGTGACCTGGTGTTACTCGTAGAAGGAGAGGAGCCCTAGTCTTTCGGTCGTGCTCTTATTGTTAGCTGAGTAGCACCGATAGTCGATGGAGTCGGCGTTGCTCTTGACTTAACGCACCCTTTTCGGACACAGAAGAGCCCTGTTCTTCCTAGCTTAGCATCTTCTTTGCATGATAACCATCTCTATAACAACTATTGCTGCCCTCTAGAGGCAGGAGCCCAACTCGCTTTGCATGCTGCTGATATCAGCATCTCCTCGCCACGATGATTCCAATATTGCACGTCAAAAGTCACAGGAATGAGCTTCAATGTAGCCACTCCTTGGAGCAGGGGCGGGATTCGCTCCAGGATGTGCTGGCTGCCCGCCGCAGTAGCGATATCGGGTGAACACGTATTGGCCTGTTCAACCGATGAGATCAACGGTGATACACGTCTTTGCACGTAAATTTGCACCAGCAAACTGGTAGAAACCCCGTCCCAAAAATGGGTTTAGAGGCCATCTTGAGACATTTCATGTACATCGCTGGAATCAGCGCATTGAGGAGGTTCGAAATATACATACTATAGCTCGAACACGAGTATGAGGTGGGTCACTGCCTTCAAGGGATGGGGTACGAGTGCGCAATACTGAAAGAGAAGGCGGCTCTCGAGAAGCTGGTACTGAAAGCAGCAAAAACTCGTTTGACATACCAATTTCACCACATCCTTTTTTCGATGGAAACCTTGTTTCGAACCATGTTTTCTTTATTGGATTATCCTTATATTTAACCAAGTTCTCCTCGACCTGATTGGTGGTTTAGTGGAATTATTCTGAAGCTTGTCTTTCCCCGCTATTATCCTACTCAAAGCATTCTAATAGGATCGTGTTTAGATTGCTTGGTCAGCTCAGCCGAAAAGAATAGAAAATGCAAAAGAATAATTGGGGACGTTAACTTTGATCAACTCTCGTCCGACACATGGGAAAGAATAGAAGAAGTTCATGGAACTGTGCAGATTAAAAACACGCAGGCAGAGCACCTGTATAGGATGCAGGATCTCAAAATCTTTGGGTGGAAATGTAAGCGTTGCAATGAGCAAACAGGTTGCAGTTTTACATTTCCAATCGCTTTTTATTACAGCGCCCGCATTGGTTATTTCTGACAACGAAAACCTAGTGGACATAGCTGCACTGCTGTCCATGGAAATTTCTGCAGAAGGCAAGGCCTTACTGATCAGTAATAATCCTAATATCTGCCACAATGTCGTTGAAAGAAAGCAGCTTCAAGATTGGCTGAAAAAGATGAAGGTCACTGTAACGTTCAATGAAAAATGCTGTGAGTCATTAAACTTGTTGTCGTGCCAACATTTGCTATCGTAACCTTTACGTTCAGTGAAGTCTTGTGCCGGCGGACGGATTTCGTATGGATATCTCGCTGGCCTCGACAAACAATGCAATACTATCGAAGGCAATCTAATTATAGAAAAATTGCAAAGTAGGTTTGACTGCCCATCTTCATTTGGTCATTCTTGGCTCGAAGTTTCTGCACAACTATGATCGAACAAATTCGCGATCTCTTTCCTTTGTTTAACACATTGCGTTTTTATTTGTAATGCACTTGGTGCATCACGGCCTTCCACCGCTGTGTGGCCACGTGATGCACATGGTGCATCACGCCATAACTCTAAGCTCAAAACTGCTTTATTTCCTACTGCTCTTCCACACAACTACATAATTTAATAAGGAGAACAACGTACTGGATGGGCCCGGTCAGAGCTCTTATTATGACAAAGTCTCAAATGAAGTACTGTTTGGAAATCCAAGTTTATGTAACATCGATTGGAAAGTTAGGATAGTATTCACTCATTAAAATTGCAGTATGACTTCCAGGTATTTACAAGTTCTATTTGCGTGATGAGATGCATAAAAAGATGGGGATACCATATTGATATTTCACGTATCAAGGGTTCTTGTCGTTATCTGAAATGCGAACTTAGATAATATCTATGTTACCAACAAAGAAAACACTATAATCTCTGCCTTACAAATGATAAAAAACACACAAAATCGTAGAAAACGCGAACCGATCTCCTCAAATCGAAAAATCATTCCCCTGTGGCCACGTGATGCACTGGTGCATCACGCCGCGCGGGCAAAAAAAATCGATCGGCCATGGGCACCCGCCACGCAAGAATATGCTCGGTCCGCAGTGTGTTAAGCAAGTTTGCATAGTAAAATTAAGTATAAATAACCTATTGAATCCCAATCCTTTCATCGAAACGCGAAGAGAAAACGGCAAGGAAAGTGAAAAGATCATGTGAAGCCTGGTGTAACACACGTTCCTGTTCTATGTCTTCAACTACAACACACATTTCTGCTCCGTACTGAGACCTAATAAACCTATTGGGTGTAATTGAACAAAGTACTCGTTTCCGACCAAATCGATAGTTCAATCTTCTTTTGGCTCCAGATATACCCTAAGGGCAATCCTACTATTACTTAATTGGCAGTTCATGTGTGTGTGTGTGTGCACGAGAACCAGCCAATGTCGTCAAAAACGAATTACACCATCGTGTTCAGCGCGTCGACTTATGTACGAAAAAGTTGCAAATTTTGATTTTTGCCTTGATCTGCAGGTGTTTCGGTCCACTTTCCGTCGCTTGGAAGACCAGCAGTTGTTTACACCACAGTGAAAATGAATGAGAGTTGGTGTTTATTGGTCTGCGTTTATCAGGTTATACACAGGATAGGATGCGGGTGGGTATGTTCCAGAGACAAGCGGAGGAAAAAGAAGGGCGGGAGACAGGATGGAAGAATGGAGTTGGGTTCCACGGTGTGATAAGGAAAGGCTGGCGCCCAGAAGTGGGGAAGCGCCAGAAGTTGGGTCCCACGGTGTGATAAGGGTGCGCCAGCGCCCGAAAGTGGGGAAATGCCTGGAGCTGGGTCCAACTGTGTGATAAGGATGGGCTGGCATCCAAAAGTGGGAAGACACCTAGATACTGATCCAATGCTTTGGGAAGGTGCGCCCGTGATCCAGAAATTTAGGAATATGCTACCATTGCTGAATCGGTTTTTCTGCGTCCAACTACATACAGTGAGTTAACAGTAAATAATAGAGTACAGCAGTGCCTCTACCGTGTGTTAGCTTCTCTCTTCATCTAGATGCGGAGTATTTCGGCTGCCATGCATAGTAGAAAAAAAAGTTAGTTGTCTGTCTGCAGCCATGGAATGGGTGCTTTGACGCAGAGAAACGGAAAGATACGAAAAACGTGAGTAACGATGGGGTGAGGAGTGGCCGACGTGGTGTGGGGAATGTGCCATACTGAAACAATGCGAGCGAAGCGAGCACCACAGGAGGCCTGGGAGTCCGGCGATAGCCGGACGATCAGGCTGGTTTATACTAGATTCGTGCTTTCGACGCACGTGCGTCTACATGCTGAAGCATAGGACTAGTCGCATCGCTGACGCAGCTCAGACGCACGATCTCGTGGCGGCCGTGCGTTCTTTTCCTTGGAGATTGCATGCCGCATTGAACGCTTTTCAAGAAAGATCCTCCATGATTGAATGCTCGCGAATGTCTAGTATAAATTGTCCTACGCGCGCGATAATTGTGTGCCCTGGCTGGTCATAGTTGCAATTATAGTTGCAGTAAGATTACCAGTGAAACGGCATGATAAAAGCTCTACGAAAATGCTTTTTGTTTCATTAGCTACTCTGCATTCCTTTAGAGTACAATTACATCTTATAGAGCTACCTGATGAAATCACGAAACTGCAACAGTTGGAGAAAATTCATGGTCGAATAATTGTTACGAACAACGATGGGATAACGGAGTTGTCTTTTCTCGAGAATATTAAGGAGATTCAAACTCGAGACAAGAACGGTACTTTTTAAAAACAATCAATGGGTCCGATACGTTTTGCTGTGCTTTACGTATTCACTTTAAGTAATCATTTGAAATTTATAACTAATATTTCAGACAGATACAGCTTGTTGATTTATGGGAATGCGAATCTTCGAGGGATTCAGTTCAGTAAAGATCTTCATATTGACAAAAGCGTTAGTTGACAACCCTGTACAAGAAGTGAACTCGAATAGACAAGCCTTTTATAGGAAGTTTTCATCAGAGCGAATCCAAGACTTAGCCGTGATGGTGTCAAAGGCGCAAGCTTTCGAGTTGATGTTGGTACTAGCACAGGTTTGTTGCTGTTGTAAACGGACTCCAGCACGAGGTCTTCCCAGGACCAAAATCAAGACGAAGCCCCCTATGAAAATCCAGCAAAATGCACGAATCGCTCTCAAAGTAAGAATCCAATAGGAAAATTGCAAATCCGTGAAGGAATAAACTAGGAATCATCACAGGGCGAAACTGAGTGGCATTCATGCGGTGTATAGGTTTTGGCTGACAAATATAACACTCGTAGTACACTCTTGATTCTTGATTCAGTAAAGATTTCAATTCAATCGGTTGCGTTTGGACTGCGCATGAATCCTCCGAGTGTTTCGAATCTGTAGAATACCTGCTCCAATTGAACTCCTTTGATCTCACAAGCAGTCGTCCTTATAGTACCGGTCAAAGTACGAGCAGCCCCAGCAACCCCCCCCCCACTCCCACCCTCCCCCCTTCGACCTCAACATTTTCTCCGGACCGAGTACGAAGCCCCTTTTGCATTTTGATCCTTTGACGATTCCCAGCTTGCCCTGGGAAGACCCGTGTGGAGGTCTGGTTGTATCATCCAAAATGAACAGAAGCCCGTATTTATACACGAACAATCATCTGACAAGGCAAGCATGACCTGCTGCTAGCTACATATGTACAGAATCAAGCGCAAGCTCTCCCCTTGACAGGTCATGCAATCTGATTTCTAACGAGTAGTGTGCCAGGGTGTCGCGTATGACCCGGTTTAGGTTCCACGGCTACCCCCAACGCTTAGGCGTCGAGCGACATCCTGTGATCATGCCCATGGTTGTTTCCAAGGATGAAATAGTCGGAACAAAACAGAAAAGGAAACGTTTGAAAATAGCACTGTATTTTGAGAAGATTGCTGAATGCCTCCATCATAGGGTGGTCGAATTTGAGTCCATAGAGATGACCAAAAAATCGCGTTGACTCATCACTTTATTGGCGATCCTGTGGAAAAGATGAAAAAAGGGTTGGTCAGAATGCTGCACAGCGAAGGAGGAGAAGAATCCCCATCAGGGGATTTTACAAGTCGGTTAAAATTGGTTCAAACTCAAAACTGAAATCTCACTTTCAAAATGGGGAAAGGAGAAAGTTTGTGTGCCACAAAACGGCCATTATTTTCGCAATCCCCTGATGATACAATGTCATTTAATACGCTCCTGTCTCTGAGCCTCATTTTCAGTTGATTAATCTTGGTTTTCTAAGGCTCTCCGTTGATAGTTTTATTTCGGCTAGCTTTCGGCATTTAATGCCTTCGTCATACCTTAATTTTCAGATACAACACGACACCATTCACAAGCAAACAGACATACAATAATTGCAACTGTAAAGTGGACAAAACGATTACCTTTGGCTCTAGAGCCGACGCAGTAGAGCTAAACTATACAAAAAAATATTGAGGCAGAATAGAGCACAAGGAAATGGCGACAAGGAAGACATGGGACCTCACCCCTTGTTGGCGGTGGTGGAGTGAGGGATGCGGAAACAAGAGCGCTAATATAGCCAAGGAGTCTAATCAGCTGATCAACCACATACTTCTCTTAGCTCTTCCTTAGTATTGATTCCTGGCTCATATCTTCTTATCTCCCTAGCTTTCATTATCTTCCGTTCCAACGTCTTCGTCAAGTGACGATGGAGAACACGGACCGAAAACGATGGTGGTGGCTCGTTTGTGTGTCTTTGAGTCCGATGTCTCGAGAAGCTTTTTCTTGAGTAAGACGCTGGATTAGCCAGTGCCCTTTCTATGTTCGTCCAACCTTCTTCTTTCAACGGCCTCATGATTTCGCCGATGTACTTCTCGCCATATCCTGCGCAGATGCCTGCGCAGATACAGTGCCTCGAAGCTCAAATATCTTTTCCTCGGTGCAATAGCGGCAGTCAATTTCCAGTGTGCTGGCTTCCACATTTAACTATGGATGGGCTCACGCCCGCCCTTCCATATATAGGAGATCGACCAGCTCGACGGGTGAACCAGGCTGTGAAGGAATCACGGTTACCCATTCGACTGGTTTCCCGCCCTCCGCCAACGTTGAAGGACCTACTCACGTCTAGTCGCGTATACGAAAGCAAGTGTCTCGAAGTTGACTGCTGCTATTGCACCTAGGAAAAGGTATGTGAGCTTCGAGGCACTGTATATATGATCATCTGCGCAGGATATGGCGAGAAGTACATCGGCGAAATCATGAGACCGTTGAAAGAAGAAGGTTGGACGAACATAGAAAGGGCACTGGCTAATCCAGCGTCTTACTCAAGAAAAAGCTTCTCGAGACATCGGACTCAAAGACACACAAACGAGCCACCACCATCGTTTTCGGTCCGTGTTCTCCATCGTCACTTGACGAAGACGTTGGAACGGAAGATAATGAAAGCTAGGGAGATAAGAAGATATGAGCCAGGAATCAATACTAAGGAAGAGCTAAGAGAAGTGTTGCGGTTGATCAGCTGATTAGATTCCTCGACTATATTAGCGCTCTAGTTTCAGCATCCCTCACTCTACCACCCCCAACAAGGGGTGAGGTCCCATGTCTTCCTTGTCGCCATTTCCTTGTGCTCTATTCTGCCTCATTAATTCCTTTGCATAGGTTAGCTCTACTGCGTCGGCCCCAGAGTCAGAGTAAATCGTCTCGCCGCACGGTACTGTTGCTATTATTGTATGTCTGTTTGCTTGTGAATGATGTCGTGTTGTATCTGAAAATTAAGGTCTGATGAAGGCATTAAATGCCGAAAGCAAGCCGAAATAAAACTATCAACGGAGAGCCTTAGAAAACCAAGAATAATCACAATGTCATTTGATCAGCAACATTCATGCCTATAACAGCTGTTATTCATATCGCATGGCTTGACTTGTTCAATTTTTTGAAGCAATATTCAGTGGAACTTTGATCAATTTATGCGTAACCTACTGGGTCGATTCATAAATTTTGTCCCCATGACCTATGGTATTCCAAAACTAACGAATCTATTTGCAACATGGTATTATCAATCATTGGTGTAGTCGTCATTACTGTCACGAGTTTGTTCCCTTGGACAGGCAGATTTTGGAGACGCATCATTTATATTCTAACAATAAAGTATTACCAAGTGCCTACTCCACAGGTTAATTCGTTGGTTTGCCTGAAATGTTCCGAAATGACCAACGAATGGTTTCATTTATGCCTGTCTAACAGCGCGCTGTAGTTATACGGGTTCTCATTCATCCGAACACCGTGATTTGGTGTATACTCAGAACCACCGCAACAGATCGCATCAAAGACTAGCTTTTCAAATGCTAGGAAATTAATTATTGTTCGCCACTTTCTTGCTGAATTGGTGGAAATGAAAGCTAGTAAAATACAGCTTTGACCACTTGCTCGATAAATAGTTGCAAGATGAAGACTGGTAGAATAGTGGTCAGCTCTTCCTTGCTGAAATGTTGCCTAGATGAAGCTCGATAAGAAATATAATTGTTATCACTGCTTTATTCCACAGAATTCGTAGAATGGTTGAATGTCTCTCGTTGTGGGCTTGATTACATAAGTGAACAAGGTGTGCACTTTTACACTGCTACGTACTTTAGACGGGTTTAAGTGATAACAAATGATTCTGATCACTATCACTAGAAGCTAATTGAATAGTTGCTCTCGAGGAAAGCCGGTGAAGTACTTCTTTTCCACTTCCAAGTGGAAGTAAAAGAAAAGCTAGTCGGCAACTACTTTCCCAGGGTAATGATGACTAGTCTGCAAGCTTCTTCTAGCAGAATTATGCAAACTGGTATGTGTAAGCTTGTTTGCAAGTTGTTTCTGACGAACCCTCGTTAGCAACTTGTTCCAGGGGTTCCGAGTATATACAGTCGTTCCAAAAAAATACGTGCCTCCGGCATCCAACGCCCGTCTGCTGAGCCGCGCCGCGCCTCCTGTGCATTATCATGCGTGCTGCGACGTGGCTCAGTCAACGCGCAGTGTAGCGGGAGGCAAATATTTTTTGGAAAGACTATATGTGATTAGCACTCAATTGTTTGTGTATGTATTTGCGTTATGCCACTTTTTTTTAGATTGTCTTGCGAATGCAGCTGATGGAAATCGATACTGTACAATGGCAATAGGAGATATAAAGTACGGAGAGCTTTCAACTAGCACATGGCAACGACTTCAAACTGTTGAAGGAAGTGTTAGTATCGAAAATGCTGACGTCGTAAATTTGGATGCAATGAAAAATTTGACAATCGTTGCATGGAAAAGTATGTTTCATAACAAAGCTGTATCAGTAGTATAGTGGAATGATTTTCTAAGCACAGACGATAGCATCATTTCGTAATTCTTACAGCACCTGCATTAACTATTGTTAGAAACGAAAAACTGGCTGATATTGGTGCATTGTTGACAATTAATGTTGTGTCGAAGAAAGCTTCAGTCAAGATAAAGAACAATCCCAATATTTGTCACAACATTGCTGAAAGAAAAAAGCTCGAACAATGGCTCAAGAAGAATGGAGCTTATTCAAGGTTTAGCGACAAATGCCGTAAGATGTTTTACATCAAACTGCACCATCATGAAGTTGCGTCCTTGAACTTATCACCTATATTCAGTGAAGTCGTGTGTTGGAGGGCAGGTGACGCAAAGTTACCTAGCGCAACTTGACAAACATTGCAACGCTATCGATGGTCATCTTACTATCAGTGGACTAGGAGGTGAAATTTTCAGCTCCATCTAGTCGACTTCAATCTACTTATTATTAACCAGTCTGGCCGTCCGGCTAACACCGGACTTCCAAACTTCTATAGATACTCGCTTCGCTCGCATACGTCACAATGAATAAAGAGAAAATCCTGGAAACCTTTTGCGGAGTATAAATATCTCTCTCATACAGTTTCAACGCTCTTCTGGAAATATCTCAAATCCGCCAGCGATGGTGTTCTCCCCTACCCGCAGAGTGATGATCTTCAGCAGGCTCCAGGGGCTATGAATATTTGGATGTAACCGATTCAGTGCAATAAGTCACTTGGAATGATTTATTTTCAGCTGGCTGTTTTGATTGTCAAGTGATAAGGGTTTAGTGGTGTATGTAAACAGAAAGAAGGAGGTATGTAGTTCATTCAGACGCGAAGGGGACAGAGAGTGGGGAAGGGAATAATGAGCGAGTAGGTGTAGAGGAGGAAGTAAAGCATGTATAGTAATGGTCATCCTCATTCAATGCTGTTCCTTTGCGGCCATATCACTAATATCATCACGCATCACCAGCGCGAGCTCATGCAATGGCGGAGCGTAGCGATGTGAGCCTGGAATGGTTTCATTCCGTAATGAAAGCAACTGTTTCCGGCCGGGAATAGCTCCATTCACTAGAGGAATGAAACTGTTATCAAGCACCACCGCTACGCTCACGCTCTTGCACCAGCTCGCGCTGGTGATAGGTGAAGGCACGGTGATATGGCCGATAAAGAACAGCACTGAAACAGAATGACCACGACTATAGGAGAATGTCGAAGTGGATACCGGCACATTCCTTGCGTAGTATTGGCCACGTCTCACCTCTGAAAGTCGGCACACCTTTATAACAGTGGAGCCCACCTCAAAGCGTCTCCCCACTTCTGCGCGTCGGCGCACCTTTATCGCAACAACGAACCCGTCTCCCCCACTTTTGGCGCCGGCTTACCTTTATCACAACGACGAACCCGCCTCCCCCCACTTTGGGCGCCGGCGTGCCCTTATTACAACGACGGACCCGTCTCCCCCCGCTTTGGGCGCCGGCGTACCCTTATCACAGCGGTGGATCCGTCTCCCCCCACTTTGGGCGCCGGCATACGCTTATCACAGCGACGGACCCGCCTCCCCCCACTCTGGGCGCCAGCGCGTCCTTATCACAGCGACGGACCCGTCTCCCCCACTTTGGGCGCCGGCGCGCCCTTATCACAGCGACGGACCCGTTTCCCCCACTTT
>JARK01001548.1:112949-131546 GCA_000688135.1 Ancylostoma ceylanicum
CCCCCCCCCGTGCATAGGACCGCTATTTAGCAGAAATGCTGATTGTGTGACACTTCACAACCGGCGCAAGATCACATGCCGTCCTTGTTTTCGGATGCACGACGCTCTATTTACGCGGATGTCAAAAAAGCAGGGGTGATACAGACCCCTCTCAGGAATCAGTGTGGTCCGTGAAAACTCTATAACTCACTGAAAGGGCATGGTAAAATTCGAAGATCACTGCAAGCTTGGCAAAAAGAGAAAGTGCAGTTCGAGAAAGAAGGTTGAAATCATGCGCTGGAATGGATGACACTAGGGGTATACAGGTGATGAAAATAAAAATTCATGGTCTGTAAGAAGCCCGTGTTCGGACAACTATTATGAAACGCAGTGCATGTATTGTTGAGATTGAGGTGTTGTGTCATCATCATTGAAACAAATTCTGCTCCCACAAAACCAACCAGCATCCCATTTCAACGACTGTGTGACAAGACGTACGCTGCTGAGCTGTGATTGGTCAATTCATGTGCGCGTCGCGGCTGTAGCCTTCAAACGTACGAGCAGCGCTGGGAAGAAATAGACAAGTTTTCTGTGCTAAGGTGGGAAAGATGAATGCCATCGGAGCTGAAAAAAAGTGTAAGGAGATGTCCACCTGTGTCGCTGAGTACACGTCTTTGAAGGAAGAACCTGGCTTTAGGAAGTATGCGCATGCGGCGCGGTCGCGTCGCGGCGTACTTCTTGACTGCCTCCCTTTTTATACTACAACTACAAACTAACTGCTCCGAAACTTGCGATCTCTATATTTAGATTTGCCGAGCAACATTAAAAAGTTGGAACAAGTGGAGAAAATTAATGGACGTCTTTTCGTCACAGATAATCAAGCTGTTCCAGATCTATTTTTTCTCAGAAATTTGAAAGAAATCAATAACCCCGAGCTTGACAGTGAGCTCTTCCTCGTTATTGCTAAAAACTTTCCTCACCGTCTTCCTTTTCAGCAACCCATAACTTCACTAAAAGCTCTATGATTTCAGAAGCTGGCCTCGTCATCCGAAACAACAAAAATTTCCAAAATATTGGCTTAGAGTCACTAGAAAAAGTTACTGGCGAGGAGAAAACAAAAACTCCCGCTAAAGTCACTACGACGGAAGCCAGGAAGCATTCAAAAACTAGTACGACGTCTAGCTCAAAATCTAGCACGATGTCCACTGCGAAGGGCTCAAAAACACAGAGAAGCACGTGGAGGACCAGCAGTAAAACGACTTATTCGCTCAAGAACCTCAATATCTCTTCCAACGACAAGCCGTTGACGAGTATGCCACCAAAAGCCGGAGTACATGACAAGGGACTTTCAGGACCAAAAGTAAAAAAGGGAGTTCCGTCAACGAAAAAGACCTCTCCTGTGCTAATTTGCTTGGGTATGTGTGTTGTTTACTCATCTAATAAAACAATAAATTAATGGAATCTATGTCAGTGATTCTCATTCCATTGTTACTCATTGTCATAGCAATTATCGTAGCAGTTGTTATTATTCGGCGCAAGAAAATTGCTTCAAAACGGCCTGGTGGTGGAAAAAATAAGGTGAGCTATGAGTATAAACGGTGCCGGTCAATTATCCTTTCATCACAAAATACCGCCCGTGTGCTCTGCCGCGCCCTACAACTATGCGCTGCGTGTAGAGCAGTTGGGCACTGTGGTTGCCGGGCTTTGCCGGTGATGGTGTCTATATTTTCCTATGTTTTCACCCCATCTTCCTCGTGTGTTTGTTTTTTTTTCCGAAACCTGTGGGAAAGATAAGCAAAACATCAAAATCGGCGGCGTCCGACAAGCACGCCCCCCCCCCCACCCAGTTGCTCTGCCGCGCCGCAGTAGGTGGTGCGACGTTGTAAAGCCGACCGGCGACATTCTATGTTGTGAAAATGGTTCCCGGCAGTATTGACTGAGAGCAACTCATACTGGATGCGTGCGTCAGTCGCGCGTCAGAGGCATGTATTCAATTGCGAAATATTTTCCGTGAAAACCGGTCAAAGCGACTTGTACATTCGTAAATGCGTGCGTCTGAGCGGCTGACCATATCCTCAGGCCGCGTGCGTCGTACGCACGCATCTGGCATGAGATACCCTTTATACACACTGACAGTAATGTGAGAAAAATGATTGCAGAATGGTAAGAAGTCAGGACCTGCTGAAAAAGGAAAAGAAGCTGCCAAAAAAGAAAAAGAACCTGCTAAAAAAGAACAAGAGCCTGCCAAAAAAGAAAAAGAACCTGACAAAAAAGAACAAGAGCCTGATAAAAAGGAGAAAGGAGAATCGAAAATCAAATCTAAATAAAAGGACACGGAAATTGTCTTTTGCAGTGATGATCACGTATAAACGAGTTACCGTTGCCGTTATAAATATTGTTCAGATCGTAAACGTTTTTTTTGGGTGTAGCATTTGGGGGTTTTGGCCTCTGCTATGGATTTTGGCCTAAATACGTGAAAGGTGAGATAAGTGGTGTGAGGTAATGCACTTGCGCCAGAGTTCACTGCAAGCTGTTAAAAGCCAACCATACTCGTGCTGCTTAGATGTTTTCCTTGGGTGGAAAGCAGTTTCTAAGCCGAGTCTGATGTTTTATTTCGTTTTAGAAGTTTTACTAGTTTCTGTTCCTATGCCTCTCATTCTGTGCGAATTGTCGTAAGTATAGCTGGCGCACCCCCATTGTGGTGTATGAATAAATAAATGAAAAAAATAGATAAATAAATAAATAATAAATAAATAAATAAATAAATAAATAAATAAATAAATAAATAAATAAATAAATAAATAAATAAATAAATAAATAGGGAGGGTTGCAGGACATTTATTACCCAACCCGCTGCAGGACGCGGCCGGTTATATGCGAGCGGTAGGCAATACGATGAAGCATTTAACCACAGAAGTCTATTTAGAAAATCTTTCAGAAGAACCACCAGAATCGACCGGTCAGAATGGTCCGCAGCAGAACGAGTTCTGATCGAAGTCATCGGTCGATTTCCTTCTGCGGTCTAGCGGTCTTGCACTCAAAGTTGGCCTGATTAGAGTTGAAAGTCCTTTACAGTTTCACATAATACACATGGTACCAGTGTAACTCCTCTGAAATTCTTCCGAGAGATGAAATCTTCCGTCTGTGCAATTGACCTACAAAATTTTCGCATAACCGGCATGCTAGGAGTGGCCACTTCATGCGGCCGCCTCGATTAGCTGGGGTTGCGGCTAGGTACTGGATGTCCGTAGACGATTCTGATGTGAAAGTGTGGGAACACGACACTTGTTGCCTAAAATTACAAATTTTTGATCAAAAAGTATAGAATAGATTGTTGAAGCGCAAGTGTTAAGTTGACATGATAATCCAGTTAACTAGAACTTCGAGTTCCAGTCCTTAGTGAAACAACATAAGCATCTATGTTATGAAAAAAAAGCTACTGATGTTAGTGACTCGATGGATCCCTCATGTTTTGACTGACGGCACGCGGTTCACCCGGCTATCCCTTTGTCAGTCTATCCTTCTCCGCCCTCAACGAAAAGAGTTTCTTTAAGACCTCATTACCGGAGACGAGAGTTAGCTACTCTACGATTCTACTATGAGGTCAAATGGCGACCTATTTGGCGAGGTTTGTTTGGCAACCTAGGAAACGGGTTTACCAACTAGCCAGGCAGACGAGCTCCGCCAAATGTCTTGCCAAACTAGATGTTCCGTCAAATGGGTCGTCATACAAACCCTGCCAAATGAGTCGTCATACAAACCTTGCCAAATGAGTCGCCATACAAACCTTTCCAAATGGGTCACCGAACCTTACCAAATGTGTCCTCATGCATGCCCTGATTATTGCCTCGTCATATAAACCTTTCACTTTTGCACTGCACTTGACGTTTCAACAGGTATGGATAAGATCCAGGATGTACCTCGGATCTGGGCAACTGGACCAGCAACATCCATGAATGCCGTGAACGACGGAACGTAGCTCCTGGATCTCACCGGGATCAGCTAACATCGTGCATTTCTGGATGTCGTTGGGGTCCGCCGGATTCTGCCGACCCCGCACTACGATGAGCAGTCCACCGAGGATCGCGGAGACAAAAATCTTGGCTTAGATTGGCAGCAGCTGTGAATCTCAGCTCATTGTACGCCACCGTTCTACACCGCATACCTCAACCTTGAGGTAACTGAACCGACGCAACCACTCGAGACCCGAAGCGTCGTATGTGCTTGTCCCGGGAAATGGGTTGCCAACATCTTCTCCCGCCATTTGTCTTGTCAAGTATCCGGAAAATGTCGCCAACATATTCTCTCGCCTTTTGTATCACCAAACATACTTGTGGTCCATTCTCTCGGAAAATGTTTTGTCAAGCAAGGTTTTAACTCGTAAAATGTCTTGCCAAACACATTCTCTTGCCAAACAGGTCGCCAATGAACTTCAGAGCAACGTGCATCGTGCCGTGCGGCTCCCTCGAGGAGGAGACCCAACGAAAGCCGAGTGGGACCTCCACTCCAAGAAGTTTCTCCTTTGCTGCTTTTCGGATTCGCGTTATATTACGAACTGCTCTCGAAAGGACATACTGTCACCGGAACCGTTTATGCAAATCAGCTTTAGAAACTAGCGGACGCTGTTCGAGAAAGACGGCAGAGACGAGCTTCTGCCCACATGCTCCACGATAACGCTAAGCCCCATGTAGCTAAAGAGACATGTGACAAGGGGGAAGAGCTCGGCTGGGACACGGTTCCCCATCCACGCTATTCTCCTAACATTGCCCCCTCCAGACCATCACTTATTTCGTCCTCTAAAGGCATTCCTAGCTAAGAAAAAGTTCAGCGGTCAGCGACTTCTTTGACTACAAGTCTTCCCAGTTCTAGGGGATGGGGATCGCTGACCTGCCCATTAGATGGGACACTGTAGTGACTAACGATGGTGATTATATTGTTGAGTAAATCCAATTGCACGTTGAGTAAGGAAATAAAGAAGAAAAATGTAAATCGGCTCAAGACTTCCTCACCATCCTTGTATGAAAAGAAAGAAGATTTGGGACATGGCTCCTCAAGCTGAAAGTCGATACGGGTTAACGACTGTATAATGGAGCGAGGCAGGCTCCCTTGTGATGAAATACAAGCGGTGTAAGTTGGACACAACGAAGATAAAAAAAGCAGTCTTTCCGTGCCCTTATCTCTGAGGATATGAGGTGATATGCTACGTAATGTAGGGACTATGGTAGTACTTAATTATATACTAGCTCAGACAACTGTGCAGTACCGCCTGACAAAACGCCCCATTACTATTGTCGGGACAAAATCCGGTGCATTGGCGGGAGACATCACTTTAGTTTTGTCGCGCGATTCAAGGCAGCAACCACGGAAATTTTTGTGTCTGAGATTTTGATTGTTCTGGAGCCTTAGTTATTGTTTCAAAAATACCACGAGGACAGTAGCATGGAGAACTTAACCGTTCCTAAGACATAACCAGGTGACTATGAATAAGCAGAATCAGGGTGGGGTTGGCTGTTCTAGTTGCGGCGCCAGCGACTCATCGATTTAATTGGCAGTCAAATCTTTTCTGGCTCTCATTCCATTGAATCTCTTTCATAGCACTTAGTTTTCCTGTTTTGCATAGTTTTCCTGTTTTGCGTTGCATAGCAGAATGAACTTTGCTCGTTGTTATCTTACAAGATATGTGCTTGTTCATTCATTTACAGTCGTTCCAAAGTATACTTGCCTCCGGCATGCACCGCCCGCCTGCTGAGCCGCGCCGCGCCTCCTATGCATTATCATGCGTGCTGCGAAGCTGCTCAGTGGACGCGCAGTGTAACGGGAGGCAAGAATTTTTTGGAAAGACTATATATGGCTGATTTCTAGCAGGGTCCCATTTTTTCACCTTGATTAGTCAAGTTATCTTGTTCCAAATTTGATTTCTTTCATCAATTCCAGGAATGCTGCGAAACAGATTTTCAGATCGGTCCACATCGAACAAGTTGCGCAACTCGTCCGTACAAATTCTCGAAAGCAATGAGCTGAGAAAATCCAGAAGACGGAAATCTTGAAAGTCCCGAATATTTTTAGCATTGTAAAAATGACCAACGCACGCGATTATCCATAATTGTGCCAAAAACTCGAGGTCGAAAAATTTCGTGAGAGCTGCTTTTTACCTGAGAATGGTGTGCGTTTGTAATTGCCACGTGGCAAACGTTATCAAGTGGGGAGTATACCGGGGCCTCAGTTCGCAGGTGGGCCTTTGTCTACTATCCACTTTAGAGGAAAGTGAAGTGCTACGGGACTCGTCTGGTCTGAGGTCCAGTTGAGACCGAGGTTCAGTACGACAGTCCGACGAGGTGTATGGGACGTGGTCGAGCGCGGCTGAGGCGCGGGTGTAGAATTCCGCCCCGGATCCGCCAGAAGCGGCATCGGCGCATGTTCGTTAAGGCCATCATCACTCATTTATGCCTCTTTCTCTTTGTCAGTTTCGGGGCGAAATCCGGTTTCCCGCTTTATGGGCAAAGTCGGGATATTGCTGGAAATAAGTTTCCGATGGCTCCCGCTCACACCAGAGCAGGTGTCATCATTTCGTTGTACGGAGCTCACTCGCGAATGTCTAAGAGTTTAAGGGCATGAAAAATAACTGGGAAATCATGTGTTTAAACAGGAGAATTATGCTCTGATACGTTGAGTTAGGTTTGCATCTTTTGTATATGCATAGGATTGTACCCTTAGCAGGCATACAATTTTTCAGTTAAAGGCAGCACTCATGGAAATTCTTATGTTCGAGATTCCGCTGAGTTTCAAGGTTGTCATGCACGAAGAATTCATAGGTAGTGATGAAACAGCGCGGAACACGCCGGAGGGCGCTATTTTCCATGCGTCCACAGCGCGGACGAGTTTTCCGCTGGTGGTATACGGGCGTAACGCCACGAAATCCTGTGGATGGTGCGCATTCTATCCACTACACTGTACACCATTCCATACATTACACTATACATTGCCCTAGTACACGTGTGGCTACTAAGTCAATAGCGTGAACCGGCGTGGCGGACACCAAAATGGCCACGCTCGCAATTGTGTCCACGGCAGTATCTCCGCAAGGAGGCCGCTTTTTTCTGTGTTCAACTTACCATTGTGATTGTCTGGCGGTCGACCACACGGAGAACGACTCACCTCGAAAGTGAGGATTTCCATGACTGCTTCCTTCAACATAAATTTCGAGCCATTTTCCGAACACTCGTCAACGCCAATATGCTTCTTCACTCCAAACTTGGTGACACTCCACAAAATGTGGATTCCTTTGAATTCTCTTGTGAGTCATATTATCATTCCTATAGAATGTCGTCTTTGATCAAATTCTCATGTTCCTTCCGAGTGAGCCAATTAAACTCGTGCAGCCTTTGGCTGTGTTGTGGGGCCTTCTTTTTGAACGATGCTTTGCTGCGAATGACAACTTTGTTTGTCTTTTTCTTTCCTAGTTGTTTTTGGTGCCAGTTTTGAAACATAGGCCAACCACAATGTACTGCTTTGTAAAATGTTACAAATACGTCTCATTTCTCAATCAAATTACCAGAATCTTCCGGAGCTCCCTCTAGACCCTAAACGAAGCCTCCTTTGTTTTTCCACCTTTTGAAGTAGCTCAGCTTTCTGTCGAACAGCGCTGTTGGGGTCTGATCTTGAGGAAACATTGCAATCACAGTTCCACGGAATTTTCCTGTACCGATTCATTATATTTGCCCTTAGCAGACATGCTCAAGCCAGAGGAGCAGGGGTGGAAAACGACCTTGCACTCATTGGAATGGGCAAACCCTGCTCTACACAACTCGTTTCAACCTTACTTCTTGCCAAAAAAAAACAACCTATTTTCAACACTATGTTGGGAACGCTCTTCGCCATTCCATTGCCACTTGCTTTCCACGCTTCTGAGCTATTGGCGCCACCAAGCCACCGCTAGGATGATTTTTTTTAGAAACAGAACTCGAACTCTTTTCATTCGAAATCAGAAATTCAATACTAAAGAAGAACTTTAGTAAGTGGGAAGTGCAATGCAACTGATCTAACGCTGTGTTCAGGTGACCCGCCCCCTACACCCGGCCCCGTGGGACCAGTCCATGAGATGGGTCGGTTGTGTTTGAGGTTGAAACTCTAAACCCATCCACCACGTGTTGCGTTGTGTCATCACATTCCGTCACCCGTCACGCAACCATGGACACACAATTAAGCGAAACCAGGTCAGCGAACCGTGATTCTAACATTACGGAGTCTATATGAGAACCAATCAAGGCAAGCATGATTGGTCTCCGTGCTTTCATGAATCACAGCCCAAAACAAAGATCATTAAGAAAACGGGTGTGGAATAATTAACACTGATTTATTAGACCTGGTCTCATAAAATTTTTACTTTCTGATCCATATTTATCGTAATAATGGTAACTCGTTTACACGTGATCATTTTGGTACAAAACAACACTTCTTTTCTTCTCTATCGATGCTGACCAGCTGCTACTGGCTTCTTATTCTTTAAATGTGGAGCTGCTTTCTGCGGACGCTTGCTTTCTTTGAGAGGTGTTGGCGTCCTACTTGCTGCAGTTGGGGTTCCTTTATTCTGACGACCACTTTGTTGGGCAGGTGTCGGCGCTTTACTTTTCCCAGCCGGGGTTCCCTTATTCAGACGTCCACTTTGTTTTGCAGGTGTTGGCGTCTTACTTTCTGAAATTGGGGTGTCATTATTTAGAAGTTCACTCTATTCGGCTGGTGTTAACGTCTTACGTTCTGCAGTTGGGGTCCCTTTATTCAGACGACCACTTTGTTGGGCAGGTGTTGGCGTCTTACTTTTTCCAGTTGGGGTTCCCTTAGTGGGACGTCCACTTTGTTTGGCAGGTGTTGGCGTCTTACTTTTCTCAGTCGGGGTCCCCTTATTCAGACGTCCTCTTTGCTTGAAGAATGTTCGCTTTTTACCCATCGCCTTTGGAGTCCTCTCCTGCAATCATGCACTTTCCAGACTACAAGTTGCGTCACTCTATGTTCTGATATTTTATTTCCAAAATGAATTAAGATTCCCACCTTTTTACGGCGACTGGAAGGTCCGCATGCTTTCTTCCTAAGTTTAATAGTAGTAAGTATCCCAATAGCAGCCGCGATAGCAACCAGGAATACGATGAATGCAGCTGAGAGAAGTTCTATCAGTTTATCATTTCGTCGAATGGCTGAGCAGGCAAAAAGCGTTACATACCCAAACCAAGGAGTAAAGGATAGTCATCCTCTGCTTTCGTACCAGTTGGGCGTCCATAAATACCTTCGATACTTACTTCACCTTCACCGCCATATGAATCAGGATCCCAAGTTAGAATATCCTCGAGATGCCACCTTGTGGTTTCTTTCCATTCCCCTTCCCTGACTCTTTTCAGGGATTCTAGTGTGGTATTTATTAAATTTTTGTTGTTTTCGATAACAAGAGCGGGTCCTGTAACAGATTTGTTAGCAAAATTCAGGAATGATAAAAAAAATTGTAAGTGAAAAGGCAGCTCTTTCGAGTACAACTTACTCTCATGTCCGGAATTGATTATGTCTTTCAAGTTCCGAAGAAAACGCAAATCCTCAACTGCTTCGTTATTGGTGATGAAAAGTCGTCCATAAATTTTCTCCACTTGCTCTAATTTGTTCATGTTAGTTGGCAAATCTGAATGGAGAATTCGCAGAGAGGGAAGCGATAGCGGTGTTTAGTGAAGCTTGCAGGAATATACTACCAGATGCCCGTGACATCTTGATGTGGGACTAACCGTACGAAGTCAACACTGACCTCTAATCCGTTCTCGTTTTCGCTATAACGCATAGCAAAGGATGTTATGAGCTTTCGGGTTTTCAACTTATTTCCCATCCATTTAGGGAAATTTCTGTCCTTTTGAATGGCTCTCTTCAGTAACGGGAAGATAGATCTCATGTAGCAAAAGTATTCAGCTTTGGTATTCATGTTATTTATGAGAGAGCCAAGTAGGGTACATCCTACCGAATCAAGTCTCGAAAGCACAAAGGATGCTAACGTGCTTCATGTTCTAGCCTTTAGATAGCTTATTTAACAGCATTTGGGGTCCTTGAAGCGAAAATCCCAGTAACTCTCAAGCGAAACTTGTTCTTCTGGGCTATATTCCGAATTTCGGCATTTTTTTTTGGCAGCATTGTCGAGTTTCCCCAGTTTTTCTACGCATTTGAAGGCACAGTCCTACCTCAGAATCGTTTTTGAGATTTTCACATAAAAAGAATCTCCATTGACTTCTGATTAGAATGGTATATGTGATTCCGTTCAGGAATGCCGAAAAAGCCTGTCTTTGAGCAGCTGGAGCCACTGGGCGGAGTCGGGGCGGGGCCAAAATTAATTCATGATTAATTCATTCTCGGGAGCGCATCTTACAAATCGAAAGGGTTCTTCAGTCACTTACCAACAGGACAGAAACTGACTACTAAAACGAAGTTGAATACCTAGGATTTCCGCCTCAGAGATGTGGAGCTTGGCTTGCAATAAATTTTCAACCTTTCGGAATCGGAATTCTCAACCTTGTGTGTTAATTTTTTTTCAGTTGGGTAGCGTCGTTTTCACGTGGCAGGTATCCTAGGTAGGTATTAGTGCTCATCGAATTCTTTGTCTGAAGCGATTCCCAGTATAGCAGGACCGACTTTGGGTCAAGGTCAAGGTTACAGCATTCGAACTTGCAGAAATAATTTTGGATGTGTTGTGGTTTCATTCCACAAGAGACAGATGTCTCAGATTTCATTAGGTTCTCCAATCATAATGTGTGGAACTCGTGTAAAATTGAATTGTTCTTAATGGCGCAGAGTAACGAAAGCTTACTAGAAGAGTTGTTGTGTTATAAAAGAACATCAATTTTTGGAAAACAAATTCCTCGCTCTATTTAAGGTTGGCATTACGAAATTCCTATGAGTTTGGAAGTGGTGAGTTTTTGAGGGGTGTTGTTCGTAGTAAATGCAAGCTGCTGCGAAAGTACCCAGCTCTATTCTCACATGGAATCAGTGAAGAGTTCTAAATTTCACCTTTGATTTTGTCGATAATAAGATTTCCTTTAATGAAATTGCAACGTTTGTCAAGATTGGCTAGGTATTCACTTGTAACCACGCCACCAGGGCAACTCTTCACTGAAAGTAAGCCCATTGAGTACTGGATGAATGGCTCGGAAATATTTCAACCTACAGCAGTTTTCCGCAAATTTCACATAAATCCCTTTTTCTGTCGTCCACTTGTCAAGGGCTCTCCTTTCAACAATATTATGACAGACAACAGGATTATCTTT
Source organism: Ancylostoma ceylanicum (assembly GCA_000688135.1). NCBI lineage: Eukaryota > Metazoa > Nematoda > Chromadorea > Rhabditida > Ancylostomatidae > Ancylostoma > Ancylostoma ceylanicum. Next base: position 124,214 of record JARK01001548.1, read on the forward strand.
GAATTCAAGAACGGGTTCTTCCGATGTAATATTCATTGACATTAACGCAGCAATATCAACAAGTTTCTTGTTTTTCGAAATAACAAGAGCAGGTGCTGAACGATGTTTGTTTCCAACAAAAAAAAAGAAACAAATGATTCAGCTCGAAACCGTCAAACGTACTCATCAGTCCAACAATCTGCAGATCCTTCATAGCATCCAAACTTTCTATATCGGTGTTCTCTATATGGAGCGTACCCTCGACGGTTATCACTCGCTGCCATGTTTCGGATGACAATTCGTCAAATTTAACATCTCCGATAACTCTCGTGCAATTATTCATCGTACCCACATCTTCTACGAAACAATCTAAAAACTTTATAGTTCACATTTCACGCACTATTATCATATCCCGTAAGTCGCTTTGTGTGAGGAATAGTGACTAGGAGGACTACCATGAAGCATTTAAGGTAATTGAAAAAGCCACTTTCAATTTATCCGTGACAACAGCAACGAAGCTGCAAGAATGCGAATAAATCATATGAAAACTACATAGGTCCACACTACTATTGGTCAGTTACGAATTCCGATTGGAATTACTTCCCTTCCCTGAACAAACTATAACCTATCATGGAGAATGAGTGGTGTGGCTTGTACAAAACCAGTCTGGCCGTCCGGCTGACGCCGGACTTCCAGACCTTTCCCTATGCTCGCTTCGCTCGCATGAGTCTACGCCGCATCCATCCTAGAACATGCCAATTTTTGCTCCGTTCCCCTGAATGCCCTCCCAATAAAAATGGACTGGTCAGAGAGGACTGCTTGCGTCTCTTAGAACAATTTTATCATTCTTTCAAGTGAATCAGCTAGTTGTAGCTATATGTAACCGATTTAACTTGGAATGAACATGGGAAATGGTTTATCATTCTTTGTTTGCTGTTAGTGATCCATTGATAACAATCAGCTTGAACATATAAAAGAGGAGTGGTGCGGTGCGTACAGACATAAATGAAGGTAGAACACGCAGGAGGGGAAGTGATGTGGGCAGAATGGTAGGGTATGGGTGGTATAATAGTCAATGATTAGGCCGGGCTTTTAGTACTTTCTCACTGCAAAGGGCAGATGGTGCCAGAGGATAATTAGAACAAAGATAGACCTGATTGAGAGCAATTTCTCGCTATTTTGCATCGGCGCACCTCTTCTCCACCTGTTGACCCGTTCGCAGGCGTTTACCCACTTTTGGACGCCGGCGCACCATTATCAGAACGNGAGAACTACGTGCGGATGGCAGATTCTGCGATGTCGAGCTCCTCGTTGGAAGTCATGTTATCAAGGCACACAGGGTACGTTCGAAACTATTTTTTGTGCGCCTCTTGGGAAGAAGGAACGGTTGTAAATATACAGTAGCTGTCTGAGCAGAAAGTCTTTAACTACGTACGTACAATCGCCGCTGTAGCGTTTACGTCCCGAAAAGTGGACGTGGCTAACGATGCCAAATGGATATACAGGTGCTACGGTGCTTCTACTGACAGCCAACTCAAGTAGCCGCTACCTTCCTCGAAGAGTATAGCACTTTGCGTCGCGGTCGCCGGCGACAGCTGATGCCGGTCGCCAATGTTGGCGATTCGCCGTCGCCGAAGTTGGCGATTCACCTACATTGGCGACTGATCGTCGCCGGTGTCATAGTCGCGGGCGACGGCGGCGCTAAGTGCTATAGTCCACGTGGAGTATAGTGCCAGTGCAAGCAGGAGTGGTCCAAATTGTGAGTAATAGATGGGGAATATCCTCTTCTTCGTGAATGCGCCTATCTATCAGCAAAAGCAGCGTAGTAACTGCATATCCATGGGCTACCATATGTCATACCCCTTTTCCGATGAGACCCAAACGCCCGCCCTGCGTTCCAAGCAAAGATCGGTGGTGAACAGCAAACCTTAACCCTCCCCCCTCCCCCTCCTTCGACTGTGTCAGCTATTGTTACGCATTGTGTCATCAAATCACTTCAGAATGTGTTGGTTTCATCCATCCCATATTTTCGAGCGATGTTCACCTCAAACATGTTGGAATCCAAACGAAAACCGATTCGTATGCTCGGTGAGTAGCTATCCATTGCTATAGTCCTTTGCTGATGCTAAACCTGTCGTCACTGTCAACGAGAAAATAGTTCGCCACTGAGTGCAGTTATGGATGCACACCATGAGCTGCGCGAAATACTTATGTCTACCAATGGAATGATTGCTAGAGGCGAGGGCGAGATAGCATGTTTGAGTCATCATCATCATTTATTACACAAGCATATGCTCATGTGAATAAAACAGAATAACAGAAAAAGAACAACAACATAAACAACCGGTCACCTAATAGAATGCGATATCATAGAAATCGGGAAACCTGTATCCTCACTCATTTGGACAGCCATGCAATAACGTTTTGAATACATTATACGATAACGGCAAAGCGCGCTTTTTGCGAAGTTTCTCAAACTGCGGGATAACTCTATGAATGAAACTGAATCGTCTGCAGCAGAGTTTAGCTCTTGGGATATGGAACTTAGTGGCCCCTCCTCTTGTGATTGAAGTTCGCATCGATACGAAATGACTTAACTTGAGGCCACATTCACCATGAATTAGTTTGTGAAGGAACAATAAATCGTTCCATCTCCTACGTTGGAGGAGTGTTGGAAGGCCTAGGTTTTCATTTCTTACCCAACTACATGGAATTTGATCATATGCAAGACCTAGAGCTCGCATCATTAGCTTCCGGGTGAAGCTGTTCTGAACACTTTCAAGCTTGTTTATGATAGATTGTTTGTGCGGACTGAAGACAGGGGTACCGTATTCTAGTATAGGTCTGATGTAAAGTTTATAAGCTTGGAGGTATAGATACGAGTTAGTCGTCGAGAACGCCCTAAATAGATTGTAAATGGCTTTTGATGCTTTGAGAGCAATCATCTGACAGTGGGTGTCAAAACTCAGATCCTTTGTGATTATGAAACCTAAGTCAGTTACCTGACATGGTTCCTCTAGCCTCGTGTTATCAATAGTGTAAGAGTCACATTTATTGCGCGAGCCGAGATGAAGGACTTTACATTTGTCCATGGAGAGAGGCAACCCCCATCCGCAAGACCAACTGTGAACAAAATCAACGGCTTCTTGTAAAGCTGATCTGTCGTTTTCTGTCACTATTGGACGATATAACTTGACATCATCAGCGAAAGCACTGAACTGGATACCCCTATCAGAAAGTGCGGAAAGCAGATCAAATGTATAAATATTAAACAGGATAGGGGAGAGAACTCCTCCCTGGGGCACCCCACTGCATGCAGGCCTAGGAAAAGACAGCACGGAATTGACTCTAACGGAATAGGTTCTATCTGTAAGGAATGCCTTTATCCAGGACACAATGCGCGGATGGATTCCGACCAGTTGCATCTTATGAATCAATTTCGAGTGGGAAACCTTATCAAAAGCTTTGCAGAAGTCGAAGTAAACGACATCTACACTCTTACCCTCATCTAAGTATTTAGTCCAATCATTTAACACTTTGACCATCGCAGTAACTGTTGATTTACCCTTTTGAAAACCATGTTGGTTGGAGGAAATGATATCATGCTCTTCTAGGTGACAAACTAATCGTTTTTTCAAAATTTTCTCAAACAAACGCGCAAAAATAGATGTTATACTGACGGGTCTGTAGTTTTCAGGATTGTTATATGGAGGCTTTTTCGGAACGGGGGTAACAAAAGAGTGTCTCCATCTATCAGGTATCTCAGCTCTCATAAAACTAAGATTGAATAAATATTCTAAGGGACCAGAAATAATGTGCGCGACTTTTTTGATGAAGTGCAATGGAATGCCATCTGGTGTGACCGAGCGGGATTGGGGCCATCCAAGAAGCAGGGTCAAAATTTCCTGCTGATGAAACCAAATGGAGTCACTCATAGGCGGAAAAATGGGTGTCACTATTTCCTGACCGCTGTCGGATTGATCACGTGGCGAAAACACTTTAGCAAAAACGTTAGAGAGTAATTCAGCTTTGTCCTCTTCGCTGCTGGCCAAGCTACCATCCGCAGAGTACAGAGCCCCAAGCTTTTGCTTTTGATGGAGACGTGTCTTAATAAGTTTATGAAACTCATTCTCATTCCTGGATTCAATTACTTTTTTCTCAACCAATGCATAATATTTTCTCACTTTGTTATCAAACCTGGAGCTAAGCGCCTTAAACTCATCCAAATGACATGTTATATTGGTTTGGTAGTATTTGGACCAGGCGTGGGATCTGAGTTGATACAACTTTTGAAGGTAGGGGGGGAGGTCAGCTTTGTTTGATTCTTTCTTAACAGTTGGGACAAACATTTCTATGCAGTGATGCAGAATTGCAAGGAAAAGTTCATATTTCTCATTTACAGACGACACACTATTGAGCGAACCATACCAGTCAACCCCCTGCAAATAAGACAAGACCGCATTGTAGTTAGTTAACTTGTAATCCTTTGTATAGAAACAACTGTTGAGATCAACTGCCAGACTCAGGTGAAATCGTACTGTACAATGATCGCTTAGACCTAATGGAGGACCGATTTTAACGTCAGCTATAAGAGTCTCATCGTTGCACAGGATGAGGTCTAGGATATGGTTGCCTAACGTATTGCCATGAACATGTTGCGTAAAATTGTAGGTTCTGCACATATCAAGAAACATAGCTGAATGACCATTGGAAGGGCTCTCCCCCACATGCCAGGATAGATCAGGAAAATTTAGATCTCCAGCAATAATGCAATATGAATTAGAAACTACCAAGTCGCTAATGGCTTTAATTAGTTGCTTCGTCATAGCGGTGGCACAGTTTGGTGCTCTATATACTACTATAAGACGGACCCGTTTTGAACGAAAAGTCAACTCGCAACATAGTACCTCATATGCATCGGGCACACTTTCAGCAAAAATCTCAGTTGGTAAAAAACTGTTCCTCGCTATTAGCGCAACTCCTCCTCCTCGCTTAGAGGAGCGGTCGCACCTAAGGACAGCGTGTTGCGAGCAGCTACCGCAGAGTAGGGCAGCCAAGTCATGATTCCCGGTTAACCAGGTTTCCGTTAGCACAATGACATCAACAGCTAATGTTCTAAGAAGAAAGATCAAAGCGCTCCTGTTTCTAGCCGCAGATCGTACGTTTGCAAGAATGCATAGCGGATAAGACTCATTTTTCCGGGGAGGAATTACATGTTTCCCGATTGGTTAGGTGTAACATTACTTCTTAACACATCACTACCTGCTTGCTGTGGACAGTACAGAGCAGGAGATGACTGAGGAGCGAGTTCACTAACAGTGGCAGAACCAGGATGCATTACTTGAGTATTATGGGAAGTGTTGTTTGCAGTGTTGCGCAACATCCTTTCTGCTCTGATCCGTTCTCGCTCTATTTTCGACAGCGAGGGGCGGATGAAAATCCCTTTTTCTGAAAAGAACCTCAATTTAGGGGCCCTTTTCAGAACCTGAGAAGCGTAAAAGGATGCTGGCAAGATCACTTTGAGAAGGCGCGGCCTATTAGGTACAAAGCGGCCCATTCGATAAACACATGATGGATGACACTCAATACCTAGAAAGTCAAGCAAATGACGTACACAATTAATGTCTTGAATGACGCGGGCAGTTGAGAGAGGAGCAGAACTTTCTTTAATGCCTACAATCACAACAGATCGTTTTCTTTCAACTTCCTCATATGACGGTGGCAGATGATTGGGAATGGAAGAGGAAGAAGTAATATTATGATGAGAGAGAGCAGACTTCAACACATCAATCTGAGATCTAAGCGAAGAAATTTCTTTCTGCAACTCACTATTCTTCTCATTTACTTTTCTGTTCTCTTCCACTAGCTCTTGGTTCCTTGTCATGACGGCGTTCATTTGTTCTTTCATTTCCAGCATGAATCCTATCGCTGTCTTGAGGTGGGGCGGAAGAGTCTGATCTCGTACAATGAGGTCCACTGCTCGATCGAAGTCGTTCTGGTCTTTTTCATGCGGACTGTCGAAATCGATTCGGTGTTTTTTGCCCCTCCTAGTCTGAGGTGCAACGGGAGCCTGGGGAGTATCCATAATCTATTTAAAGAAAACGAAACTCAAAAGAAAACGAAAAGTGCCAATAGACCTGCACAGGCGGCTTACGCTTTTTCTTTGAAATTTCCCAGCCGCAGGGAATTGCCTTTTCGGGATGCTCTGGTAGACCACACGTGATGTAGACCACGGTCGTGAATCGATACCACACGGCGAGGTGTGTGGGACTCGAGTGAAATACGTGGGGTGTTCCACCAGTATTAGGAAAATACAGTTATGTAGTACCAGTCCAAACGGTAGGGGTAGAATGTCGACACAATGGCAAGGAAGAAGGAAGTAGTAGTAATAGCAGTGCCTGGAGCTGTTAGGGATGGGTACGGACGGGATCAGGCTGAGTGATAGCACGACCGACCGCTCAGCGCGCGCACTCGTACGCGTATTCCCTATGCTCGCTTCGCTCGCATGAGTCTACGCCGCATCCATCCTAGAACATGCCAATTTTTGCTCCGTTCCCCTGAATGCCCTCCCAATAAAAATGGACTGGTCAGAGAGGACTGCTTGCGTCTCTTAGAACAATTTTATCATTCTTTCAAGTGAATCAGCTAGTTGTAGCTATATGTAACCGATTTAACTTGGAATGAACATGGGAAATGGTTTATCATTCTTTGTTTGCTGTTAGTGATCCATTGATAACAATCAGCTTGAACATATAAAAGAGGAGTGGTGCGGTGCGTACAGACATAAATGAAGGTAGAACACGCAGGAGGGGAAGTGATGTGGGCAGAATGGTAGGGTATGGGTGGTATAATAGTCAATGATTAGGCCGGGCTTTTAGTACTTTCTCACTGCAAAGGGCAGATGGTGCCAGAGGATAATTAGAACAAAGATAGACCTGATTGAGAGCAATTTCTCGCTATTTTGCATCGGCGCACCTCTTCTCCACCTGTTGACCCGTTCGCAGGCGTTTACCCACTTTTGGACGCCGGCGCACCATTATCAGAACGATGGACCCGTCTCCCCCCACTTTGAGCGCCGGCGTACCCTTATCAGAACGGTGGATCCGTCTCCCCCACTTTGAGCGTCGGCGTACCCATATGACGACGGTGGACCCGTCTCCCCCCCCACTTTGAGCGCCGGCGTACCCCTATCAGAACGGTGGACCCGTCTCCCCCCACTTTGAGCGCCGGCGTACCCATATCACGACGGTGGACCCGTCTCCCCCCCACTTTGAGCGCCGGCGTACCCTTATCAGAACGGTGGACCCGTCTCCCCCCACTTTGAGCGCCGGCGTACCCCTATCAGAACGGTGCA
>JARK01001548.1:132277-155235 GCA_000688135.1 Ancylostoma ceylanicum
CCCCCCACTTTGAGCGCCGGCGCACCCTTATCACAGCAGCGAATCCGTCCCCAGGCGCTTCCTCACTTTTGGGGCGCAGGCGCACCCTGAACATATCGTTGTACCCGTCTGAGAGCGCCTGCCTACTTTTGGGCGCCGGCACACCCCTTTCACGTTGCTGTACCCGTGGCTCTGCACCTCCCCACCTTCCAGAGCTTCTGCAGCTTCTGTTCAGTCTCTGAACCCCACCATACCCGTCTGTATCATACTGTTGACCTCGCAATCATCATCACTGACCAATCAGGGAATTTCGTTTCACACACACACACACTTACAGACACACAGAGTAAGCGCTTTATTATAAGTCATGATTGTTCCCGCATCGAGAGTTTCAAACTGTCAACCATGAATCAAGAAATGCATCTAATATGCGCTATGGGCGTGTGGCGCAGTGGTAAGAGGCTCGCTGCGCACGCACACGGTCGATGGTTAAATCGCGCCCGTGGCCAACCAAGCCATCCATCCCTCCGGGGTCGGTAAATTGGTACCAGAAGAGTCTGGGAGGGTGAAACACTGATTCGGTTCATCGGATGCCCCTCGCAAGTCACTGCATAGGGCACATACGCATTTAACGCCTCTACGATGTTCAGATGAAGTCGAATGCGTGACGCATCCCACATGACAGGATTGATCAACGCCGACCACTCTATCCTTTATATGCTATCTCATATGTGGACTGCGAATGCAACGGCTAATGGGAATATGTGCATCATATAGCTCTACAGAACGATTCGCAGGAGTTTAGGCTGCCACGTCAAATCAATAGCAATTCGGAAGAATCAATATTCACGTGATAAGTTGGGGTCAGGCTTTCATTCTGCTGCTTATTTGGTAGTCATTGTTATTTTCGATTAACTGAAGCCGGTACCGTTTTCTTCACTGATATCGACTTGTGATTTCGGTCCTTTAAGGCCTGCAGTAGTTAGCTTTGGATTTAACCTGATAAGGGTTTCCTGGAAAAATGAAACTTCGATGATGAATGATGCACACGTAGTGAGCTTACGTTTGGTTCAAGGTGGAACTTTTTGTCGAATTCTACTTTCTCCAGTTGAGGGTTGCCATAGATCAACAGCTTGTACGAATACTCTGAAAATAAAACGACTTTTTTCAGAAGGCATAATTTTTTTTGCAAAATGATAGCAAAAAAATTATTTATCTACATTAGAGAAAACATACTATAAGAACCATCTGTTTTGATCTCCCTAAGGTTCTTCAGAAAAGAGAGGTCCTTAATGAAGCTGCTACTTCTAACAACCAGGCGCCCTTTGATTTGTTCCACTTGTTCCAGTCTACTGAAATTTCCAGGCGGTTCTGAAAACATGTTTGGGTACTTTTTATGTGACTCAATGATTCCTCCACCAAAAATGAAGATTTTCTGACAATATCTGCTGAAAGAAAACAACTGTGCTGTATTTATATTTCACCGCCACACAACCGTCCCGTACGAGCAAATTGTTCGCTGGGTCCTGATTGAATGCATGCGCGAACAGTCATCACGTAGTGGAATTTGGCGTTTATCCTGTCAGCGCAACGTCGAGTATCCCAATTGCGTCCTGTCTACAAAAACGATTTGGTGGGGCAGATTCGCGTCGCGGCCGCTGGCATACGCCGCGCGAGATTTCAGCCATGTTGCGAAATGGGGCTATCTGTTGTCTGTTTGTTTTCTTGCTATTTTGGCCCAAAGCCCAGGGGGACAGATATAATAAAAACGCATAATAGTCGGCGCTTAAAGGCAGCACCCACGAAAATTTTGGACTTCAGCATCTCAGCATTTTTGGAAAGTATTGGAAGAACTCAATACTTTCTCAGAGAAAAAACTTCCCTTTAGTCTTAAAAGTACTGTTTTTTATAGTTCATAGTCAAGTTACGTTCAATAGAAGTGAACGAGTTGAGCAGGCCATGGGATCACGAGCGATGGCAAAAGATCGATAAGGCCGTTTTTTCACCAGGCGGATTTTGCCGGAATCAGTTATTTTCCTATGAATTGTGGTCTATCCGCACCGTTACAAAAGAAATAAGCATTGGGGAACTAACACTGATTAACAAAGAGGTCATCCAAAAACCAAAACATCATGGAGATTCGTAACAAGGGAGAAATGAGAGAAAATTGAAATTTTGTCAGAAAATGGTTTCTACTGTGGTCAAATAGCTAGATTTACCGCATAATAATAATAGAATAGGATCACAGTTTATAAAAACAAGCAAAAGAGGGAAGATGGGGGGCAAAAGACCGGATTTTCAAAGCTTAATGAGGAATTCACTTGAGAAGAACGACGGTTTGACAATTAGATCTGCTGGCAATCGATCTTTCCCGCGCCCCAAAAAGAAAAGAAGTGCTCTACTGCAACGAAAAGCAACCGCGGAAACGCGTCCAATCAGCTGAGAATCAAGTCCGCCTGAACCTAGGTAATCATCTTGTAAGTAGGGAAAAGGACGCTTCCAGTGCAGCTTGTTCGACGAATATATTCCCGAAGTCCTGGGTTTTTCAAAACTGCCAAAATGTTCGAGACGAAATTTTCCGTGGGTGCTGCCTTTAAAGGCAGCGCTCACGGAAATGTGTACTTTTGTGGAGGGTTTAACCAAACGGCAAGGGCCGTAGTAATCGCCCCGTAATCGACGGTTATAGAGAAAGTTATGTCCTTAGACGACTGTCAGTTTCCCATGGTAACCGACTTACAACCAGAATATACAGGGTGGTCCACATGAAGTGTGACGGGAAAAACCACCCATAACTTTACAAAAATCAAACCAAATAAGAACCAATTCCGTTTATTTAAATGACAAAAAATTCTCTATAACATATCTCAGATCACATTTGAAATGACCTCTTTTAGCTCTGATACAAGCACCCGATCTCTCCCGCCACTCGATATCAGTAGCATTCTATTTGGTCGAAGGAATCACACCATACTCCAGGATCTTTTTCATATGAAGTTCGACATAAATTTCAACTCCTTTTTGGATAAAAACCAGTTTAGCCTTGCCCAAATCCGATACTCCACCCACACCATCACAGATTTTCAGAAAATAGTTTTTCCAGCCTTGACGGCTCTTGGAGATACCTTTGACAGAAGTTTCCGCCGATCTTGCGCATTGTGGAGTGAATATCTTCTCGTCCGTGAAGAGAATTCGGCCGAGCTTGTTACCGCGCGCAAGGGTCATCACTTTTCTGCATTTTTCCACTCTGGAGGCCTTCATTTCGCCTGTGAGACGTTGTTCATTGGCGAATTTGTAGGATACAACTCGAGACCATCTCTGATCAGTCTACGCGTGATTGCAAGACTTATTTTGTGATTCTTGGCCAGCTGTCTGATGCTTTTTCCAGGATTTCGGCTCAGTTTGCTTTTGACGGCGTTTCGAAAGGCAGGGGTCCTCGCAGTTCGATCAAGTCTCCCTCTCGGACGACTTTCAATCCCTCCAGTTTCTCCGAAACGGCTTCTGACTCGATATGCTTGTTTCCGGTGTAGTTTAAGCGTTTTCGAGATCTCGGAAACTGAAGACCCGCGTTTGTGCATGGCTACTAACGCAGTGTGATCCGCAAGCAATGCCATCTTTTTCCAAAAACAGAAGATAACACTGGTTCCTATAGGGCTAAAAAACACGGCAGAAATTAATAACACAGTGAAAAACCACAAAAAAGCAGTAAAAACGTCCAAAAATTGATTTTCTTTAGCCCGTCACACTTCATGTGGGCCACCCTGTAACCACATTGCAGTCATCAATCGAACGAAATCCCCTTGGATCCATTTTTTTTCTCAATTTCGTTTGCAAAATTCCGCTAGCAGGAGGAACCTAACGCGTGACAAACAGTACGTGAAACTGCAGTCATCGCACTGTGCCACCGTGCTACTGAGCACTTGCAACTATGTAATGATGAAGGGAACCAACAGCATATAAGTCGCTGCTGTAAATATATCTTGTACTAGTGAGTTGACTGACTCATAGGAAAAGTACTCATTACATTACTTCATTACTGAGCACTGTATCGAAACTGAATCGATCTACAGTTAGTATGCTTTTTTTCATTTCTATGGCAAAATCTCGCATAACTAATTTGTTTGACCCCTTTTCACTACTTTGACTGAGAACAAAAAAGTGGAGTACGAAAATGCAAAGCTTTGACCAACTCCGGGATTCGAACCCAGCACTACCATCACAGGAGCCTATTGCGTTAACCACTCTGCCACTTCTCAATTGAGTGCAAAAATCATGAATAGCCTCCACATCCTCATCAAACAACCTAATTCAAACTCAACTGGTTAGAAAATGGTATATTTAGTGTGAAACCTCGATATGCAGTGCTCCGAACGATGTTGGTTTAATTTCAATATGCTGAATTCACTTATTCTAATTCAAGATACCATAGGATCCGTTTCCAGAGCTGGTTCATTGTTCTGTTGTGACGAAAGGAGCCATGAGGCTTTCAAACAGAAAAAAAACATCTCCCTCACTTTTTTAGTCCTTTGAAGCATTAGATTCACAGCTATGACGCGGAGTTGGATGAGCATTCGATTGGCGCAAGCAAAAGTGTATCAGGACTAGGGGAGTGTGAAAGTGAAGTTTCAAATCCCGTGAAACGTAAAATGGAAAACGAAAGTCCCAAAATGGGCGTAAAACGAAAAGCGTAAAACGGAAAACGGAAAATTCTGCCAAACACTATGACCCTCACAGAAAAATTTCCGGCCGCGAATTTTGGGAATTTTTCCTGAGTTGATGTGATCACCTAGTTCTCCCTATTTATATGCCTGAGCAAAAGAAATGAAAAGCGGAGGTATCAGATGTAGTCAATACTTCTTACCACGTGCCCATAAAAATAGCAGCATTGAGAACACTTTCCCATTAATTCTCACTGCAAAAACAAACACCTCAGAAGCAAGTTTTGTTGAGCAAACTGTTACAAACCCCTTGCAGACTCCCCCCGAAGAAAGTGTTCAAAAAGAGTTTAATGGCATTTTATGTATATCGCTGGACGCAGGGGAGGGGGGGGGGCTATTTACTGCGTTCAACTTACTGTTGTGATGGACCAGCGCCCGGCCGAACGGTAAGCGACTCCCTTCAGGAGTGAGAATTTCCATAACTTCTGCTTTTGAGCTATGTATGTATTTATGTCCATGTTGCGCCAAAATTATAGCGAAAGCATATGCGCGAAAAGATTGACCTCCAGTTGGTAGCCTCTGGTTTATCCTGTGCGCTACATGTTTTTATTGCTTCAAATTGTTCATGCTTGTCTCATTCAAGCATGAAATTGCGTCATTTTAAGAATGGTCATGAGCTCCCGCCACCGCTCTTCAATCACTGAGTTCCATCGCCAAGGCTTTTCGACACGCGAGATTCACCAGCATCTTGGAGTGCATGTAATGTTATCTATAGATCCATTAGACACTACACGGACCTAGGAACCGAGTTTGATCGATACGGACGAGGAATACATATGTCTGTGACCACTACGAGCAATCTCAGAAAGCTATGCGGAAGAAATCGCCGGCGTGCTAGCTCCGCAGGATGTCACGAGAAATGGGCATAAAGCAGACTTTGATGGGAAGAATCTTCCACAGTCTAGGCCATGGACTAATGCTCACTTAGGAAACCGCTCTTGGACCCACCAGCAAGACGGAGCCTCCGCTCACAAGGCAAGAATGATGCAGAACTAGCGCAAAGCCAAATTTCCCGACTCCATCAGCTTCGGCGGAGTGCCAACTAACTCTTCTAATTTGAATCCGACTGACCACAGCTTCTGGTTGACCTTGGAAAAAGAAGCCTGCTTGAAACCAACCTTGTCGCGTCGTGGGATTTTTCGAAAAAAGCCCTCCAGAAGGCGTAGGACGAGCTCGACGCGCCATACTTCCGTGCAACAGTCGATGCCTCCCCAAAGCGCCTCAGGGCCAGTATCGATGCCAGCGGAGATATTTTTTCAAATATTTTCAAATACTGTTGTTGTTTATGGTTAACAATGGGCCGATAAATATTGTCCTATCATCGGTTTCTCAAAATTGGTACATTTTCGCCCTAGGCGATTTGTACACTTTTTCGCTATAATTATGGCGCACTCTGTAGTTCTGTACGGATTCGCAAATTGGCGAAGCTTGGCATGGCGCCATCACCCTACGCTACAACGCCCAACTGTGTTCTTCCTAGGGGCGGACTGGTCTCCGCAAAGGAGTCAAGAAGCAAGGAGGTCGATGTCAGGCAAGAAACCTTGGTCTTTGTTGGTTGTAAAGAAGGCACGCTTATGAAGAAGCAAAACATATTCCAAATAGGCTTAGGAACTGATTCATGTAATGGAGAAAAGGCTTGCAAGAGGACTAATCGTACTTCCAGCAGAGCCATAAGGGCGACCCGTCTACAAATAATTTTTTTCGAATTTTTTTTTTCAGAGCAAAAGCCGGGTTTTGAGCATGTATCTCTGCATAGGTTGGGCTCACCCCTCAAATACTCTTAGTAACCCTATACTTCTAGCTTCGCTAAGAATTTCAAGCAAATCAAGTGGAGTTTGGACCACAAAAAGTACGTCGATTTTTTCCGATGGCCGAATCTATACTATACGTATCTGCCCCGATCGGATGACGGCGTGGCATAGGAAAGTTTCACGAGTTCACTTCATATCGCAACTAAGAATGAATGTTGTGGTCCCATGAAAAATTATAGAAATTGCTCATCTAAAGAACCCAACCCCGTCTTTTTAAGGCCTTTGATGTAGGACCCGTCTACATCTGTTGTGGCATACTTGTAGTCTTATTCTATATTATCCTACATCTGTATCTTTTACAGATGTCATACATAGGTACGCATACGTCTGCCATACTGCGGTAGTAGCATTAATTCTTGACCACATCAAAAGCAGTGTCCCATCTCATTTCGCGTGCGAGATATATCCGCGAATCTTAGACTTTCTAGCCGTATGATTCTAGAAATCCACATCAACGGCCTCAAAAGTTACGAAAACGCATTGGAGGGGGGGGGGGTCTAAGGTTTGGATCCTCCTGCATTCGGTTCCGCAAACTGTTACAGACCCCGTTCCGAAAAACATCCATTTTGAGGACGTTTTGGAACAAATGTTGTGTATACCACAAGGAATCAGCGTGTCAAACGCTAAAATTGAGCTGTGACACAGCCTGTCTTCGTATACACTAGAAAGCTTTCATAGATCGATGAAAACCGTCCTATCAAAAGAAAGAAGTAGCCAACTTTTTGTCGCTGCATTTTCGGAGCAGTTTTAAACATGAATAACGTCTGAATAGCTGCAAATGACCATTCTGGTTTTTCGGTCCAATTTTTACTAAAGTTTCTCGGAAGGACACTTGTCAAAGATTATTTTCTGTCGAGAACCCTTTTGAAAAATGTACATGTGAGTGAGAAGCTATGTTAATATCATTTAGGAAGCACCAAAATTTGAATACTTTTTAATGTGTGAGAACTTAAATTACTGACTTTCGCAGTCGATCCTAATCTTTCGAACAAGGACTACTTAAAAGGCCACAGCTTGCATTGCCACCGCGAGCATGGATTGATGAATGTGGGAACGAATGGATATGTAAGGCATATACGAGCTTCACAACTACTAACTAAAATCTCTAATCTTCTACCTTTCAATCCACTGATATCTAGAGTTCCTTCGATGACGTTACAGCGTTTATCAAGACTTGCAAGATAGGAATTCGTCACTTGCCCACCAGCACATTCTTTCACTGGAAAAGACGGATTGACGTGACTAGCCCGTATTCGCCCGTGAAGGGGAGAATAAAAAGAGCGGGAGGAAAAATTAACTAACGACATTTCCTGCTAAACTTCACAGAAGATTTCATTCCCGACAACCACTGCTTAAGCTTTTGCTCCTCGTCAATGGCATGACAAATGTTGGGATTGTCTTTGATCTCAATAGGTTTGTATTTCGATTCAATACTCATCGTCAACAAGGCGCTGATATCGATGAGATTTTTGTTCTTCGAAATTACCAAAGCCGGAGCTGAAATCTGGTATGAACAAAAATGTCGCGGTGAAAGTTTTCTTTCGAAGCTTACTTTTCCAGCCTACAATTTTCAGATTCTCTAGATGGTTGATATCCGACACAGACGTCTTCTCAACATGAACGGTCCCATGTACTTCCTTTATACGATTCCACGTGTCTGAGGAGAGATCCGCGATGTTCACGTCTCCAACCACACTCTCGCAGTTGGTGTTTGAATTTGCCTCGTTAACGAGGCAATCTGTGAAGCACACCAAACGTAACTAATGAACATTCGAAAAAATACTCTCCTATGTAGGAAAACGGAAAAATATTCTCAAGCTAGTTCTGCAGAAGACTTCTTATAATTTCAAATTTCCTGGACGAAGAGGTTGGGCAATAAATTTATTGTCACTGCTACTTGTTACTCCCGAAGTCTTAAAATGTACCTGCGCCGGAACCAATATCAACCTTGAAACCTGCCCCAATGATGCCTGTGCTTCTCAATTTCGGATTGTTTCTTATAAAAATGTCCTGAAAAAAGAGCAACTCCACAAGAATACAACCCCTCAAGATATTTAATCTTACTGCAGAACTCGGACGGAATTTCTTGCCGAACTTTATTTCTGTGAGAAGTGGATTGTCATAGATCAATAGAGAATATGTATATTCTGAGGGAACACTTAGAATAATCGGTCGGGTCCTCCAATTTCTTTGAACTTACCGCAAAATTTCTGATCTGGCGTAACCTCAGTGATTTGCTGGAGAGCGGCGGTTTCGATGCGAGTTCCATTTATGATGAGACATCCTTGAACAGATGTTATTGCCTGCAAAACCATTTTTTGGAAATACGGCAAAATTCAAGAATTATTAACTTCGTTAGGCCTATGGTGTAATGGAATTCACAGTTAAACATCGTTACTTTGAGTCCTACACTTGTGAGGAGTGTGGTCTCGTAGGGAAATATCCACTGGATTGAATAGCGACACTTTTTTTCACAGTAACTAATTGAAGGACCAGAGGGGTTCAATTAAATTACGGTTGAAAAGAGCGAGGTACTCGTTAAATTTCAATTAGTTCATTCAGAGCGGGATCAGATTTCCTCAAGCTATCTAAAAACCATGACACTGGTGGGAGCTTCCGTAGTTTTAAAATCACTGTTGACCAGTACCTAAGAGAGCAAACCCTCAAAGTTTCTTGAAGAAGGTTCTCTTTGTTTTCCTCAAATTCTCTTCCTATTATCCGATACTTTCACTTAGTCCTATCCATCATTACAATGTTTAGCAAGCGTTTTTTTATTCTGTGTTGTGTTGTATTGATTCTTCTAACATGGCTAGCCATGTAATGAAGAATGGATTACATTAGATTAGAAATATTATTACACTGACCGACTTCCGCAAACTCCGACTTTCATTTCTGGGACGGTGTGTTGTAGGACGTCTAGCGCGATTCGTTAGTTGTTGGTGCAGGCGGACGGGATCTGGACGTGTTTATTTCCCGCCGTGTGCTGTCGCGCCTGCGGTTCGCACCTAATTGCTTTTTTGCTTATCTAATTGTTTTTTTTTGCTGTGGGAAAATTTGGATAAGGTTTAATAGGTATGGCAGCTCCTAACTGTGGAACAATTGGGTGTAAGGGTGGTGCGCCGGTGCCCCATTGGAAAAAATGCCACTGGACGGGTCTGAGAATAGCGTGCTGGAGCCAATTAATGACGAGAATGTCATTGGACGGGTGCACAGATGTGAATGTGGCACGCTTTGTAGTGGGGAAATGCCACTGGCACCATCACTGAGAAATCAGTCTTGGCGCTCAGTAATGTGGATAGGTGTGCGAAGCGAATCCAAAGAAAGCGTTGATATCCTACAGTCTACAGTACTGCAGCCCAGATACTACGATGTGTTTGGTCTCTGGTAGCTAGAGTGACACAACGCTGCGATCAGTATTGGTGCCAAAACGGTTAGAGTTCGCGTGCATTCTATTATGATGTCGTCCAAAAGATATTGTTTTCACTCTTCGTTCCTCAGTTTTTTCTCCTCAGCAGTCATTCGTTTTCCCTGCTTAAACTAGTGAGCGCCAAACTGAAATACGAGTGTTTTTTCCAGACGCTGAAACATGCCGGATTATCATTTTACTTTTATCTTCTTCTATGAGATAATTTACACTGCATTTTCTTCTATAAGACAATTTTTATTGTTGTAGATGCGTGCGATTGACGCGCATGCATTCATAGAGAGGAACTATGGAGATGTACATGTAGTGACAGTGCCTTATTTGCTTGTATCAAAATCTTTACATATAAAAGTGAAAGTTTATATCTAAGTATGTGTATTTATGTACAGTACTGGTCAAAAACATAACCTTTTGAACTTTCGTTCATCACTTCTCTCTAAGTAAGGCTTGTGATCTCTAATTTTGGGGTTAATGCAACAACTCATTACCAACAAGTTGAGCTACTAAGATCCTTAATGCGCCTGCAGATTTCTACAAGAAATTTTTTTTACCCAAAAAGCCAAAACCCTTGATTTTGCACCACATACGCCCAACTACTGTGCGACTTCCACCAGTGGAGTTTTTTTTTTTTACCAAAATCAAACTTTTTCTAGCGAATGGAGTCATATCCGAGACTTTCTGTCGGCTGGGGCCGAATCCTTAAATTTCTGAAGCTCAGCTGACGTCTCCTTGGAACTGACCTGTTGCGACAGTTTTAGCCATTCCGGACTGTAGGTGCGGTCCTGCTCTGAGCTGGATCATGTTCTGCTTGATGATCTAGCTTAAGCAAAAAACGAACACTTGAACTTGGGGTCGCAGGATGGTCAACCTTTCCAGATATCCGAGCCGGGCATACGCTCACCAATGGCGCACATCGCAGACTTCAAGTTTTGCATTTTCATTTCGTGGGAGATAGGAACTACGATAGAGGGATTTTTATCCGATATAATGCGTATAACTTTCTAGATTACGGCATGGAAATGTAACACCCATGAAGTCTCGAATCAGGCAAGGTATGACACGCGAAAATGCATGGTCTTCAGCATTTGTGGGAGGAATGAGACATCGTGCTCTATTTCTACGTAAGCGGGTAGAATGAGCATAAAATCGGTTAAATGACTCAATAAATGCACTTGTAAAATTAAGTTTCTTATGCTTTCAGGTCGAATTTCGAGAATAGAGCATCGAAGCTCACAGCCCCTCACAGGTAGTTGCTGGTGTTCATTTTGGGCCCTCGTTGCTTATCAGTCCCAGACATCTTCAGCTGTCAGCATCTACCCAGTCATTCTAGAAACCATGTCGGCTCTACAGAAGCAACGGTGCATGCATGAAATTATTTTTCTCTACAGAAATAAAAATGCAAAACTTGAGGCTCGTAAGGTGCCCCAATGGTGACCTTATGTCCGGCTAGGGTATGTGGATTGACTAGGCATCCAGGGAGCACCATTACAAGCACTCTCTTTCTGCTCAGGCTGGAGCATCATGTAGAACAAGATCCATCTCGAAACGGCCGTAATCGAGATACAGGATGGGTGAAACTGCCGATGGAGGTCAGTTCCATGGCGATGTTAACTGAACTCCGTAAATGTGAGGATTCCTCTCAACATGCCGAAATTACGTTTAATATGAATCCATTTGCTGGAAAAAGTTCGATTTTAGTGGAAATTGCACTACTGGAAGGCGCACAGTAGTTGAATGTGAGTAGTGCAAAACAAAGAATTTTGACCTCTTTGAGAAGAGAATTTTTAAATGTTAGTCGCTTTGTTTATCAGTAGTGAATGGTAACATTACAACCGATCTGGACCAAAATTTGCACGCACTTCCATCGGGTCGGCGGAGGTTATAAGCTACTTTACGCAGGGGATTATCGATTAGTTTATCGATTATATCGATTTTATTGATTTTTCTCTATTTTCGCCTAGAGACTGTCAAAAACATACCTACTGGGGTTAGTCAATAAACATGCTGAACATGAATATTACAACCATTTTGCACCAAATCACTAATTTATTGATTTTATCGATTTTTTCATTTTCGTTCTCTTAGGGATTTTTGGACGTCTCTGTTAGGGTTGTGCAATGCGCTGAGCACGAATATGACAACAGTTTTGGGTAACGATATCGATTTGTTGACTTTATCAATTTTTTCCACTTACGCTCGGAGACGGGTGAGAACATGTCAGGTGGGATTCTCCAACATGTGTAACGCGAATATGACAACTATTTTGTAAGAAAGTGTTGATTAATTGATGGCAACGAGTTTTTCATATTCGGGCAGGTGAAAAAAAGGTCAGCGAAACTATTTGAAATGGTGATCACTGAAATGATGAGCACTTCAAATGGTTGAATTTGTATTCCAGATTAATCGCATCAACGTGAAGAGCTTGGGATAATAAAACCATGGTTTGCCCATGGTTGACATGCCTGATTTCAACCGCAGAACAACGGTGGGCCCACCGTGGTACGAAGGTTCAGAGTACCTATCAGCTACAATGCATTTCGAAGAAGGGTCATGCATTGTTTTAGTCCGTAGTGCTTCGAACGTTCAAGTTTTAGTTGTTTCAATGTCCCAATTGTGGCAACTGTTGTAGTTATTTTGTTCTGTTGCTTATTCTTTATTTCGTTTCGTAATCACATAAGTGTAAGCTTATGTAATAAGTAGATAAAGCTACCCATAGTACCAGAGGTCGCATCTCTGGATGGTAGATGGGAGGAAATCGACAGGACTTCGTGGGTTCCTGATATTTGTGGGAACAGATCCGTGCCAGAACTCATGGCGCACTTCCATTTGTTGAATGGATAAATTCGGGGAATTTTGAAAACCGTATCTGCGAAACAGTTGCAAGAGCAAAATGGGCAGTCAGGGAGAGCAGAAGTACAGTACATGAAGAAATGAATGGTTTCCATTGTTCATAAGACGCAGTACAAATCCGAAATCAATTCGGAACATTACTTGAATATCCGCTTCTTCCGATTCGGCATCAATTTCGAGTCTTCCATAGAATGAATAACAAAGATTTTCTCTCAGATTGTATATCAGTTTGTATATAGATGTTTTTCCTTGGAAAAAGCAAGCTAAAAAAGGTGTGCATCGCACTTCTGTAAAGTACAATTCAGACAGGCGTAGAACTTGCAGTACGACAAACTATGGTAGGGATTATCCTTGCTGACAGGCGGTTCTCGTGGTCTCACTGAAAGTTACGGTATGCCGTCATCGGTGTATACATATATGAGGGAATAGATGCGACAAACCTGCAGTTACCTTTCCCAAAGATGAAATAACACAGTAGGTTAGTGTGACCTGCAATGAATGAGGATATAGTTCGTACGTCCATCCGTTTAGAGAGTGCACTCTACGAAGTGGACCACTCCACGGCTTTGTCCGCATTGGAGGATAGGCTCAGGCTTATCGGCTGTTGAGACCGACCGAATGAATTAGGTGCGATAGGCTTTCACTGCGAATGAGACCGCGGAGCTGACCGTTACGGCGAGTGCACAGTCTGAATTAGGAATCCATAAACAGCGAGGCAGCCGGTAGAAGAAAGGTGTGTGCTAGGGTGTGCGTTAGAAAAATTTCAGAATTTTTTAATCCGTTAATTCGTTAGGTTAGGCCATAAGTGGCCGTTGAGCATTAATCCGTTAATCCGTTAGTTCGTTAAAAGGAGAACTCGGGAATATTTTAGTAGTTTTCGTCACTTGTAGCAGGCTCTTGAGTCCTCGTACTGATATTCAAAGCAAGTAAGCAGCGACTTCAACAGGAAAAAATGCTGCTAATGGGAACTTTTTCGTCTCTGACTCTGTGAGCAGAACATAGGTAGATGAAATGATATTTTTTCTAATGATGTTTTCTATTATTGTGCCAACCAGGTGGTAAACTTTATTAGGCCTGACGTTTTGGACAGATCGCCTTCTTCAGAGGCTCAGAAGTGGTTCGCGGTTTTGATCTGTTATTGTCCTCAATCTCATTTATAGGGCAATTTATACTGGATGTGTGCGACTGACGCGCGTGCGTCTATATGATGAAGAATAGGGACTAGTCGCATCGCAGTCGCTCATCGCAGTTGCTGGCAAGATTGATGCAGAATTATGAGTAGGATTTTGTATTGATTAGTTTTGCTATTTTGTTGATTTCCTAAGGACTCCTTTAATCAAAGCTTCTTCACGAACCTCAAGTGGCTGCTCCACCCCATTTCCTAGCGTCCTTAAGGGGCGCTACTGGTAACAAAGTGTTACAAGTTCTCATGTCTTGTCACACTATTTGTGCTGGATAGCATGTTGGTGTAGAATCAGTTGCACGAGAACCTTCGGTGATGAACGGTCGCGTCGCTGTGGGGCATGCCATATCCCTCATGCCTATTGCCCGTGACATACTCTGAAGCGACGGCGTCGCTGTGAATAAAATGAATGTGAATGATGATAACAATGTGTTACATGTTCTCGCGCCTTATCACGCTATTTGCATTGGATAGCGTGTTGTTGTAGGATCAGTTCCACGAGAGCTTTCTGCGGTGAACGGTCGCTGCGACAGCGTCGCTGTGAAGCATGCCGTATCCCTATGGCATGCTTCACAGCGAGTGACGCTGTCGATACGACCGTTCACTGCTAAAAGTTTTCGAGCAACTGATCAAACACCAACACGCTATCCAACTCAAATGATGTGATAAGACATGAGAACATGTAACACTTTGTTATCATCATTTTCATTCATTTTATTCACAGCGACGGTGTCGCTTTAGAGTATTTACCAGGGAAGGATACTAGGGTGACCCAGTAATTTGTGATGAGATGTACGTCATCAGGTGCAGTTTTTGATGCTGATTACAAATCTGCTTACCATATCTGCTGCGATGCCCTCTATGAAGAGTTACAGCGGTTTTCCTGCACAGCTCTGCAGCGCGACACTTTTCAAAGATGCCTAAACCGTCTGGTTTAGGTATGTTGTGGCGCAATGGTAAGCGTCTCGTTCCATAGCTTAATGTCCCATGGTTCGTTTCTGGGTGTACAAGGCATTTTTGTATTTTCTCATTCAATGCAAAATTCCATTCATAAAAACTTCCAGTACTGCCACATTAATTTCCCTTTTACAGTTTTGAATTCTCAAGCGTTAGAAGACATTTGTGAAATATTTTCATAACCGAATTTCCACAGCGGCTGTATGAAAACCGTTTACGGGTTTTTGGTGTAAAAATACAAAAACAAATTTTTATGTTTGGTGTGTTCACGTGGTAAGATTAAGCGAGTGGTTCGAGGAACTTGGTTTTTCCAAGGGCAATATGCAAAAAGCTTGGCACTCTGCACATTGTGCATTATCCTACCAAATGTGTCCATAGAGTCCTAGGTTTCGTTTTTCTGGCAGAACAAGCCATAGGCAGATGCTTCTCGAAGTGCTGTAAAAATTAATCGATAAAAATATCGCACTAATTGCCCTCAAAATTCTGTAAAACCTGATTGTAAGTGAAGAAGATGACTTGGCAGTATTCAAAACCTTATTCTGACGAAATACAGCAGTGAATGAAAAAATGCAAAAACACTGCATCTAACAGGATACGAACCCTCCAACCCCTTCCCGATGAACGAGACACTTGCCACTGCACCACAGCCGACCCGGTTGATGTTGTTTTATCAACGTCTACAAAATCCCTTTCCATGCGATATTTGAGGATATTTCCGTATTGCCTATCTTTTTCACCTCCATTTCCACCCACTCTGCTTTCTCTTTCCCTCTGGAATCTCACCAGCTATCTTTCTCAACTATTCGTACCACAAGCCTCGTTTTTCATAGCAAAAACGGAGAAAAATCGCTGTAACTTCAAATAGTGAACTCCGCAGCAGGTAAGGAGTACAGATTTGGAATTAGCGTCAGAAACTGCATATGATGGTGAACATGTAATCAGGATTGGCTGGGCCCCCATAGTATCCTCCGCTTGTTAGAGCACCATCGCGGCGGGGCCTGACGAAGGGATGCGGAGAGAGCATGCTTTAAGCGCTAGGGTCAAGTAGGTCCCGCCGCGATTCTGCAGCCGCAGCGTTAGGAAACCGCACGCGCAATCAGTTTACCTCTTCGACAAGGACTGACTGTACACAAGAAGATTTTCCATGAAGACCGGCCAACGCGGCACGTAACTCACACTGAAAACAACGCGCGGCTGCCGCGAGCCCTTTAAAGCGTGTAGGACAATTTACACTGGATGCGTGCGACTGACGCGCGTACGTCTATATGTTGAGGAATACTTAGACATTCGCTCGGGAGTCCTGCATGACAAAAAGCTTTCCTATCACTCTCGAGACAAAATCAGGTGCACCGGCGGGAGACATCATTTTGGGTTTTTTTCGGGATCCACCGGAGAATGGTGCGGGTTTGTTATTGCCACGTGGTAACCCCTATCAAATGCGGGGTATGTGAGACCCTCACATTGCAGGTAGACTTCAGTCTACTCTCCGCTTCGGCAGAGAGTGGAGTTCTACGGGGCTCGTCTGTCCTGCTGAGGCCCGGTTAAGGGGTATGGCATGCTTCACAGCTAGCTGCCGCTGCGACCGTTCAGCACCAAAAGTTCTAGTTCAACTGATCCTACACCAACATGCTATCCATCGCAAATAGTGTGATAAGACATTAGAACGTGTAACACTTTGTTATCATCATTTTCATTCATTTTCTTCACAGCGACGGTGTCGCTGTGGAGTATGCCACAGCCCTAAGACCGTGGCCCAGTGTGAGGACCAGGCGAGATGCGTGAGAGGCGGCCGCTCTCGGCCGTAACGCGGATGCGAAATCCGCTAGAAGCGGCCGGCGTCGGCCCACGGACCGCATACGCGCTGCGGTGTTCTTTCGTTTTTTCAGTTTCGGGACAAAATCCGGTCCCCCGCACCATGATACTGGTATCATTTTCGGGACAAAATCTGGTCTTCCGCCGCAGCTTGCGGAACGAAATCGGGATGTTGCGGGACAAAAGCTAGATGTTTTCGATGACTCCCGCTCACTTTCGAGCGGGAGTCATTATTTTGTCAGGTGGGACTCCCGAGCGAATGTCTGAGTAGGGGCCAGTTGCATCGCAGTCGCACGCGTTTACGGCCTTGCGACGGTCGCGCGTTCTTTTCTTTGAGAAATTCGTGCCGCGTTGGCCGCTCCTCATAGAAAATCTTTGGCAGATGGGTGCGTGCATCTGATAAGTCGCATCTGGTATAAATTGCCCTTGTGTCTGAGCTGCGTCAGCGATGCGACTAGCCCTATCCTTCATCATACATACGAAAGCGGATTAAACGCACGCATCTGCAAATGCGTTGATAATTTTTGAGGGGTAAAATGGAGTTGNATAAACAGCAACAACCTTCAGGAATGATTATGGATCACCCGATCCATAGCTACAGTCCAAGCAACGTACAGGAATCTCCAGTAAAGTGGGCCCGCTTGCACGGGGTGTGTATCATCGTAGGGGAAGAAGGTGCGCAACCAGGCCACTCTGATTGGCGCATTCGGGCCGTTCGTCGTCACGCCCACATGTTTGACCCGTACGGCGCTATGCACTAATAGACCACATAGACCGTAGAGGTAAGAGATTGTAGAGGTAAGAGATTGACGCCGTTCGAATTCGAACAGATGGGCGTGACGAGCAACCCAAGTGCGCCAATCAGAGTCGCCTGGCTACGCCCCTTTTTCCCTCACGATGATACATACCCGCTTGCACGTGTTGCACTACTTGTTTTTACAGGTATGTACGTGAGTTGGAAGATAGATAGTAATGAATGTGTGGATACGCAGACAGTCAGAGCGCCAAGTAGCGCGGGGCACGCGCGGCACGTGCGAGCGAGCCCGCTCCTGTATTATTATTGTCAGGTATTCAAGAAGGTTGTACATAGTGGCGGAAAACCAAACCTCAGCAAAGAAAAGAGGGCGTGGCGAGGTGGCGTAGGGTCGATCAATTTTTTATGAACTTCATCAATTATTTGTGATTGAAATTAATTTTCTATCAGATTTTTTGTACATTCCAGCCGTTTCTGCCCCCGAAGTCGATGTGGAGCCTTTTTTTCCCATGTCCCCTCCCCCTCCCACCCACCTTCTGCCCCGCCATTAGTCCTACAGGGCTGGGACCCATGAAGAGATAACCAAGCAAACCAACAGTGGTTAGCCTGATTGGTTATCATATGGACTACGTAGTGCTAGAAGGTACAGGACGTGAAATTTGATTTGCTAGCCTGGATTCGCTCAATCGAGCGCTCATGAACCTTAGCCCAGGTATCTAAAAAAATAAATCCAAGCTTAAGTAGAATTTCTTATTTCTAATAGATGTCATAGGCTGGAACGAGGGCAAAAAAAGCATCGTAAGGGTAAAATGGAGTTGGGGGGGGGGCACTTGGTATTGGTCGATAATATGACCTGTCCTACACGTTTTGACGTGTTTGCATTTCAGGTAACTATTGTACGTTAGGATAGCTAACAAGTCAAAGCGTTCTAAATGTGTCAAATAACAAGTCGGAACGTGTAGGACAGGCCAAGTTTTCGACTTTTGTTAGGTGGCCCCCCCCCAACTCCATTTTACCCCATCGTAATGGCTGTGTATTATTACTGGTTCAAACGGAAACAAAAATTATGGGGAGCTCAGGACCTGAATCCTCTGCTCGCCTTAGCCATACAGTTGTAGTTGTGCGCCCACGTCCTGCTATGCGCTAAATCCTGAGTTTTGCATTTTGCCACCGTTCGGTTCAAAATTTCAGGTGAAAATTACCGCGTGGTTACGCTCACATGTTACCTGGCTGTTTGGCAAAACACAGTGTTGTTTTCGTGATGAGTTATCAGATATCACGCCCGTTTATCAGATCCAAAGCTACTTAAGGGGAACTGTGCGGTAGGATGCCATTTAGTAGTTCTTCAGTGCAATGTCCGACGGTCGCAACAAACGTTCCTCGAAGTATGGATTTTGGCCGACAAAAGCCTACTCCACTAGGAAGACCTCCTTAACGAACGGCTATTTCAGCATGTTACAAGAATTAATATTAAATGTTAGCACCGCTGCGACCACAATGACGCTCACAGCAACGATGGATGTTCTGGATGGGATGGTCATTCCAAGAATGGACACCTTTATGAAGTCTACCGTGATAGAAGGATACTTGTAAATGCCCGCCTTATTAAGTAAAGGTTTATGAAATGTGTGTTTCTGCTCACGTAGAACAACCATTACGGAACGTCTTCGTACGTCTACAACGCCTTTTCGGCGCGGCGAACAATGAAAGAGTGTGGAAATTTGCGGTCCCACCAAAAACAGTAGCCTTTCTGGACGGCCTTCATGTGCAATGAAGTGCAAGTCCAACTGACAGAAGTGCAGCGTTGAACAAAGGGTCCTCCGTGGTTCCTTGCTCAGGCACTTCATTCGGCCAGTCCGCTTCACCATTACTGGCCGGGGAATCACCGGGTTAAAGCCCGGCCGGCAATGGAAGAGAGAGCAAGCAGGTGATGGGCCTATGCTCGGTCGGGACTTCTCTCTGGGTACAGGCACTAATGCTCCAAATCGAGTGCTCAGGGCAGCGTCATTCAGGATTACCCATCAGTTGGCCGCTGACTGCGTGGAAATCTGACATATCGGCCTTTCAGCACCAGGAGCCGTATCCAGCGTATTTGACCGTGATAGGGAAAACACAGCGGATATATATCCGTTCCCACTGGTTTTTATCCACTTTGCTATCCAATATAACTTATCCATCCACGTGTTCATTTCTTGACGCGATTGTGGTATCTTGACAAGAAACAACGCGAAGTGGAGAAGGGGAAGATCACGAACTGTTATCAAGCGGGAATCGACCGGATAGAGATAATCTTCAGTGAAACGAGTGGATTCACATATCCACGGATATGTTTTTATTATATAGCAGATTCTCGAATCCACTGTAACATATCTGCTAGAGCGTGTTTATCCGACTGGATAAAGTTTATTGGATACGGGCCCAGGTTCGGTGTCACCGTAGGTCCGTAGTGATCCATCGGAGCATAAAGACAACACAAGTCTGCAGATTCTTATAGAAATGGGCGCTGATTTGAGGCTTCGCCTATGATAAACCGGAGATTTCCATGAGAAGATTGAGGGTTCCATTAGTGGCGCCGGCGGTCGCCGCATGGATGGAGTGAATGAGGAGACCCCAGACGAAAGAAGTATGATAATCGAAGGGGCGTGGTAATCGATAGGCATCCTTTCCATTGTCGCTATCACTCATATCGCCAGTTCATTTTG
This sequence comes from Ancylostoma ceylanicum, assembly GCA_000688135.1. Taxonomy (NCBI): domain Eukaryota; kingdom Metazoa; phylum Nematoda; class Chromadorea; order Rhabditida; family Ancylostomatidae; genus Ancylostoma; species Ancylostoma ceylanicum. Next base: position 152,465 of record JARK01001548.1, read on the forward strand.
GGCACATCCTCGAAAGTACGGGCGATGAGCTCCATTTGGCAGCGATCCGTGGCGATGTAACGTGTCAATCGATACGTATCATTTCCACGATCCTCATCTCTTATAACGCCAGTTCATTTTGACTCATTTTGAACTGGTAAAGTCCGGGGATACTCTTACATCAAACATACTCGATTTTCAGTAATCAGTTTTCGGATATCATGCTCACGTATCACCTCTAAGCTATTTAAGGGGAGATGTGCGGTAGGATGCTATTTAGTAGTTCCTCATTGCGATGGTGTACGGTCGTAACAAGCGTTCCCAGAAGTATGGAATACAACAGACAGAAGCCTACTTCACTGTGGAAGACTATTCTCTAACGAACTGCTATTTCAGCATGCTGCTAGAATTAATTTTAAATTTTATCACCGCCACGACGACAGTGACACTCACGGCGACGCTGGAGGTAGAGAATGGCATGGGACTCGTCGGATGGGCATTTTTGTGAAGACTGGCGTCTGAGAACATCTGTGAATGGCTTCCATCTTAAGTAAAGGTTGATGAAATGTGTGCTCGTTCACGATAAATAGCCACTGAAAACAAATATACAGTTGCAAAGCCGTGATACTTCTCGTTGGACGTTGGGTGAAAAGTTCGAAAAACTGAAGTTCCTTCTGAAACGACGGGTTTTCTATTCGAATTCTGTGCACGCTCAGCTGGAGACCCAGCCACCAGAGTCAGTACCCTCACCACAAATGAAATGAATGACAGTTTAGAGCGAAGTATGAGTCACTTCTCCATTTCTATAGAGAGGCACTATTCGGCTAGTTCTGCCCCGAGATTTCAACAGAAAAGTTTCCGTCCAAATTTCGCCTGATGAGGTTTTGGAGGTGCTGAACACGAATATCGTATCCGTTTTGTACCGTAACCCCATTTTTGTACGGTTATGGCGGGTGTACTGCAGATACGGTATCTCATCGAATCCTAGGTGTGTATCATCGTGAGAGAAAAAAGGGGCGTAGCAGGGCGACTCTGATTGGCGTATTTGGACCGCCCGCCACGCCCATTTGTTTGAACTCGAACGGCGTCAATCCCATCACAATGGCCTATTTGTGCTTAGAGCCGTATGTGCCGTACGAGTCAAATAGGTGGGCGTGACGAGCGGCTCGAATGCGCCAATCAGAGTCGTCAGGTTACACCCCCTTTTCCCTCACGATGATACACAACCGAGACATCTCAGATTTTGCGTACCAGACATTCGCTTGGGAGTCCCGCCTGACAAAATGATGACTCCCGCTCGAGAGTGAGCGGGAATCATCAAAAACTTCGAGTTTTTGTCCCGCAACATCCCGATTTTGTTCCGCAAGCTCCGGCGGGAGACCGGATTTTGTCCCTAAACTGAAAAACGAAAGAAAACAAAAATGCACGGTGACCGCAACGCGTGTGCGGTCCGCGGGCCTACGCCGCTACTAGCGAATTTCACATCCGCGTCACGGCCGAGCGCGACCGCCTCCCACGTATCTCGCCTGGTCTTCACGCTGGGCCGCGGTCTTAACCGGGCCTCAGCAGGCCAGACGAGTTCCGTAGGACTCCACTCTCAGCCGAAGCGGAGAGTAGACTGAAGCCTACCTGCAAAGTGAGGGCCTTATATACCCCTCATTTGATAGGGGTTAGCACGTGGCAATTACAAACCCGCACCATTCTCGGGTTAATCCCGCAACAAAACCAAAATAATGTCTTCCGCCGGTGCATCTGATTTTGTCCCGAAAATGATAAGAAAGCGTTTTGTCTGGAGGGACTCCCGAGCGAATGTCTGAGTAGAGGGGTTGTCTCAGGCGCTGATCACGGCTGCCGATATACTCCCCGAGGAGTATAGCACCTCGCATGGGCGACTTCATCTTCGGTACGTATTGATTGTGGGCGGTCCGATATCGGCGACTCACCGTCCGCAATCGATACGTATTAAAAATGAAGTCGCCACGGCGATGGCGATACTAGATGCTATACTCCTCGAGGAGTATACCGGCAGCCTAACAGATGCTATGGCGGGCAGGTGCCGGCAGCCTAAGCGCTTCATTATGAGTCATGAAAAGGCGATAGCGGTTAGCCCTGGGCTTGGTTTCAGCGTTTTCTTTGCTTTGGAAAGTGACAGGAAGAGAAATGATCGAAATGTTGCCATCAACACAAGCTCTTCTCTCCGACATCTCTAACAGAAATATGATGTCTTCGCAATATTCGACTGCTGACTATGCGATCCCATCCAGCATATTGGGTGGAGCCTTCCATTTCAACAATTTTTTGAATCCAAATACAAGCTCCCGGATGTTGGCATATGTAGAGAAAGCACGCAGAGCATCTGGCATATTCGAAAATTTTCAGAAGAAAACTGCTCAAAATCAACATTTTTGAAACCCTTAACATAAGTGATTTTTAGGTAGACCGAATCCGAGTTTGAATCCAGCGATCTCGTGCACGTGCCTCGCCACGTTTCCAGTTCGAATTGCCAGTGTTTTTCTCCATTGTCCACCATATCATTTATTTCATCTACTGCTGTGTAAGGGCCAATCTCTGCTTTCGCCAAGTGGTTGAATCAACATTTGAATCCACCTTCTAGCTCCACTTTGCCCATCGCGTACCTATGCATGGTTCAGAGACTCTCTACAAGATTACAAGATTTATTATTTATTCAGGCATCCTCCACAACTTCACTACTTGAAAGCGGATCTGAAAAGATTGCTTCTTATACTCCATTTCCATGGTATCTATGGTCTGGCTGTAAATAACTAGGGGGG
>JARK01001548.1:155363-168581 GCA_000688135.1 Ancylostoma ceylanicum
GGGGGGGGGGGGGGGGGTTAAGATTCAGCGAGCGCCCACCTAAGCTTACGCCTGGGGTTCGTAGCAGATCAAAGAGTCGCCTCAGCGACCGCCCCAGAATGGTATTCCAGTTGCGTTCTTGGGTCGTGGTTATCTCAGAAATCTGTACCCTCCTTACAGTAACAGCCACACCCCAACATTCTAGATACTCGAACACTGTAGTCACTGCGACATCCATCTCTTCACAGTTCGCGATCTGCGGGCCATGATTCTTTTCCATCACCATGATTTCATCACGTAGGCGGAAACATGGACCTGACCCTCTGTTTCTTCTAGTTGATGTTTTTCCAGAAATCTGTTTTTTTTTAATCTTCTCGAATAGTCTTATCGTTTAGTACTTCCCGCCAATACTTTTCTGCTTGATTGGCACACCTGTATGGTGTAAATAAATAAATAAATAAATATTGAACAGGTAAACTATGCGGAGGCAGAATTCGTGCGGAATGCGTTACAGCCAGACTTCAAAGCATGCCAGAGAAGTGTTGCGAGCACCGGCCTCCCTATTCGATGAGCGGCCTACCGTCTACGTGTAAACGTGACTGAGCGGATATGAGCGCAATCAAGAATGACTACTTTATCACATTTATCAAATCAAGAGGCTACTTAAAAGTTTTTGACGGTGTACTATTCACTTGCTCACCTTGGTTGTTTGTGGTTGACGAGAGCTTTCCCAGAAGTGCGTATTGAACTCTGCCAACGGAAGGCCATAATGAATAAGTTCTCTCTTATCTTGGTTTCAGCATGCTGTGCGTAGCCATTGCAATGATTGTCATTGCCGCAACGGTCGTCGACAGTAGAACGCCATGCACCGGATGGCACATTAATCTGCATAATAACCATTGCTACAGGGTGGGGGTTTTGAAGATTTCAAACGCATGTATAAACATGTAATACCTCACTTCCTTTTTATGTCAATCAACTGCGCTGCTATAGCTCTATGCTGTACATCCTGCCTTCTCTCGTTCCTGGAAGTTTAGGCACGCACCTATGCATTCATGCATCGCAAGCAAATCACGTGGATCTGTAGCGCGGCATTTTTCCACTTTGGCTGCGGGTATACTCCTCAAAGAGTACAGCACCTAGCATCGCCATCGCCGTGGCTACTTCATTTTTAATACGTATCGATTGCGAACGGTCAGTCGCCGATACCGGACCGCCCACAATCAATACGTATCGAAAATGAAGTCGCCCATATGAGGTGCTATACTCCTCGAGGAGTATACCGGCAGCCTTTCGTATGTCCGTTCACCTCTCTTGGGAACTTTTCATTTTCACACCACACGATGCCTGCTTTTCATCGACAAAGGTAGTGTGTCTTATCACAAGTCGTTCCCCAGACTCGCGCAGAAATGAATTCCTGAGAACTGTGGCACACGTGAAAAGCCTTGGAACCACTTGGAACCGTATATTCCGAAAGGATTCCCAGCCGGGAAACTTGGAATTCCCAGCCGATTGTGCGAGCTGATTGGTGCCTCATAAGAAATGAACTGTAGAAACAGTGTTATTTTTGACATGCTCAGACAATTCTCGAGAATCAGCCACGCAAGGTTGTTCCTTTGCGACCATATCACTATATCACCACGCATCACAAGCGCGAGCGTATGCAATGGATGGCCGATGCCTTACTTCACAGCGACGCTGTCGCTGCAACCGTTCACCGCCAGAGTTCTCATGCCTACGCCAACACGTACGGTATGAGAACTTGTAACATTTTGTTCTCATCATTTTCATATATTTTCTTCACAGCAACAGTGTCGCTACGTACTCAGACAATCGCACGGGCAAATCCCGTTCCATCCGCGGGCGAATCCCCGACGAAAGATTTGAACGAGGGAGCATTGCGGCAAACTGCGGGCAGAAATGCACATGATGCGGCCCAAACGGGCAATCGGGCCAATACCGGCTGAATGCAACATGAATCGGGCTGATGCTCGACCGTCGGGGTTCGGCTCGCAATATGAAGAGTGTCGGACATCGGCCCGCTTTTCACAGCCATTGACCGCCAAATGAAATCTGGAAAGAGCTGGCTAAACGTTTCCCCTTAGCGAAGTTGTAATGGGCGAAGTACGAGAAAACCAGAACAGTTTTGCGCTCAATCATACATGCATCTAAAGGACTAAACCTAGACCTAGACTCCTCTCGTGGCTCTTTAACCTAGGCACCGTCTACCCGAAAGCGTCACAGCCACGCAGCCTCTGGATTCCCGACCGCTAGCGCGGTCGGGAATCCAGAGGCTGCGTGGCTGTGACGTGGGCGACTTGGCAGCACACAACATAGGTCACAGTCGTGCCGCCTCCGGATCCCCGACCGCGTCGGCGGCCCCGTCGTTTCGGATAGACTTTACCTAGGTTAAAGAGCCACAAAAGGAGACTACTTATCTGCACAACAGTGGTGAACGTAAGAAGTAGGCCGGCGTGGAAGGGTGGTGTATCGAAGTGGTTGTCCTTAGATCCGATGATGTAGACGTAGTGATATGGAACAGCACTGAAGCACTGAATCAGAATGACCATGACTACACTCGAGCGGTCAGCTTCCGAGCGGATCAGTCGCGCACTCAATACCTGACGGCCCATTCTGCGCATTCTGCAGTGCTCCGGATAGCAGCTAATCACTGCTTTCCACACTGATTCCGGTTCACCTTTGAGAGATCAGCCGCCGAGCTGTGAGCGATCTTGGGCTGACCTTTTGAAGTAATAATCAATCTCTGGATAAAAATTCTCTTTCCAGATGGAGTCCATTGATTATATTCCAAGAACTTCCTCGAATTGCACCTATAGTTTCTAGTAATGATAGTAGTAGCAATCTTTTTTTTTCTAGTATGATTTCAGTAGACTTTACTAATAGTGTTCTGCCGAATACCCAATGAAGTTCAGTCAATTTCAGAAATTCTGCGACAGAAAGAATTGGGCGGATGCCAAGGCCGAGTGTCAGAATGTAGGAGGCTACCTCGCACAACCCAAAGATAGAGAATCGACCATATTTCTAGGAGGTGATTTTCTACTAATATTGCTACTATGCGATATTAGCAAAATTCCAGTACTTCCCTCAAAGAAATAATAGAAACCGATCTCACAATCAGTTTTTAAGTCCGATCGTCTTTGAACCTCGGCATGGTAGCCAGTGTAGTTTATAAACATATTAGCTGAGACTCTAGCGGCATTGTCTAACGCGTTCGCTCGTCACTGAAAACATCACCGATCGGTGGACATGGGAAGGCAGTGACGAAGGCGGAACCACCGAAACGTTGGCCAATAGAGAACGTCACTGACAACTTCGTGTGGGGCCAACAAGTTTATATTAGGTTGTGTACAAATAAATTACGTTTTTTTGCGCATCAATTTTTAATCTGTTCTGTTTTCTATGTATTATTTACACAGTGTTCGTATTGTTGTATATCATTCTGAAGCATATCTAATGGTCTTCCGTTTTTTGATTACCGTTTGCTCCAAATCTCACTCTTGGCTAATTTTAGACGGAATGATCATGATGCCCTCTTTTCAGTGCAGTTTCGGGTTTGGAAAAAGTTTCGGGGGCTAATCTTCGTTCAACTACTGCGAAAAAGGTGTGCAGCTATTGCGAAGGACCCATTCCTTATCGCGTCACGAACCGATCAAGGAAAGGCTTATTCTCGTGCCGCAAAAGCAGCTCCGATGAGTTCTAAGTGCGCTTGATCTTCTATTCAGCATTGAGTTCATAGGGCACACAATGATTCGTCTTCTTCACCCTTTCAAGCTTTTCCCAGCGCTCGGCAACGCTCGACCATGACACTTAAAGTTCTCCCTCAACTCATGAGCACCTTTTGTGGATCCCTCTCCAGCAGTAATTTCAGGCCGTCGTTGTTAATTTCATGGATCCAACCTCGACTCTGTCAATCTTGAATGCTCATGCCTCCCTAATGGAATTTGTGGAACCGGAACTGATTAGTGTGAATTGAAGTGGCATCTTGTCCCCACACTCTCGCAATATTTTCATGTGCCACCGCAGCTTTCTGTTTAAGTTAGAACTCAGGAAGCAAAATGATACGAATTTGTTCCTAGTGATCATCTTGGTCATTCGTCCTGAAGTTAGCCAAGAATGAGATTTGGAACAAATGAAGATAAAGAAAGAACTCCCATCAGATAAGCTTCAAAACGATATACAACAGTATAAACATTGAATGAGAAATACACAAAAAACAGTGGGTTAAAAATTGATGTGCGGAAAACGCAATTTATTTGTACACAACGTAATAGATTGCAGCAACCGGACTGTCTTACATCGCCGTGCTTTGCCGAGCTGCAAATAAAAATCGATCCCATTACGTACACATCAGCCAGGATTCAGGCATGAAATACCTACCTCACTATGTACGCCACTCATCGCAGATCAATTATTCGAGGCGCATCGCATCTTCATGGGAAATCTATGGAGAAATAAGATTGAGAAAAATCAAGAAATCAAGAAATCAAGAGTCAACACATAAACCGACAATGGAAGAATACCAGATGTTCGTGGCTTTCCAAGATGAGATATGTCTCATAATGTGAAGTTGACGATGTTGATCACGAATATGTTCTCATTTCTGCTGAATACCACTACGGAAAAAGTTATGCCCTTGTATATGCAGCATATATTCACGTGCAGTCTCTCGTCCATCTATCGTGAAGGCACAAAAATGAGGTCGCAGTACAGGTTAGGTATGATATTCATGCCAGCACCTCAGATAACTCTGCTGTGGAAAGTTTAAGCAATGAAAAGAAACCCTTGGGGACCTGGGGACAGTGGCACCAAGAGCTGTGGATTCTGCGCAAACGGAGAACACATTCGAGATCAGCATTGTCAGCTTCACATTGCGCGCCAAATCCTATTTCGAAATGCCATGGACATCTGATAACATGCCCTCGTAAATAGATCAGAACAAGTATTAAAAGGTAACAAGAGGGGCAGTAAGATAGCAAAAAAAGTTATACATTTCCACATATTTGTTGAGTATTTCATGAGAATTTTTGACCCATGCTTCGTGTAATGACACAGCTCTACAGCGCTCTCAAGTAGCAGTGGAGATTTTGCTTGGACGTGGATTGGAGGCGAAAGAAAAGGCAATACGTGGTACTGGGTAGATGGAGAGCAGTTTACCTTCACGTGGTGGGAGCATGGAGAGCCGAACTTTTATCAGAGTAACGAATATTGTTTAAATGTAAGTAGATAATTCACTGTCACATATATGATTACATTTCTGAGATTCAAGTTTCTCTGCAGTAACGGAAAGTTCTTTGCTGGGCTATGTGGTATGTAATAGTGCAGAGAAAAGCTAAAAAGCTTTGCAAAGCAAATTATGCGAGGATTAACTATCGCTGGAGTTTGGAGTAGCAAAGCTTCTTCCCTCACTTGCTTCGTACAGCTCACAGTTTTGCGGACAATTGTGGACACCAGTTAGAAGAGCTCCCCTTGAGCCTTTGCATTATGTGACACATGAAGCTCTCCCTACAGAATTTGTATATTTCGCAGGTCAAGTTTTCAATGAGACCCGCAATTTCCGAAAAATTGTTGTGCGGTCCAGTGTCCCAAATCAAAAAGCTCTTGCCAAAAACCACCCGGACGTAGAAATACGCCAGAACTTCAACTACCCAGCACCCTATATCACTATTCTCTCTATTACTCGTTGAAAATTTTGAGCACTCGTTCGGACTTGAACAACCTCGTCCAAAAAGTCCCGCGTTAGAGCGTTTAGTCTCTCCAAAACGTTGGAGTGAAATTGGCGTCAGCAGCGAGCACTGCGGGTAAAACGCAGTCTGGGTTTGAGATCTCAACCACATTCAGGGGTTTTCAAACTTTTTTTAAAAATAAAATTTGTTTTTTATTAAGTGTCAGTCGTGATTTATTCGATTATATTCAGCTCTTGGCCGATTACTATGCTCGACGTACGCACTGGAATGACTACTTTTGCGATAGACGGCTTCCATACATATGCGAAGTTCCTCAGTGTAGAGATCTACCGACAGTGTGAAATAAAATTTGTTCTCGAGAAGAACGTGTTTCTGTGAAAACGGGATACCAGTATAATGATCGGCCAACTGTAGGGAAAAGTCGATTTGCCGAATTATAACCGCCTGAAAATATCTGAGGGACAAAGATGTTTGTCTCGAGTCTTAACACCTCCTACAGTAAAAAAAAAACGGTTCGAGCAACAAGTTTTGTCCTAGCCTTGCTCATGTAGTCGCGCATGCGACGCATTCACTCATCCATTATGAAATGACCTGGGTGCGGCGCGTTATAACATAGTTAGTTTTCGTATTAGGATAATGCACAAAACGAAGACTAACCATGGATCTAACATAGCATTCTAAAGTTATACCTGGGAGGCAGTGGCGGACGCAGGGGGGGGGGGCGCCTCCCCCTCAGAATGGGTCTCCAAATTTTTGAAATCACTTTACAATACAAATAAAAATCTTGTGTTAGTTTATTTTTATTTGATTATTTTTATTATTAATATTAAATAATTTTTATCATGTGTTTATTATTATATTTAACATTTTTAATACTTATTATTATTATTATTTAATTATTATTATTATTAATTATTAATTATTAATTATTATTTAATACTTATTATTTAATATTTTTAATACTCGCTACTTCGCACCTGCGCAGCTCCTCTCTATCTGTAGACCCTTTCGCAGGCGTTTACCCGCTTTTGGACGCCGGCGCACCCTTATCATATCGCTGGACTCACCTCCCCCCACTTTGGACGCCGGCGCACCCTTATCATATCGCCCGACCCGTCTCCCCCACTTTGGACGCCGGCGCACCCTTATCATACCGCCGGACCCACCTCCCCCCACTTTAGACGCCGGCACACCCTTATCATATCGCTGGACCCGTCTCCATGGGTTTCTTCACTTTCGGATGCCGGCTTATCCCTGTGGAATCAGTGATTCCACCGCTCACCGCTACTTGCACCCCCTCAATGTTGTGCACGCACGCACAGAGTCACAAATTTTCTGCAATATATATAGAGTATGATTTTTAATAATTTTATTTTCCATCTGGGTCCCCAAAACGGCGGAGACCCCAATTTTTTTCCCACGCCCCCCGCCCACTTTCTGCGTCCGCCACTGCTGCGAGGTACCGCCGAGCTCAGCGATTGATCAATCCACCCAATTGGCCAATCATGGAACGCGTCCGCGCCACTCACTGCAGGTATAACACGATGTCCTGGATTCAGAAGGAGAACATGATTACAGTTGTGCAATGGTTGACATTCCAGAATAGCACAGAGATGAAATTCCAACATTACAGAGCTTTTATTCGGCGAACTTTCGGCGTTATAACGTAAGGCCAATCACATCAGGGTTATTTTGGTCATAATAATGAGGTAAATTGGTCAGGCAACCTAGATGGAGGTCCTGTATGAGCATATTTGGTGCATTTTATAAATAAACTAGACGGTATACCCGGCTTCGCTCGGGAGTTTTCTACCCCCGGCCTTTCACACTGATGTGGATAGTTATTGGTACTAATACAATCACTCGAACTGCCCACGAACATTTCGATGATCATTATGTTAAGTATCCTCGGTAGCCCTTTCGTCACCCGCACGTAAACAAAATAACCAGTATAAAAAATTAATCAGATTGGTGCAAAATGATTGTCATATTCGTACTCAGCGTATTCGATAACTCCAGTAGACATGTCCTCACCGACCCTTGGGCAAAAATTGCGAAAAATCAATAAAATCGATAAATCAATACGTGGCGCAAAACGGTTGTCATATTCGTACTCAGCGTATTCGATAACCCCAGTAGACATGTCCTCACCGACCCGTGCGCAAAAATTGCGAAAAATCAATAAAATCGATAAATCAATACTTGGCGCAAAACGGTTGTCATATTCGTGTTCAGCGTATTGGATAACCTCAGTAGACATGTTCCCACCGACCCTTGGGCGAAAATTGCGAAAAATCAATAAAATCGATAAATCGATAATCAATCGATAACCTAAGGCAGCCTAAAACCTCCGCCGGCCCGAGTTGTATATGTGTGCAAAGTTTGGTCCCGATTGGTTAACTCTCCGCGATTTCTATTCGGAACACACACACACACACACACACACACACGCACATACACACACACACATACATACAGACTTTCATTTTTATATATACAGATAAATAACGCCATTTTCAAGACGTTTATCGAAATAAACTTCTCACAATCAGCAGCAGCAATCATAGAGTAAGTACCCTCAGTAAGCTTCCATTGCGGAAAGTCTCTCGTACAACTGGCCGAGGATTTTGAAGTTCTCGGCCAAAGAATCCCATATTTTCCGGGGTTTTCGACGTCTCTTCGGAATTTGAAGAGCATCTATGTGCTCAGCAGCCAGAATATGTTCAGATGATGTGAGGTTGTGACGAGCTGATACACTGCCTTTAAATACCAAACACATCGGAGGTGAGAGTATCTTAACAATCTTTTTCACTTCGCTCAATATCCAGCCGTCTATAAAAGCTAGTACCATCGGTATTCCATCAGGTAACACGGAGGGATACCTGTAGATGTAGAGACGACCATGCTGTAGAGATTTTGTTGCACAAACCAGTTCTAAATAGCAGTCATAGCCACCCTTTACATCGGGACCTAAGGTCAGTAAAAAGATTTGGGTTTTTTCTCAACATGCCGCCGTAAATCACTACTCGAAGAGCTCACACATACATATATGTACTCAAAAATTGGAGAGAGGATGAAATTTTAGAAACGATGTTATCTGAATCTGTGATTGGTTGAAGAGCAAGTCAGCCGCAGAACGCTGTCTTCGGGGGAAACAGCCAACACGTACGCCGCGACGCGACCGCGCCGCACGCCTACGCCTCATAAATCATGGTTGGTCCATCAAATTTGACGCATTGAATGACATTATTGGCCAACTCCTTACAGTTTGCCTGCTCCAACAGCACCCATCGGTCTCAACCAAGCTTGGAAAACTTTTATGTCACTCCCTAGCTCTGCTCGTAGCTTTGAAGGCTGCAGCCGCGACGCGCACATGAATCGACCAATCACAGCTCAGCAGCGTACCTCCTGTCATGCAGCCGTCTTCGGGTACATCATCATCATCATACGAATGATGAACATGTTATCTTTCTCAAATTTATCCTTTACCTGACACCTATCAACATGTTTATCTTCACATGACGTTGTCCATGTCCAGCTGCTGTCAATGAGTACATATGAGTATGAAATTGATGCACATGCGCCTCTGATTAAGGGCGACTGTTACTAGATGCGTGCATCTATAGCATCTATATGATAAAGGTTATAGCCAATCGCATCGCTAACGCAGCTCAGACGCATGCGCTTACGGCCCCAGAGCGGCTGCGCGTTCCTTCCATTGAGCATTTCATGCCACATTGACCGGTCTTCATGGAAAATCCTCCGCGAGTAGATGCGTACGTTCGACTGTTATATATGAATTAAATTGCAGTTTATGATGGTTTATCAGATATCAGAGTGGATATAGCTTACCAGCTGCTCAACATCAGGTAAACTTTACCCGTCGCTTTATCCAGTCACTCGTAAATGAACATTTTGGTGCACATCAAGGGAGGTGAATAAGACTGTTAGGAGATCCTCACTGCCAATTCGGTTGGTGTTCAAGCCACCGCCAAATCTTAAGGATCTCTTAACTTCGTCACGCCAATACGAGGAGAAGTGTGAAACACCGGACTGTCGATATTGCACGGATAAGAAAGTTTGCGGACTACGAGGAACTGTCTACCTGATCACCTGCCGGGGATGTGGACAGAAGTATGTTGGTGAAACTCTGCGGCCGCTACACAAACGCCTTGATGAACACCGCAGAGCACTTCACAACCCGAGTTCATACCCCAAGAACAGTTTCTCTAGACACCGCACCCTTGTCCATGCTCAGGAGCGCCCACCAGAATTAGAGGTCACGATTCTTCATCGCTTCCTAATGAATCCATTGGAAAGGAAGATGATGGAAGCGGTGGAGATAAAAAGAAGATCACCAGAGATTAACAACAAAGAAGAGCAACTAGAAGCATTAAAGCTGATCTCGTAAGAGACCACTGTCCCATTTGCTTCTAAGCGGCCGCTGGGTGAGGCGCTCTCTTCCTACAGTCTCCATGTCATCTCCTCAGTATCATGTATTGTATTTTTTCTAGGCTTGAAAATGGCGTCATAACGCCGAAAGCTTGCCAAATAAAACCGCTGTAACATTGGAGTCTCAACGCTGTGCACATACTAAAATTTTGGTGAGTGCTAGGTCACGGACTTATAGTTTGACCCTGGATAATCCCGATAATATTTCTCTGTCCTTGTTGTAGCTCCAAATATTCCGAGTTCAGAATGAACCGACATCAATACCGGGGGCGGTAGGGCGAAGGGTAAGTATTGATCGCCAGGTCACATCGCTTCTCTTGCCTCGGAGTGCTAGATGGCCTAGTTGGCCAGGGACAGCAATCGAGCCGTAGACTGTGAGAACGACAGTAGTTATTTTGTCACTGCTGTAAACGCGCCTAGGCTTGTACTCCGTCATACGTATAGTAGACGTTCGATGCTGGCGCAGAAGGCTTTTTACTATTTGTGTTGGTGGTAAGTCTACGATTGGAAATGAGTTGAATGAAATGAAATCCCTGTTTCCAGATCTCGGTTTCATGATATCGAACATTTCAAAACAAGAGATTATTTAAGGGTGGATTTCACCAAACCACATTCAGTTGCTTCGTATTACCTGTTCTCTCCGGTTGCTCCAATCGTTCCACGAAGTAAGGAACTTCTCATCGAGAAGTGCCACTGTGAAGAAGTTCTCCAGCATCTAGATTTCAGCATGTTACGAGTGAGCATCGCAATGATCGTCATCGCTACGACGCTAGCTGATGACCCTATGCCGTGCACTGGATGGCATACATTCTTGGAGAATGGACACTGCTACAGGGTCTGCTGTATAAAATGCTCAACATTAAGATTGAACGTTCATAATGCGTGCCTACGCACGAGAGTCAACGCACATCGAACCAGTTCAGCTAGCATGTTGATTGCAGCCCACCGATCTATGTAGAGAAGTTAAAAAAACTGCAGATCCACTTGGAATGACAGTTGTGGCACGTTTTCAGCCTCATAGGGCAATTTATACTAGATGCGTGCGACTGACGCGCTTGCGTCTATATGATGAAGAACATGGGCTAGTCGCATCGCAGCCGCACGCGTTCACGGCCTTGCGACGGGCGCGCGTTCTTTTAGTTGGGAATTTCATACCGCGTTGACCGGTCTTCATGGAAAATCGTTCGCAAATGGATGCTTGCGCCTGATAAGTCGTATCTGGTAATTTTGAGTCTATACAACTATCATGAAAATTTGAACTTCTAGTTAGAACTTTTCACGTTTAATCAAGATTTACGTTAACAAAAGTTACTAGGTTGGAAAGGCTATATAATTTTGGCCGGCACTGTACGTGCTACGATCGCGAGTCATACGTAACTATCTAGTTGCGGTGCTCCATACTGAACAAGAAGCCAATTGCATTCTGACTGTAGATGACCGCCGTAGTGAAAGAAGCCGTTGCTAATCTTGCAACAAATTAAAATTTGTTCCCATACAAGCCATTTTTCTCTAAAAATTCCACAGTATGGCTTGTTCAGCAATGAGTTCATCGTGCTTTTAGTGGTCCGTAATTTGACATCAACAGACACTTCTGCGAATTTCAGAAGTTCTGCGACTTACGATCATGGACTTCCGCAAAGGTAGTGTGCGAGCAACAGGGAGGTTACCTCGCAACACCCAGAAGTTCAAGCGAAAACACATTCATAGCGGGTGAGTTTGCGCTGGAGCGAGCGGAAAAAGTAGAGGTTCCACACCCTAGTTTGTGTGAAAAATATCACCAAGCAACCAATATTTTCGTCGCATTTTTTTTTCTGAAGAGCAAATACATAACTGATTGACAGGATTGACATCAGGGTAAAGCACGTGTACGGTAATGCACGTATAATGTTTACCTAAATCTTTGCCGCGCAACTTCCTTTCTTTCAAGGATTGACACGTACATATTCTTACTCTGCAATATATAGTTTTAAACATATTCCGCATTGCTTCTGATTGTGAGATGAATGATGACGAATGGGAACTCTTCAAACAATTTCACCTTTCTCACATAAATCTTGGAGTCCTCACCTTCAGCATGTATACCCAAACGCATACCCAAACAACATTATACTGGCTACTGCGAACAGATTCGCAAACAGTAAGAAAGGTTCAATGAATCTGCAATTTTTCAAACCTTTTCAAGTGGTAGTCTAGCACTCATGGACAATAAACTTCCATTCACACGAGAACGGGACTATAGTGGGATTAGAAGTCACGATCTCGCTAGTGCTGCTGGGCCAGTGGTAATATCGTGCTCCATTGCTACGTGATGCGGCGCCGCATCGGATTACGGTGACCTCCACCACAGGGCAGGCGCGAAGAAGGTGCGTGTATCGCACCCATATCGGGAGGGGGGGGGGGGGCAACCACTAGGCGAAATTTGCCCATTTGCACAAGCTCCGCCCATTGGCTCTGATGCCCTAGATAATAAAGAAAATCCTCGACTGTCGCAACACAGTATGGGCTCTGGATGTGTTCTTTCCACTCTGCTCTTCACTATCCATTTTTATATGCTTGCAAAAGCTCGTCCACTTTGAACATGAGATCCAGTGGTCGGAGCTTACGGTAGTCCTTCAGCGCGCTCAAATTTCGCCTGGTGGGTTACACCCTCTATATATCGCACCTGCCCTATGGTGGACGCTACAGTATTCGATAGTATAGCAATGAGATGCGCATAAAACGTCGAGACCGAAGAGGAAGCAGAGAGTGGCAACACGAGTTTTTGTGTAAGGACGTATTGAAACATGTCCAAGATTGTCCTGTCTAGCACTCTGATCCTTCTTCTTTGTGGTGCGGTTGTTATGTCCAACATGTTCAAACTTGTCTGGCACGTTTCCTCGAAGCTGACAGGTTTGGCTGTGACGATCTGGAGATTCCATTGCAAATTGGAAAAGGTCGATTACTGACAATTAACTCTAAAAAAATTAGGACGAATGCTATGCAAGTGTTTGGGTGAAAGCCGAAACGAATTGAGGGAGAGCGAAATAAACCCGAATAATGAACTACCCCCCCCCCCCCCCCCCCCCCCCCAAAATTTTTTTTT